>OVBL01000067.1:0-184294 GCA_900406555.1 Pseudoturritis turrita
ACCTAAAGCAAATCGATGCGCTCATCCATATGAATTCACCAAAGACGAAAAGGGAAGTGCAAAGACTTACCGGGAGGATAGCTGCACTTAACAGATTCATCTCACGATCCACCGTCAAATGCTTGCCCTTCTACGATACGTTGCGTGGAAACAAGAAGTTCTAATGGACAGAGAAATGCGAGGAAATTTTTCAACAACTGAAGATTTACCTTGCCACACCTCCAGTCCTCACAAAGCCGAAAGCAGGAGAGCCGCTTTTTCTGTACACCGCGGTTTCCGCCACAGCAGTAAGCGGCGTGCTGATTCGAGAAGAGCGTGGAGAACAGAAGCCGATATTTTACGTGAGTAAAACCCTTACAGACGCTGAGACAAGGTACTCGCAAATGGAGAAATTGGCACTATCCATAGTTATGTCGGCGAGAAAGCTACGCCATTCTTCCAATCTCATTCGATCGTCGTCTTGAGCACCTTTCCAATAATGGCTCGGGAGTCAGGATACGGCTAACTTCTCCAACTGGCGAACTACTGGAACAATCATTCTGCCTTGGCTTTCATGCATCCAACAATGAAGCAGAACTACTTGCTAATGTTCTAAACATCGAGTAACTCCATGCATTTTGTGATTCCCAACTAGTCGCGAATTAGTTCAGCGGTGAATATGCAGCAAAGGATGATTGAATGGAAGCTTACTTGAAGATCATCAACGAATTGGCTGCGCAGTTCAGACAATTCATCCTAACACGCATTCCACGAGGGAAGAACACACCAGCCGACGCACTTGCAGCCCTTGCATCAACTTTCGATCCAGATCTAAAGAGAGTAATCCCGGTAGAATTCATCCCGCACCCGAGCATTAGTCTTGGCGATTTAGTGAATGTCATAACTCGTTCACAAGCGGCTAGACAAGCAACATATGTCACAACTGGGCAAGAGGTGATGGATGCAATGCAGGAAGAATTTGCCAACCAATCACCCGTAGAGCTAGATATCGCCCCAATGGAAGAAGACAATCTTGAAGAGTCACCAGCCATGAAAAGCAGCAACGACCCTGTCGCCGAACCCAACGAAGAAGCAAACGAGGTCAACAACGATGCAGAATATGGCTGCGACAAGGAATGGCTCGGCGCAATTTGAGGGTACATATACGATGGCATCCTCCCAACCAAAAACTGGGCAGCTCGCAAGCTTCGAGCCCAGTTAGTACGTTACGTGTTACTCGATGGAAATGTATTCAAGTGGAGATTCTCAGGACCGTTGCTAAACTGCGTGGAAGGAAAGGACGCCAGGAAGATTATGGAGGAAATTCACAACGGTTCATGTGGAAATCATTCTGGAGGGAGAGCACTAGCCATAACAGTCAAACGTCACAACTACTATTGGCCAACGATGATCAAAGATTGCAAGGTGTTTTCAGCCAAATGCGAAAAATGCCAACGCCATGCGCCGATGATTCACCAACCAACAGAAGTACTTTCATCAATCTCATCGCCGTATCCATTCATGCGATGGTCTATGGACATCGTCGGGCCACTGCATCCCTCCAAACAGAAACATTTCCTGTTAGTGTTGACGGATTATTTCTTAAAATGGGTCGAAGCCGATTCATACGCTAGCAATAAAGACGCACAGGTGGTAGCCTTTGTCTGGAAAAACATCATATGTCGGCATGGTGTACCATACGAGATTGTGACGGAAAATGGCTCGCAGTTCATCTCCAATCGTTTCGAAGCTTTCTGCGACAAATGGAAAATTAGACTCAGTAAGTCTACTCCAAGATATCCACAAGGGAACTGTCAGGCCGAAGCAATTAACAAGACAATCTTCGATGGCCTGAAGAAGCGTCTTGATGAGAAAAAGGGACGTTGGGCTGAAGAACTGGAGGGAGTACTTTGGTCTCACCGCACCACCCCAAGGCGAGCAACGGGGGAAACCCCATTTGCCCTCGTATACGGAATAGAGTGTGTCATCCCACCGGAGATACATTTACCAGGAATTCGCCAGAGACTATTACCGGAACAAGAAGGGCTCAATCACCTATTGATGCTTGATGAACTGAACTTGATCAACGAAAGAAGGGACCAACCCTTGATCAGGATCCAGAACTATCAAAACACCGCCGCAAAATACTACAATTCCAATGTTCAAAAACAAAGATTCTACGAAGGTGATTTAGTTTTGCGGAAGGTTTTTCAGAACACCGCGGAAATGAATGCCGGCAAACTAGGAGCAAACTAGGAAGGACCCTACAAGATCACCGAAGTAGTCAAACCCGGAGTTTACAAACTTGCCAACATGACCCATTTTCCAGTCCCGAGATCGTGGAACGCAATGCATCTCAAAAAGTATTATCACTAAGCTATTTTACATGAACTACGGGGCGACTTGATCCCTGCAAAGGGTACGTAGGCAGCTCGTCTTCGGACGAGTTCAGTTGCCCCCTCCTTTCAAAAGGGGGGAGTGGGTACGTATACGCATACTCGTATACTCCCATATTTGTAACAGATTCTACGATCTATCAAAGCTTTGCTTTTAAACACAGTTTTCATCTAAACGTCTTTCAAGGATCAGTGAACTCGGATCAAGCTACAATGGGCATTACGCCACATCTCCATTACTGTTGGCCACAGTAATGAAATATTGTATCCATCTCGGATCGACACTATCACATCCGTCTCAGGATTAAAAGCGCGCTATACAAATATTCGTTCATCGTCGGAGCGGATACGTTTATGGTAACGCATCCGTAAACCGAAATGATCGCCCCTAACTATACAAAGCATATGTCCATTATCGGAGCAGAAGCATTTTTGGTAACGCATCCGTAAACCGAAATGTTCAAACTAAACTATGCAAGTAGATGTTCTTTGTCAGAGCAGATAAGTTTATGACAACCTATCTGTAAACCGAAATTATCATCCTGAGACTGATCATCTCGTAACAACGAAACGCAAACCCTGGTACCGTTCGTCAGAACAACTACTCAACAAAAACAAAGCAAGCAAAGCATTTTCGAAACTATTATAAAAAAAGAAGAAGATATATTCAAGTGCAAGGTTAGCTAACCAGCAACCAAACGATAACAACAAGTTCTTAGACAACGAGGATAAAGCCGTCCAGGCATTAAATAAAAAAAATGAGTTTTAAAACTAAACAAAGAAAAGAGGATCATAATCCTCTGTTATCTCAGGGGTTGTGACCACACTCTGCTCCAGCTCCATCGTTTGCTTAGCCTGCACACCTCCCGGCGCCTTGTCATCCTCGAGTAGCGCCTCAGCAAACTCCGCGACTTTTTCCTCTAGAGCGTCCTCGAGAGCTTTCTCAGAAGATAGTTCAGGGACTGCTTCTTCAGCAATCTCCATTGAACCAAGATCTGCTAAACCGGGCATTCCCTTGTTAGAGCCAGAAAAGTCTCGGATCCCTACGCTTGCGGCAACAGTCTCCATGGGCTCGCCGTCCTTGAGCTCTTTAAGAATGTCAGAACGGATATGACGTAGCTTTAGCGCCCCTTTTGTTTCAGCCACGAGCTGAGAAAATGCTCCATGAGCTCCTTGTAAACAATCTCTATGTTCAGCTAAGCTCTTTGCCTTGGCATCAAGAGAAGGGGGCTCGTTACTTTAAAGCAGCCCGATAAATTGAAGATTGCCTTCGATCTGTGCAAGGTCAAGCATGTTGTCCTTCGGCTCACCATCAATACAGCCAAGAAGCTTCATGGCTCGGGAGATTTTTCCTTCAAACAACGAGAGCATGTCCCGCTTGGCCTCCACAATGGCCTGCTCTAGCTTGCTTTCGTGCAAATCGTTCGCTGCCTCTAGCTGCCTGGTCAAGCTTGCTATGTGAGCGTCCCGTCTCACTTTGCCGGATTCCAGTCGCATGATCCGCTCGTCGGCTTCCTTAATATGCTTTCTGTGACCTTCGGCATCCGCTTCAAGATCCTTGATCCTCTGTACGGCTCTCTCTCCTTCAGCAGCATGGTTCGGCTCGGCTTCTTTGAGCTTCCCATCCAGCTCAATGGCTTTACGCCTAGCATCCTCGACCCTTTCACGATCCTTGCGGGCGTCAGACTTATAGCCCATCACCATCCTGTTGAGATGGGATATGAACTGCAAGAAAATCAGGACCGTTAGTAAAAATGCTTAAGCAGTTCGGGTCGCAAGGGCAAAACAAATAGCATCGAATGTACCTTGACACCCCGAAGAGACACCTCGTTGTAGGCCTTGTCCCTCAGCAAAGTGTCGACTGGAGGAAAACGGTCACCTGGAAATGTGATCTTCGAGAATATAGCCGTAGCCGCTGAGGCGTCATTGTAAGCCCCTTCAGCATTAAGAGGAATGGCGGAGAGAGGAATCGCTTCGGGGACAGCTTTTGTTGCCTCAACTCGCCATAGTCGCTTCGACGCTCCTTCATCCTTGGTATCCACTGATGACTGTCGCTTTCTGCTCAGAGTTTTCTTCTCCTTAGCCTTTCCTTTGCCTTTGTCCTCGTGCGGAAAAATTTGAGAACCAGCTGGACGAAGCCCTAGGATGACCCCTGTGGGAGCCGGTTCGGAAGGATTATCAGCGGGAGTTGGTTCGGGGATGATGGTGGTGGCAGGTTGAGGGTTCGGGGGACGAGATTGATTTAACGCCTTTGCCAGCTTTGCTCTCTCCTTTGCCTCTTCCTCTGCTTAGGATTTTGCATAGCCCTATCCCGGAAAGTAGGTCTTCCCATGGTATCTATCGACGAGTGCGAAGGGGATGATTGCTCAACTGACTGTCCTTCGGAAAGGGGCTCAGGCTCTCTCCACTCGTCGAAGATTGAAATCTCTTGACCAGTTGCACTTGCGAGCAGAAAGTGCTTCGTGAACCTCTGACAGATTGGGAGGCAATGAAAGGCGGAGATGACGAACTGCAATGGCCCAAGTCCAGCAACGGATCGGCTACCAATTTCCCCCAGTCAGTCTTGACAGATCGAAGACACGTCGAACCCACCGATGCTTCGGTGATAGGAACAAAAAAGAAAAACTCTTCCCAATTATCATCTTTGGACGGGAAACCCCTTATAATATTCCTCCTTGCTTTGACCGACACGTAATACTTCAGTTCTCTCTTATTACGGCGCCTGAATTCAAGCAAGTGCATCAGGTGTTCGACGCTAACGTCCACATCACATTCATAGCTCCTGGTCAGAATGCCAACCATGTGCCTAATTCCCCGAGAGTTTATTTGAGAAATGGCCAAGTTATACTTCCAAAGAAAATGTAGGATAACTTCAGGGATCGGGAACCACAACAGGCAGTGGTAGAAGAAGCCTTCGTAGAGAGTAAAATGATGAGGGGGAGGATGATTGGCTCGGTCTGATGGTGAGGGAAGAACAAGCTCAACTTCTTCCGAAATGCCAAATCTACGCCGAGGAGCCGTTAATGAATCCAAGGTTGAGAGGGTTGAACCAGGTGGATCAGGTCGCCTCTTGCTTTTCTTTTTCCTTGGACCTTAATGGTTAGGACCCATCAAACGCTTAAATTCCTGCCTAGCCACGGCTGGGTCAAAAAACCAGTCTTCTGGTTCGACTTTTGGCAGATCGGGATCCACTACGTCAGTAAAAAGGTTCACAGCCTCGTCGAAAGGAGAATCATGAAACTGAGGTACTTCAAACCTTGAAGGATTCCTGGAATTGCTGCCGGCTCTCGAGGATTCAGAAAGCACCATTTTCCTACCGAGGAGAGAGGGTCCTATCCCAGAACCACTTGGGTCATCCAGATCCTCTGAAGCGTGTGCAGCAGAAGAATCTTCCCGGCTACAGTTTTGGGCAGGAAACGGATCGGAAGGAGTTGGTTTGGGAAGCAGAGACTCCATTGAGAGGCCAAACAAGCGGGTGTACGGATCGAGGGATGCAGAAACAGATGACCGAGACATCCCTTTTGAATCGAAAAATGGATCGGGATCTTTAGAAGAGAACAGATAGGGATCCCTAACAGCTTGCAAAAGGAAATCTAGGTTTCTAAGATTCAGAGGATGGATCGGGGTTCTCAGCAGCCTATCAAAACAGATCAAAGCCTTTAGGAAACTGAAGAACAAGTTAAGATCCTTTAGAAAAATTGAGAGTCAGATCCAAGTCTTCAAACGAACTGCCGAGAAACTCAAAGATAGCGGCGGACGAAGAACAACGGAGGTTCTACTTGAAAATAACTTTAGCAAAAATTAGAGAGAGAAAGAAGAGAGAGAGGTTACCTGATGGGAAGAAATTTTCGGAGAAGTGCAGTAGTGAAGAAATGAGAAGTATCACGGATTATATAGGCAAATGGTGACGTCATCCGCCTCGGGAACCAGCAAAAATGCTTGCACTCCCCGATAAAGGTATCAGGGTAGCAAAACCCCGAACTGAGTTTATGAAGGCATACCCGAACTGAATCAGCAATGCTATAAACACGGTAATACTACAAAGAGATGGCTCGGGGTTATCCACGGATCACGGTTCGGAATAATCATCAAAAGACAGTTCGGGGCGACCACGAGAATCGTTGATCTCACTCGACCACTTACAACTCGACATTAACATTACTGATACTACCAAGCTGGGAGGCTAACTGTTGGGGTCAGATTCCACCTCTTGAGAATCAACAGTTAAAAATGGCTAAGTGTGGAGAAACACTAGCAATTGGAACCCAAACCTTGAAGGAAGGAGTTGGTTTGGGCGTCCCCGAACCGTGAAGGAAGGAGTTGGATTGGGCGTCCCCAAACCGTGAAGGAAGAAGTTGGATCGGGCGTCCCCTAACCGTGAACGAAGGGAGTTGGATCGGGTACCCCTATCCGTGAAGGGAGAGTTTGATCGGGTACCCCTATCCGTGAAGGAAGGAGTTGGATCGGGTGTCCCCGAACCGTGAAGGAGGGTGAGTTGGATCCGGTGACCCCGAACCGTGAAGGGAGTTGGATCGGGTGACCCCGAACCGTGAAGAAATGAGTTGAATCAGGTACCCCTAACCGTGAAGGGAGAGTTGGATCGGGTACCCCTATCCATGAAGGGAGAGTTGGATCGGGTGCCTTTAGATCGGGTGCCTTTATCTGTGAAGGAAGGGGTTGGATCGGGTGTTCCCGAACCGTGAAGGAGGGTGAGTTGGATCGGGTGACCCCAAACCGTCAAGGGAGTTGGATCGGGTGACCCCAAACCGTGAAGGAAGGAGTTGGATCGGATACCCCTAACTGTGAAGGGAGAGTTGGATTGGGTACCCTTATCCGTGAAGGGAGAATTGGATCGGGTACCCCTATCCGTGAAGGAAGGAGTTGGATCGGGTGTCCCCGAACCGTGAAGGAGGGTGAGTTGGATAGGTTGATCCCTAACTACAACGGGGTAAGTTGGTTCGGAAGTCCCCTAACTGTGGCAGGAGAAGTTTGCGCAAGAACCCCGAACCATGGACGATTGGTTCGGGCACCGTGACCTCAATTAAAGACAAGACGAATCGGGGTCAAAGAAAACCTTCGACAGCCGAGCCGTGAACCATGATGTCACCCGAGCCGTGAACCATGGTGTCACCCCAGCCGTGAACCGTGGTGTCACCCGAGCCGTGAACCATGGTGTCACCCGAGCCGTGAACCATGGTGTCGTCCGAGCCAAGGTTCAACGGAAAGATATTGGGCTGAGACAATGAGCCCACGGATTCAAGCCCACAAAAGAGATGACAAAGACAGCCCATGAATCGAAGCCCATGACGACGACATACTTCGCCAAAAGGAAATCCCGAAGAATAAGGAAATCTTCCTTATCTCTTTAGACATTAACCTAGCTGACTTAAACTTAGTATTTATATTTATGTAAACCCTCAGAAAAGGGGATCGGCAATTTACCTAGCAAAACTCTGTACTTTTGCTCTAACACAAAAGTTTTCTAAGCCAGCTTAATAAAATACCATCTTTGGATCTCTGCTCGTGTTTCTGGTGGTTTTTAATCAGAATTTTCGGATCTCTCTGAAAGACTCGACACCTCGAACTCTCACTCTCATTTTTAGTGTAAGAAGTGTTTAGGGGGTCACTCAAAATACTTTTACCTTGGTGTTGCTCAAGCTTGAGCTGGTCTAAGTACACCTCGTGTGGAGTCAAAGGTGCAAGAGTGATCTTCCATCCTTGGTACTCAAAGGAATGCTTGTTAGTGTACCCATCATGAACCGCCCTTCGGTCGTACTGCAATGGCCTTCCAAGTAGGATGTGGCCAGCTTCCATGGGTAACACATCTCTAATGATCTCATCCTCATATCGGCCAATCGACAAAGGTACCGAAACTTGATGTGTAACCGTGAGTTGTTTTTGGTTACTCAACCACCTTAGACTATACGGCCGTGGATGTTTCCTCATTTCCAAGTTTAGTTTCTCCCCCAAAGTTGTACTACCAACATTAGTGCAACTTCCGCCATCGATGATTAAGTGCACACCTTGTTGGGGTCGGTTTTCACCTCATCGAGATCAACTGCTGATAAGACTAAGTATGGAGAAAAGTCTAGCCAAGTAAACACAGACTCTTGGCTCGGCGGCAGAAGCAAGCATTGACGAGCCAACGTTTGGCTAGGCAACGAGCCAACATCTTGGCTAGGCAATGGAAGAATCAGGAGACGAGCCAACATCTTGGCTAGGCAGTAAGGAGAAAGGAGACGAGCCAATATCTTGGCTAGGCAGCAAGAAGAAAGGAGAGACGAGCCAACATCTTGGCTAGGCAATGGAAGAATCAGGAGACAAGCCAACATCTTGGCTAGACAGCAAGGAGAAAGGAGACGAGCCAATATCTTGGCTAGGTAGCAAGAAGAAAGAAGAGACGAGCCAACATCTTGGCTCGGCAGCGTGAAGAAACGATGACGAGCCAACATCTTGGCTAGGCAATGGAAGAATCAGGAGACGAGCCAACATGTTGGCAAACCAACGAACAGTGACGAGCCAACGTGTTGGCAAACAAACAAACGGTGACGAGCCAACATGTTGGCAAACCAACTTCCTGGCTCGGCATCAAGGGAAGTCAGGTAATGAGCCTGGCTCAAAATTGGGAGAAGCAGGTGAGACAAACAACAAGCCAACTCACCGATGACCCAACGGAGCAACGAGCCCAATATTTTATTGGGTCGAGGCAATGAGCCATAAGAGATTGGTGGGCCAAGATGACAGGCCTAAGAAAGAAGCCCACATCCGAACCAGAGAAAGGAAGTTTTCCAAATACCTTTAGGAAACAGGCCTCGCCGACTTACTCTTGTATAAATAAGACGTGTACCCCCTTTTAAAAAGGGATCCGAAAATTGACCTAGCTAAACACTTATTACTTTACAAACAGCTTTCAAAACAGCTTGAATAAAATCTCCAATCTTTGGATCTCAGTTTCTTGGTTTCTTTACATAGAAGTTTGTCGAATCCCTAAATCTCTTCACAAGTTTTTGATTGTGCGAGTTTCGACTCCCACAATTTGGCACCGTCTGTGGGGAGTCTAAACTTTCTGACACCAAAGAACCACCAAATACGAGATCTGAAACGATGACTACCGACGGATATCGAAGTGGTGATGATGCAAGCAACACTGGCGTCGATCTTCTTGGAACAGGAACCAATCTGCCTCCGGCGAACACGGAAGAAACGTCCAAAACTCTGACAGAGTTGAGAAACATGATGACCACGTTACTGAAGAGGGCCGAGGAGCAGGAAAAGCTGAACAGCTCGCTGACAGAGAGAATTGAGATACTGGCAACGGAGAGCCGAGCCAGAAACACATGATTCGGAGGCATGGGTTTGGCGGTGAACCCACCTGTCAGTGGAATCACCAGACGGCTTGGCTTAAACCCGACGGCCCTGGATTTTTCAACACCACGAGATGTACCAAGGACGTTGGGAGGATTGCCACCACCGTATCCCATCAACGAGCAAACACCCGCGGCAACCAGGTCAAGTATCACCGAGCCACCTCGACTGATTCACAAAGCAAGAGAAGCCAGCGGCGGGTACGAGCAACACACCAATCATGGTTCCGCTACAACGATCGTCCTTGACAAAGAGGGCCACGTGGAAGGAGATCACAATACGGAGAATCCCGCTGACGAAGGGTTTGCGCCAATGCTGACACAAGTCCGAGCCAGCGAAGGCAACATCGATCCGAACCGAGCCAGTAGCTTAGCAGAAGAGGAAGAAAATCTCTTGTGGGTACGACAGGTACAATACACTGACGAGCCGAGGACAACGAGCCGAGCCCAGAGAGAGGAGTTGGACGAAATCCGAGCCTCATTGATTCGAGCCACTGCTGAGATGAAAGCCGTCCGATCCCAGGTGCACAAGGCAACCAGTAAAGCCCCGGAGATTGACCGCGTATTGGAAGAAGCGCACAATACACCGTTTACAGCCCGAATTACCAAGGCAAGGGTCTCCGACCCAGGAAATATCAAAGTCCCAGTCTACGAAGGGACAACCGACCCAAAGGAACACATAACGGCGTTTATCATAGCAATGGGCCGAGCCAATTTTAGAGAAAAGGAGAGAGATGCCGGTTTCTGCCTCGTATTTGTGGAACATCTAAAGGGTGCAGCCCTCCAATGGTTTTCAAGATTAGAGCGGAACTCCATTGATGATTTCCAGCAGCTGTCTGCTGCCTTCTTGAAGCATTACTCCATGTTTATGGATCGAGGAGCCTCAGATGCCGACCTATGGACATTGACTCAAGGGCCTACGAAGACATTACGAAGCTTCATAGGGAGATTCAAAGCAGTGATGTCAAAAGTTGAAGACGTAAGTGACAAGGCCGCTGTGCTCGCTTTAAAAAGGGCTCTGTGGTACGAATACGAATTCCGAAAAGATATTGCTCTGAACACACCACTATCAATCCAGGATGCACTGCACCGAGCCTCAGATTTCATAGTCAACGAAGAAGAGATGAAGGTTCTGTCTCAGAAATATGGAGCCGCCAAAGCGACGAACCGTTCTTTCCAAATCCCGAGCCAACCTCCTCATAAGAAGAGTATTCAAGGAAACGGGTATGTACATCATGAGAAACCCAATTTTGGAGGAGCCCACAACTATCAGGTGGGAACGAGCCAAGGCAAAACACCCTGGAACACCTGGACACGAAGTCAAAGTTCGTACGACGAAAAAGCTTACTATGAATTTCATCACATGCACGGTCATTCAACTGCCAACTGCCGAACCTTGGGAATGAAGCTTGCGGCAAAGCTGGTAGCCGGAGAACTCGGTAGCGCAGTCAGCTTAAAGGACTTCGAGCAAGAAGGCGAAAAAGATCAGCCGAAACAGATAAGTCAAAATGATGATACACCCAAACGAGGAAGATGAGATGACGAGGCAACGCAGTCAGGTTTTCGAAGAAGAATAAATATGATAATGGGTGTGGGAGTCGAAACTCGAACAATCAAAAACTTGTAAGGAGAATTCAGGGATTCGACAAACTTCTATGTAAAGAAACCAAGAACAGAGATCCAAAGATGGAGATTTTATTCAAGCTGTTTTGAAAGCTGTTTGTAAAGTAATAAGTGTTTAGCTAGGTTAATTTTCGGATCCCCTTTTCAAAGAGGTACATTGTTTATTTATACACGAATAAGTCGGCTGAGCCTGTTTCCCAAAGGTATTTGGAAAACTTCCTTTCTCTGGCTCGGATGTGGGCTTCTTTCTTAGGCTTGTCATCTTGGCCCACCAATCTCTTATGGCTCGTTGCCTCGACCCAATAGAATATTGGACTCGTTGCTTTGCTGGGTCATCGGTGAACTGGCTCGTTGTTTGTTTCGCCTATTTCTCCCAATTCCGAGCCAGGTAGTTGGTCTGCCAACATGTTGGCTCGTCACCGTTTGTTGGTTTGCCAACATGTCGGCTCGTCACCGTACATTGGTTTGCCAACATATTGCCGAGCCAAGATGTTGGCTCGTCACTCCTTTCTCCTTGCTGCCTAGCCAAGATGTTGGCTCGTCATTCCTTTCTCCTTGCTGCCTAGCCAAGATGTTGGCTCGTCATTCCTTTCTCCTTGCTGCCTAACCAAGATGTTGGCTCGTCGCCTGCTTTTCCTCCTTGCTACCGAGCCAAGTGTTGGCTCGTCGCCTTCTTTTCTTGCCTAGCCAAGACGTTGGCTCGTCGCCTGCTTTTCCTCCTTGCTACCGAGCCAAGTGTTGGCTCGTCGCCTTCTTTTCTTGCCTAGCCAAGACGTTGGCTCGTCGCCTGCTTTTCCTCCTTGCTACCGAGCCAAGTGTTGGCTCGTCGCCTTCTTTTCTTGCTGCCTGGCCAAGATGTTGGCTCGTCACCATTCCTTGGTACCGAGCCAAGTGTTGGCTCGTCACCATTTCTCCACGCGGCATTGTCGCCGAGCCAAGTTTGGCTCGTCACCACCTCTCCACGCGGCATTGTCGCCGAGCCAAGTTTGGCTCGTCACCACTTCTCCGCGCGGCATTGTCGCCGAGCCAAGTTTGGCTCGTCACCACTTCTCCACGCGGCATTGTCGCCGAGCCAAGTTTGGCTCATCACCACTTCTCCATGCGGCATTGTCGCCGAGCCAAGTTTGGCTCGTCACTGCTTCTTCGTGCTGTCTTGTCGCCGAGCCAAGTTTGGCTCGTCCTCTCTTCTCCTTGCTACCGAGCCAGGTGGGCTCGTCACCACTCTTTGCTACCGAGCCAGGTTTGGCTCGTCTTCTAATGTTTTAGCTCGTCGCCTAGGCTTTTTTCCCATACTTAGTGTTTTTAGCAGTCGATCTCGATGGGGTGAAAACTGACCCCAACAGTTAGCCCCCCAGCTCGGCAGTATTAGTAATAGTGCCGAGGTGAAGAGTCGAGATCAACATTCTTTGGATTGCCGAGCCAAACTGAGTTTTACTGAGGTGTTTTACGTCCGAGCCAACACCGGAATATCTTATTGCCGAACCAAACCCCTCGACGTGCTGCTGATTCGTCTTCAATTGCGTTCCCAACTACTTCGGCCCGTGATATATTCGTTTCCATTTTGCCGAACCGACACCTTTGTCACGCTGCCGAGCCAAGTTGTTATTCATTTGACCGAACTGTTCTGGCTCGTTATCTTGCTGTATTCCTTGGACTGATATTTCGCCGAGCCATCCTCCTTTGATATGTTTGCCGAACCAAACCAACATGTGATTTGCCTTTGGCTCGGTAACAAAGTTGTCTTGAAGTATCTCTTATCATGATTACAACTTTATTGGGAACCGTAAGCGTTTCGCATGTTCCCGAGCCTGCGTGGCGTCACGCGCTGTAATCCCATGCTTCTTTATATTCAGATCTTCGTCTCACTTTCTCATAACTCACTTCTCTTCATTTCCAAAAAATCAGGTAGCTCTCTTCTCTCTCCTCTTTTCATTTTTTTTTGTTTAAGTAGTTGGCTAGGGTTTCATTGATCCTTCTGTTCCGCCGCTGCCGCTATTGAGTTTTCCGACCCATCTTCAAACGTGGCTCGGCGTCTTCTTGTGTTTTCCGATCCACCTTCAAATTCTTCCGGCGAGATCTTGCATTTTCCGAGCCATCTTCAAACTTCCACGGTGGACGCTTGAGCCATCTTCAATCTTCTCTGTCTCCGAGCCAAAATTATTTCCAAATTTTCACTAAGTGTTCAGTTTGTTTCCGAGCCAGATTCCTCGTTCTTATATCGCCGAGCCAAAATCCTCAATGTCTCATATCGTCGAGCTGGAAGATTCTATTGGTTCGGCAACTTCTGCTTCACTTCTGGGTCGCAAGATGGTTTTATCCCCAGAGACTTCCGAGCCAGCCGAGCCTAGTTTTCCGCAGGGTCAACTGCAGATTGTCGTCCCATCTCTGATAGACGAAGCATTTGATGCAGAGGCGGATGCCGAGGCAGCTTTGATTCAGAGAGCCCTTGCAGAATTCAAGGCCGAGCCGACGGAATATGTTATTGACGAGGCGGAGAAAATACGCTTGGAAAGATTGTTTGCGAGCTGCCAGGCTAGCACATCGGCTAGGCGAAAGCCTAAGAAAAAAGCTCCCAAGAGACGACCCGACCCCCCTGGTTCGTCCTTATGCACTGCTGAGTCTTTGGAGGCATTAAGGCATCGTTTTAATATCTCGGAGGACGTAGATCTGATTGTTCCAGCTTCAACAGACCGAGCCAAATCTCCACCACCTGGGTATTTCACTCTCTATGAGAGTTTCTTCTACGGTTGCCTGCTCTGGTTTCCGATCCCCAGCTTGATCCTTCGATTTCTATACAAACATGGGTTAGCGCCGAGCCAGATTACGCCTCGTGGGATGCGTCACTTAGTCGGGATTCTGGTTCGGAGCTATGAGTGTGATGCGACTATTCGCATCTCCCATCTTCGGCAGTTCCTCGAGTTTCGAAAGATTAAGAACTCCCGAGCCTACTATATCTCCAACAAGAAGCAACGAAAAATAATCGAAGGCTTCCGAAGCAAGGATGGTGACTGGGGCCATCATTTCTTCTTTGTTCCCATTAACGATGCTACGGTGGAAGCCGAAAGCATCAATTATGTCAAGTCAGAATGGGGAGATATTGGTGGGCGAGCCGTAGACCCTTCAGGAGATTTCTAAGGTTTTGTTTTGCAGCGAGCTGACCGCTTCTTTTTCTGTTGTTTTTTTTTACAGTTCGGCAGATTCTTCCACGGTTCCCAGAGGACACGCTTTCGCTTCGGAGAACGCTTGCTGCTAAGAAGTGTCATTGGGAGAAACACTTTTCCTTAAGGAGAGTTGAGAAAGCCCGAGCTATTTTCGCCGGTGTCGAAGTGTCCGACAGCTCAGAGTCTGAGTCTTCAGTACCAAGTCCTCCGAAGAGAAATATGGGAAAGAGACTGACGTTCCGCGATAAACAAGCTCTGAAAGAGAGGGTGGAAAAAGAGGCGGCCATCCGAGCCGACGAGGCGACTATCAAATTGCCGAGCCAGTTGCTCAGACTGTCACCGAGGTGGAACAACAGCTTCTTCCCGAGCCGCCTGCAGCTGATGCAGAAAATAGGGAAACAGTTTCTGCCATCGTCCCCGCCACCAGACCTTCTAGCTCGGCGCTTGCCCAGCACAAAGACGTCAAGAAGAAGCGCGCTGCTGCCGAGCCCGAAAAACAAAAAAGAAAAAAACAAAAGCCCGCCGATCCAATTCCCGCCGAGCCAACACCAGCGTCATTTCGTCAAGAAGGATCAGCACCGATCTGTAATGACGCTGAAGCTTCAGCGACTCTCTTCTCGCAGGTTCGCTGCTCGGGTGATAGACTGCCGCCCGTCGATGTCCTAACCCACGGCGACCTGTATACTGATATGTCGCTCCGAGGCACCAAGGTAAGTTCGTATATAAATTGTGGTTCAGTAACAAATCTTGAGAGCTAACTGTTTGTTCTTATGATCAGTTCGTCGCGTCTATCAACAAGATTGTCGCTGCGTTCGAGCACGACATTAGAAAGGATAAACGCCGAATCGAAGATGCCCAGAAGGATGTATCTTTCCTTCGAAGCAGGGTTGCCGAGCTGGAAGGCAAACACGCGGACGAGATGGCGGCTGCTACAGCTCGGATCGAAGCTCTCGAGAAGGACAAGGCATTCCTTAAGGAGGAGTGGAACAAAGCCGGTGACTTGGCTATGAGAATAGATCGCTCCAAGCAGAAGAAGGCTGCCGAAATTGAATCCTTGAAGAGGCAACTCACTGCTGTAAAAGCTTTGCACGAGGCGGATGTGAAGAAGGCGCAGAAAGCGGCGAGGAGGGAGATGTCTGAGAGACTTCAAGAACGGCTTGCTGAGATTGAGAAGAAAGTTGGCGAGCTGAGAGAGGCGAAGGAGAAAGAGCTCGATCTGGCCCAGGTTGACAGCAACCTTCAGTTGCTCGAAATTCTGCAGAAGGAGGATGCGCCTGCCCTCGACTCCGAGGTGGCCAAACTGACGGGCTGGAGAGCTGATCTAGCCGAGGCGGCTGATGAGTTCGAAAAGATAGAGGCCGAGCTGAAGAAAAATCTGACTCTCTCCCCAGTTTCCTCAGACTCCGCAGGCACTCTTCTGGGAACCGAGCCAACGGAGAATGTGGCGGCAACAGCCGGGGTTGTAGATTTTGCAGGTTCGAACGTCGGTACACCAGGGATTGCTGATCTTGCTGCGGAGAAGCCTTCCGAGCCAGATCCTCTTGGATGATCTTTCTCTCTTCCAACTTAAAAACTCCTTTCTTTTGCTTTGGTATATTTGTTTCTAAGACAAGCGCCTGGACGGCTTTATCCAACTCTTTTATATGGTAATTTTGCTAAGTCTTGTGACGTTTGCCATACGTTGGCATGAACTCACTTATCCCTTGCTGGGAATATCTATTTATGTTCTCGTTCGTCTTTTTGATGTGATATTGCGAAATATTTTGTTTGGTAGAAGCATGGTTGTCTTTGTATTGAGTGCTTTGTTGTCAGTTTAGGGTTTGCGGCGTTCCGGCTTACATTCCCGTTCTTTTGACGATGAAACATATTTTAAAATCTCATACTAACCGGTAGGTTTAGTATTCATGTTTCAGAGATGTTTATGACCAGTGTACCAGGAGGTGTTTACTGGGTTTTAGAGTTTAATTTGAGTGTTAAGACTTGCGAGTTTTCGACTTACGGGTCCCTCTCAAAGATAAACTTGTAAGAATATCATCCAGGATATACCTTTCGGATATTAGACCAGGATATACCCGGTCAAGATTTGTATAGCGCGCTTTTATACCCGCAAGAGGGTGTTGAGAACCCTATCCCGTATAGAGATAGTGGTTAAAATCCATAAGGGATGTGGTCGTTCGTCATGTTGTGGCCAGCAACGGACGAGGTGAAGAATATCCATGAAGGATGTAAGGATGTAACTTGTGTCGACTAAATGACGAGTTGTGCTAGAAAAAGTTTGAAGTTATTACCTTTAAAGAATGATGCGAGGTGTGGGAGTATACATGTATACGTACCCACTCCCCCCCTCAAAAAGGAGGGGGACAACTGAACCCGTCCGAAGACGAGCTGCCTACGTACCCTTTCTAGGGATCAAGTCGTCCCGTAGTTCATGTGAAGTGATTTAGTGGTAATACCTCTTTAGGTGCATTGCGTTCCAAGATCTTGGTATCGGAATATCAGACATGTTTGAGAGCTCGTATACTCCGGGTCTGACTGTCTTGGTGATTTTGTAGGGTCCTTCCCAGTTTGCTCCTAGTTTGCCAGCGTTTGTTTCGGCTGTGTTCTGAAAAACTTTGCGGAGAACCAGATCACCTTCTTTGAACTTGCGACTTCTGACGTTGGTGTTGTAATACTTAGCTGCTGCCTGTTGATAATTCTGAATCCGAACCAGTGCCTGATCCCTTCGTTCGTTAACCAAGTCCAACTCATCGAGTAGCATGAGGTGATTCAGTCCTTCCTGTCCAGAAAGGAGTCTGCGGCGGACTCCAGGGAATTGGACCTCGGCTGGGATGACACATTCGGTACCATGGACAAGAGCAAAGGGTGTTTCTCCAGTAGCACGTCGCGGAGTGTTCGGTGCGACCATAATACTCCTTCGAGTTCGTCTGCCCAGCGTCCCTTCTTTGCATCAAGGCGTTTCTTCAATCCATCCAGGATGGTCTTGTTTACTGCCTCTGCTTGTCCGTTCCCTTGTGGGTAGCGTGGCGTAGACTTGCTGAGTCGTATCTTCCATTTTTCGCAGAAGGCTTCAAACCTTGTAGAGATAAATTGCGAGCCGTTGTCCGTAACAATTTCGTAGGGAACTCCATGTCGGCATAAGATATTTTTCCAGACGAAATTTTCGACTTGGGCATCCTTTATGTTGGCGTAAGAATCTGCTTCTACCCATTTTGAGAAGTAATCTGTCAAAACCAGCAAGAACCTCTTTTGTTTGGACCTATGCAGAGGCCCGACGATGTCCATTGACCAGCGCATGAAAGGGTAGGGCGCTGAGATTGATGATAGCAGCTCCGTAGGTTGATGAATCATTGGGGCATGTCGTTGGCATTTTTGGCACCTGGCAGAGAACTTTTCACAGTCCTTCACCATCGTTGGCCAATAGTATCCATGACGCTTGATCTTGATCGCCAAGGCTCTTCCACCGGAGTGATTGCCACACGAGCCACTATGGACCTCTTCCATGATGTTTCTTGCTTCGGCGCCTTCGACGCAAGCCATCAGTGGGCCCGAGAATCTCCACTTGAAGACGTTTCCATCTAAGAGAACATATCGAGCAGCTTGAGCTCTGAGTTTTCTAGCAGCCCACTTATCTGATGGTGTCTCGCCGTCCATGATGTATACGCGAATTGCTCCTATCCATTCTTTGTCGCATCCGTATTCCGTTTCTGTTTGTTGCGGATCTTCCTCCATGTCCACTACTTCACCTTCGGTTGGGGGCGCAGTTTCAGGTTCTTCCTCTATCTCAGTTACCTTGTCCTCCTCCGATGATGTTATGTTCTGGTCGTCTAGAGTGGTGGTGTCGGTGCTGCCCTTTTGTGCAAGACTCAGCCCAGACGCTCCTTCGGCTCGAACGGCTGTTTGAGAGCGAGTGACCGCGTTCACGGTGCCAGAGAGGTTGATACTTGGGTTTTTGATGAATTCCACTGGGATTATTCTTTTCAGGTCCGGATCGGAGGTGGATGCGAGTGCTGCTAGCGCATCTGCCGAAGTATTCTCCCCGCGTGGTATCCGTGTTAATGTGAACTCTTCGAACTGCGCAGCCAGTCCTTTGACAATCTTTAGATAGGCTTCCATTCGGTCGTCTCTGGCTGTGTACTCGCCGCTAACTTGGTTGACCACCAGCTGTGAATCGCAGTAGGCTTGGATGTGCGAAACCTTGAGTCCAAGAGCAAGTCTCATTCCAGCTATCAAAGCTTCATATTCTGCTTCGTTATTGGATGCACGAAAACCCAGGCGGAATGACTGCTCAAGGATTTCGCCTGTTGGAGAGGTTAACCGTATTCCCACTCCGGACCCTTGTTTTGATGATGATCCATCCGCGTGAAGCCTCCATATTGTGCTCGGAGCCGGCTCCTCTATTACTTCTTCTGGGAGTTCTATCAAAAAGTCGGCTAGGACTTGAGATTTAGCGCAGGTTCTGCTTCGATATTCGATGTCATATTCGCTCAGCTCTATAGCCCACTTTGCCAATCTCCCAGACTGGCTAGGGCTATGTAAGATGGGTCGCAGTGGGAAAGTAGTCAAAACTACAATCGAATGTGACTGGAAGTATGGTCTTAGTTTTCGAGCGGACATTACCACAGACAATGCCAGCTTCTCCATCTGTGGATACCGTGTTTCAGCGTCGGTGAGAGTTTGACTAACATAGAAAATTGGCTTCTGCTCGCTGCGCTCCTCTCTGATGAGTACACCACTTACCGCTGTGGCCGAAACGGCCGTGTATAGAAACAGTGGCTCGCCTTCTACCGGTTTCGTAAGTACTGGAGGGCTGGCTAGGTACTCTTTAAGCTGTTGAAACGCCTGCTCGCATTTTTCTGTCCATTCAAACTTCTTGTTCCCACGTAGCGTATCATAGAAGGGCAAACATTTATCAGTTGACCGAGAGATAAAACGATTCAGCGCGGCGACCCGTCCAGTTAGCCTCTGGACTTCGCGTTTTGTCTTCGGCGACACCATCTGTATGAGTGCATCAATCTGCTTCGGATTAGCTTCAATTCCGCGGTGGGTGACCAGATATCCAAGGAATTCTCCAGACGTGACCGCGAATCTGCACTTGGTTGGGTTCAGCTTCATGTTATGCAGATTCAGCTGCTTGAAACATTCTTCCAGGTGAGTTACGTGATCCTCCTCCTCTAAAGACTTCACCAGCATGTCGTCTATGTAAACTTCCATTGTCTTCCCCAGTTGGCCAGCGAACATTCGGTTCACTAATCGCTGGTAAGTGGCTCCAGCATTTTTTAGACCGAACGGCATGACTTTGTAGCAGTATATCCCGCGGTCTGTGATGAACGCCGTCTTTTCTTGATCGTCTGGGTTCATTAGGATTTGGTTGTATCCGGAGAAGGCATCCATAAATGAGAGGAGTTTGTTGCCCGCTGTCGCTTCCACCAATCGATCAATATGCGGCAGTGGAAAGCTGTCTTTGGGGCACGCTTTGTTCAAGTCGGTGAAGTCCACACATACACGCCATTTCCCATTTTTCTTCTTAACTACCACAGGGTTAGCGAGCCAGTCTGGGTACTTTGCTTCGACTATCGATCCCACACGTAGTAGTCGTTCCACCTCGTCATTCACTGCTTGTGCTCTGTCTGGACCAAGTTTTCGCCTTTTCTGTTTGACGGGTTTAAATGTTGGGTCCACGTGCAGCTCGTGGCACGTTACATTGATGCTGATGCCGGGCATATCTTCAGCTGCCCACGCGAAGGTGTGTAGGTTCTTTTTAAGGAAAGAAATCAACTCTCCCCTTATTGGATCTTTCAGCTCGGCCCCTATTTCGACGCAGCGTTCTGGGTGATTGCCATCTATGTTCACCGAGACGACGGGGTCGCAAATTGGTTTGCTTTTCCTCTCGCGATCCTCCGTGATCTGTAATTGCTATAAGAGTTTTGCCAACTCCTTCTCGGGTTCTCTCTCCGTCTTCATCTTCTTTCTCCTGGTGGTGATCTCTGTGACGGGGTTCCTAAGTTTGTGTTCGGCTAGAAAACATATGCGGGATTCCTTTTGGTTTCCCCAAATTGTTTTGATTCCCCTTGGGGTCGGAAATTTGATGCAGAGGTGATAGGTCGATGGTACAGCTCGCATCGAGTTTATCCAGGGTGTGCCCATGATCACATTGTAGATCGCAGGATGATCTGTAACCGAAAACTCCACTATCTTGGTCACCTGTTCAGCTCGGACGGGGAGTTTTATTGTTCCAAGGGTCATGGTCGTCTCTCCCGAGAATCCAGTTAAAGGCTTCGGCGCGGCTGTGATTTTGTCAAGGTCTATGTTCATCCTTCTGAGGGTTTCCCGGAAGATCACATCTACGGAGCTTCCTGTGTCTATCAGAACTCGGGCGACATCGCAATCATCGACGATCAATTCTATCACGAGGGGGTCATTATGTGGTCTGTCGATGCCGGTGGTTTCCCTTTCTTCGAACGAGATAACATCGTTAGGAAGTTTGGAGGGTGCTGACCAGTTTACACTCGCATCGGCTCGCCGCTGGAAAGCCTTGATTGAAGACACCGTGTCCGAGCAGTATTGTGATCCACCCATTATCATATTTATTCTTCTTCGTGAACCTGACTGCGTCGCCTCGTCATCTCGTCTTCCTCGCTTGGGTGTATCATCATTTTGACTTGTCTGGTTCGGCTGATCTTTTTCGCCTTCTTGCTCGAAGTCTTTTAAGCTGACTGCGCTACCGAGTTCTCCGGCTACCAGCTTTGCCGCGAGCTTCATTCCCAAGGTTCGGCAGTTGGCAGTCGAATGACCGTGCATGTGATGAAATTCGCAGTAGGCTTTTTCGTCGTACGAACTTTGACTTCGTGTCCAGGTGTTCCAAGGTGCTTTGCCTCGGCCCGTTCCCACCTGATAGTTGTGGGCTCCTCCAAAGTTAGGTTTCTCATGGTGTACATACCCGTTCCCTTGAGTATTCTTCTTTTGAGGAGGTTGGCTCGGGATTTGGAAAGAACGGTTCGTCGCTTTGGCGGCTCCATACTTCTGAGACAAAATCTTCATCTCTTCTTCATTGACTATGAAATCTGAGGCTCGGTGCAGTGCATCCTGAATTGATAGCGGCGTGTTTAGAGCAATCTCTTTTCGGAATTCGGATTCGTACCACAGAGCCCTTTTTAACGCGAGCACAGCGGCCTTGTCGCTTACGCCTTCCACTTTTGACATTACTGCTTTGAATCTCCCTATAAAGCTTCGCAATGTCTCTGTAGGCCCTTGAGTTAATGTCCATAGGTCGGCATCCGAGGCCCCTCGATCCATAAACATGGAATAATGCTTCAAGAAGGCGGCAGACAGCTGCTGGAAATCATCAATGGAGTTCCGCTCTAATCTTGAAAACCATTGGAGGGCTGCACCCTTTAGATGTTCCACAAATACCAAGCAGAAACCAGCATCTCTCTCTTTTTCTCTAAAATTGGCTCGACCCATTGCTATGATAAACGCCGTTATGTGTTCCTTTGGGTCGGTTGTCCCTTCGTAGATTGGGACTTTGATCTTTCCTGGGTCGGAGATCCTTGCCTTGGTAATTCGGGCTGTGAATGGTGTATTGTGTGCTTCTTCCAATACGCGGTCAATCTCTGGGACTTTACTGGTTGCTTTGTGCACCTGGGATCGGACGGCTTTCATCTCAGCGGTGGCTCGAATCAATGAGGCTCGGATTTCGTCCAACTCTTCCCTCTGGGCTCGGCTCGTCGTCCTTGGTTCATCAGCAAACTGCGCTCGTTGGACCCAGAGGAGATTTTCCTCTTCCTCTGCCGAATTCCTGGCTCGGTTTAGGTTAATATCGCCTTCGCTAGCTCGGGGTTCTGTTATCTCTGGTGCGAACCCCTCGTCAGCAAGATTTTCTGCGTTGTGGTTTCCTTCTTCGTCAAGAATGATTGCTGTAGCCGAACCAACGTCGGTGCGTAGGTTATATCCATCCCTGGTTCCTCTTGCACCTTGGGTCAGTCGGGGTAGTTCGGTAATATTTGATCTTGTCACCGCGGGTACCTGCTCGTTTGTTGGATGTGGCGGTGGTAACCCTCCCAAAGTCCTTGGTGCGTCGCGTGGTGTTGAAAAATCCAGGGCCGTCGGGTTTAGGCCAAGCCGTCTGGTTATTCCGCTAACAGGTGGGTTCATAGTTGAGCCGACTCCTCCAGATCGTAAGTTTCTGGCTCGGCTATCGGTTACTAGTGACTCAATTCTCTCTGTTAGCGAGCTGTTCAGCTTGTCTTGCTCCTCGGCCTTCTTCAGCAACGCGGTCATCATGTTCTTCAATTCTGTTAAAGTTTCTGTTGTGCCTTCCGTGTTCGCTGGAGGCAGATTGGTTCCTGTCCTAGGAGGATCGACGCCGATATTGCTCGCATCGTCACCGCTTCGGTCTCCGTCGGTAGTCATTGATTCAGATCTCGTATTAAGTGGTTTTCTAAGGTGTCAGAAAGTTTGAGATGTCCCCTCAGACGGCGCCAAATTGTGGGAGTCGAAACTCGAACAATCAAAAACTTGTAAGGAGAATTTAGGGATTCGACAAACTTCTATGTAAAGAAACCAAGAACAGAGATCCAAAGATGGAGATTTTATTCAAGCTGTTTTGAAAGCTGTTTGTGAAGTAATAAGTGTTTAGCTAGGTTAATTTTCGGATCCCCTTTTCAAAGAGGTACATTGTTTATTTATACACGAATAAGTCGGCTGAGCCTGTTTCCCAAAGGTATTTGGAAAACTTCCTTTCTCTGGCTCGGATGTGGGCTTCTTTCTTAGGCTTGTCATCTTGGCCCACCAATCTCTTATGGCTCGTTGCCTCGACCCAATAGAATATTGGACTCGTTGCTTTGCTGGGTCATCGGTGAACTGGCTCGTTGTTTGTTTCGCCTACTTCTCCCAATTCCGAGCCAGGTAGTTGGTCTGCCAACATGTTGGCTCGTCACCGTTCGTTGGTTTGCCAACATGTCGCCGAGCCAAGATGTTGGCTCGTCACTCCTTTCTCCTTGCTGCCTAGCCAAGATGTTGGCTCGTCATTCCTTTCTCCTTGCTGCCTAGCCAAGATGTTGGCTCGTCATTCCTTTCTCCTTGCTGCCTAGCCAAGATGTTGGCTCGTCGCCTGCTTTTCCTCCTTGCTACCGAGCCAAGTGTTGGCTCGTCGCCTTCTTTTCTTTCCTAGCCAAGACGTTGGCTCGTCGCCTGCTTTTCCTCCTTGCTACCGAGCCAAGTGTTGGCTCGTCGCCTGCTTTTCCTCCTTGCTACCGAGCCAAGTGTTGGCTCGTCGCCTTCTTTTCTTGCTGCCTGGCCAAGATGTTGGCTCGTCACCATTCCTTGGTACCGAGCCAAGTGTTGGCTCGTCACCATTTCTCCACGCGGCATTGTCGCCGAGCCAAGTTTGGCTCGTCACCACTTCTCCACGCGCATTTCGCCGAGCCAAGTTTGGCTCGTCACCACTTCTCCACGCGGCATTGTCGCCGAGCCAAGTTTGGCTCGTCACCACTTCTCCAAGCGGCATTGTCGCCGAGCCAAGTTTGGCTCGTCACCACTTCTCCACGCGGCATTGTCGCCGAGCCAAGTTTGGCTCGTCACTGCTTCTTCGTGCTGTCTTGTCGCCGAGCCAAGTTTGGCTCGTCCTCTCTTCTCCTTGCTACCGAGCCAGGTGGGCTCGTCACCACTCTTTGCTACCGAGCCAGGTTTGGCTCGTCTTCTAATGTTTTAGCTCGTCGCCTAGGCTTTTTTCCCATACTTAGTGTTTTTAGCAGTCGATCTCGATGGGGTGAAAACTGACCCCAACAATGGGTGGATCACAATACTGTTCGGACACGGTGTCTTCAATCAAAGCTTTCCAGCGGCGAGCCGATGCGAGTGTAAACTGGTCAGCACCTTCCAAACTTCCCAACGATGTTATCTCATTCGAAGAAAGGGAAACCACCGGCATCGACCGACCACATAATGACCCCCTCGTGATAGAATTGATCGTTGATGATTGCGACATCGCCCGAGTTCTGATAGACACAGGAAGCTCCGTAGATGTGATCTTCCGGGAGACTCTCAGAAGGATGAACATAGACCTGGACAAAATCACAGCCGCGCCGAAGCCTTTAACTGGATTCTCGGGAGAGACGACCATGACCCTTGGAACAATAAAACTCCCTGTCCGAGTTGAACAGGTAACCAAGATAGTGGAGTTTTCGGTTGCAAATCATCCTGCGATCTACAATGTGATCATGGGCACACCCTGGATAAACTCGATGCGAGCCGTACCATCGACCTATCACCTCTGCATCAAATTTCCGACCCCTGGGGGAATCAAAACGATTTGGGAAAACCAGAAGGAGTCCCGCATTTGTTTCCTAGCTGAGCATAAACTCAGGAACCCCCACCAAGAGAAAGAAGCTGAAGACCGACAGAGAGCCCGAAAAGGAGTTGGCAAAACTCTTATAGCAATTACAGATCACGGAGGATCGTGAGAAGAAGAGCAAACCAACTTGCGACCCCGTCGTCTCGGTGAACATCGATGGGAATCACCCGGAACGCTGTGTTGAAATAGGGGCCGAGTTGAAAGATCCAATAAGAAGAGAACTGATTTCTTTCCTTAAAAAGAACCTACACACCTTCGCCCAGCATCAGCATCAACGTGACGTGCCACGAGCTGCACGTGGATACAACCTTTAAACCAGTCAAACAGAAAAGGCAAAAACTTGGTCCGGACAGGGCGCAAGCAGCGAATGACGAGGTGGAAAGATTATTACGCGTTGGATCAATAGTCGAAGCAAAGTACCCAGACTGCCTCGCTAACCCTGTGGTGGTGAAGAAGAAAAATGGGAAATTGCGTGTATGCGTGGACTTCACCGACCTGAACAACGCCTGCCCAAAAGATAGCTTCCCACTACCACATATTGATCGACTGGTGGAAGCAACGGCAGGCAACAAACTCCTTTCGTTTATGGATGCTTTCTCTGGATACAACCAAATCCTAATGAACCCAGACGATCAAGAGAAGACGGCGTTCATCACAGACCGCGGGATATATTGCTACAAAGTAATGCCGTTCGGTCTCAAAAACGCCGGAGCAACTTACCAGCGATTAGTGAACCGCATGTTCGCGGGCCAACTGGGGAAGACGATGGAAGTATACATAGATGAAATGCTGGTGAAGTCCTTGGAGGAGAAGGATCACGTAGCTCACCTAGAAGAATGTTTCAAGCAACTGAATCTACATAACATGAAGCTGAATCCAACCAAGTGCAGATTTACGGTCACGTCTGGAGAATTCCTTGGATATCTGGTCACCCACCGTGGGATTGAAGCCAACTCGAAGCAGATTGATGCACTCATACATATGGTGTCACCAAATACAAAGCGCGAAGTCCAGAGGTTAACTGGGCGGGTCGCCGCATTGAATCGTTTCATCTCTCGGTCAACTGATAAATGTTTGCCTTTCTACGATATGCTACGCGGTAACAAGAAGTTTGAATGGACAGAAAAATGCGAGCAGGCGTTTCAACAGTTGAAAGAGTACCTAGCCAGCCCTCCAGTACTTACGAAACCAGTGGAAGGCGAGCCACTGTTTCTATACACGGCCGTTTCGGCCACGGCAGTAAGTGGTGTACTCATCAGAGAAGAGCGCAGCGAGCAGAAGCCAATTTTCTATGTTAGCCAAACTCTCACCGACGCTGAAACCCGGTATCCACAGTGGAGAAGCTGGCATTGTCTGTAGTAATGTCCGCTCGAAAACTGAGACCGTACTTCCAGTCACATTCTATTGTAGTTTTGACAACCTTCCACTGCGATCCGTCTTGCACAGCCCTAGCCAGTCTGGGAGATTGGCAAAGTGGGCAATAGAGCTGAGCGAATATGACATCGAGTATAGGAGCAGAACCTGCGCGAAATCTCAAGTCCTAGCCAACTTTCTGATAGAACTCCCAGATGAAGTGATAGAAGAGCTGATACGATACGATCTCCCAAAGGAATGCACACTCTTGTTGGTATTGAAATAGATAGATCCTTGGATAAACGAGGTGGAAGTGAATGGCTGCGTCGAGAGCTATGAATGACCCTCGGTAAACCAGATCCGAAGGCTAACCACCTAAGGAACGAAGGAACTCTTCGGCTAACCACCTTGGAGTCGGCGAGAACACAAGGCTAACCACCTAGTGATCGGTTGTGATCAAAGAGCTAACCACCCAATGACCGGTTTGATTTCGTTGGCTAACCACCAAGAGATCGACAAGTTCACAAAAGAACAAGAGAGAAACTTCTTTAGAAAAAGATTTTATAAAACTGAATGATTATTCTCAAAGAGATTACATAGTTTATATAGGGAGAGAATGTAGATAGAAAGCATTAAAAACAATGCATGGAAAATAACAAGGTACTAAAAACAATGCATGGAAATTAACAAAGTCTAATTAATTCATAAGACTAAGTCCATTGAATCTTTGACTAATAATAACTCAAGGTGTGACCACCCTCTTGGCCTTCCTCGTCCCTTTGACTTATATTCCATGCGAATTTTCATGATATATTTCATGAAATTGGACTGTAAAGAGGAAACATAAGTGTTGCCTCGTTAAAACCTTTACTCGGAAAACCCATTGGGACAAAACCGAGTACAGGAAAAAGAGTACAACAACTTATGCTTAACGTCCAACCTCAAGAAAATATCGTAGCCGAAATTGAGGTAACGGCGTTGTGCATAAGCTGATCTTCTTCCTTGATCCGAACGTCATTAAGTAACTCCTGAATAGCTCCGGCAAGCTTCCTTGTCTTGGACCGCGTAACGGGACCTTCAGGTACGCTCAAAGCTTCCTTGTCCAAAGTATGCTCGTCCATGATCGCATCATCCCCCTCCTCTTGAAAAGGATTTGTCCTCAAATCGTCTTGATCTGCAACAAAAGGAATGATATCAGCAATATTGAAGCTAGAGCTAACGGAGTACTTACCTTGGAGATCAATTTTGTAGGAGTTGTCATTGATCTTTTCCAAAACCGTGAATGGTCCATCAACTCTCGGCAAGAGTTTAGACTTCCGTTCTTCTGGGAACCTCTCCTTTCGTAAGTAGATCCAAACGAGATCGCCGGGTTCGAATGTTTTCTTGTGCCGCCCTTTGTTGGCATGTTTGCGGTATAGCTCGGTCTTACGCTCGATGTTCTGTTTTGCCTTCTCATGCATTTGTTTCACCAACTCGGCCTTCTTCTTTCCATCCATGCTTACACGTTCACTCAAAGGTAAAGGAGTTAGATCAAGAGGTGTAAGCGGGTTAAAGCCATAAATGAGTTGAAAAGGAGAATAACAAGTAGTAGAATGCACGGCATGATTATATGCAAATTCTACGTGAGGTAAACAATCCTCCCACGACTTAAGATTCTTTTTGATCACGGTCCTTAAGAGTGTCCCTAAAGTCCTATTAACCACCTCGGTTTGACCATCGGTTTGCGGATGGCAAGTAGTAGAGAAACAAAGCTTAGTTCCTAGCTTAGACCATAGGGTCTTCCAAAAATAACTTAGAAACTTTGTATCCCTATCCGAAACTATGGTCCTAGGAATTCCATGCAAACGGACAATCTCCCTAAAGAATAAGTCGGCAATGTTAGAGGCATCATCGGTTTTATGGCAAGGTATGAAATGGGCCATCTTAGAAAATCTATCCACCACAACAAAGACCGAGTCACTACCTTTCCTAGTCCGGGGTAATCCTAAGACAAAGTCCATCGAGATGTTGGTCCATGGTACACTAGGAATCGGCAAAGGAGTGTACATACCTTGGCCTTGGCTTTTGGACTTAGCGAACTTACACGTGGTGCATCGGCTACAAACTCGTTCCACGTCACGCTTCATGTGCGGCCAAAAGAAATGGTCTTGTACGATTGAAAGGGTCTTGGCCATGCTAAAGTGTCCCATCAAGCCTCCACCGTGTGCTTCTCTAACAAGAAGATCTCGCAAAGAAGAGTTAGGAATGGAAAGACGGTTTTTATAAAACAAAAACCCATCACTTCTAAAGTACTGTCCCAAAGCAAACTTTTTGCAAGTAAGAAATACTTCCTGGAAATCGGGGTCGGTTGCGTATTCTCCCTTGATCATCTCAAATCCGAGAATTTTGGCATCTAGAGTCGAGATCAATGTGTATCTCCGAGATAAAGCATCGGCCACCACATTCTCCTTGCCTTGCTTGTATTGGATCACGTACGGAAAGGTCTCTACGAACTCCATCCAACGGGTATGCCTCTTGTTCAACTTCTGTTGGCTTTTCAAGTGCCTAAGTGATTGGTGATCGGTGTGAATCACGAACTCCTTTGGCCAAAGATAGTATTGCCAGGTTTGGAGTGCACGGACTAAGGCATAGAGCTCCTTATCGTACGTCGGGTAGTTGAGCGTAGCTCCTCCGAGTTTCTCGCTAAAGAAGGCGATTGGCTTTTTCTCTTGCATTAGCACGGCTCCTATACCTACACCAGAAGCATCACATTCAATTTCAAACGTTTTCATAAAATCAGGTAAAACGAGAAGAGGGGCGTGAGTAAGCTTGTGTTTTAGGAGCTGGAAAGCATCCTCTTGAGCTTGTTCCCATTTAAAGCCCACGTCTTTTTTGATCACTTCGGTTAGTGGTGCGGCAATGGTGCTGAAATCCGGAACGAACCGTCGATAGAATCCGGCTAAGCCGTGAAAGCTTCGGACCTCACCAACCGTCTTAGGACTCGGCCAATCTTGGATTGCCTTGATTTTGTCCTCATCAACCTTTATGTCCTGAGAACTCACCACAAAACCTAGAAACACAACGTTATCCGAACAAAAAGAACATTTCTTAAAGTTACCAAAAAGAAGTTCTTTCCTAAGCACGTCTAGGACCAAACGCAAGTGTCCTACATGGTCATCAAGGGTCTTACTACAAATCAGTATGTCATCAAAATAGACAACAACGAAGACTCCTATAAACGATCTAAGAACATGGTTCATAAGACGCATGAAAGTGCTAGGTGCGTTCGTAAGACCAAACGGCATAACAAGCCACTCGTATAAACCGTGCTTAGTTTTGAAAGCGGTTTTCCATTCATCACCTTCCTTCATCCGGATTTGGTGATAACCAGTTTTCAAATCAATTTTAGAAAATATACTAGACCCATGAAGTTCATCTAACATATCATCTAACCTTGGAATCGGATGGCGATACTTTACCGTAATATTGTTGATGGCTCGGCAATCAACGCACATTCACCAAGATCCGTCTTTCTTAGGAACAAGTAGCACCGAAATGGCGCACGGACTCATACTCTCCCGGATATGACCCTTCTCCATAAGTTCACCGACTTGTCGTTGGAGCTCCTTGGTCTCGACCGGATTGGTTCTATAAGCGGGCCGGTTCGGAAGTGTTGCTCCGGAAATGAAGTCTATTTGATGTTCTATCCCACGAATGGGAGGTAAACCGTCTGGGCTATCTTTCGGAAATACATCACTATATTCCTGCAAAAGAGACAACACATTGCTCGGGAGATCCGGCTCGGGGTTAGTCATGCTAGCGAGAGCATCCTTAAAGATAAACAAAATGAAAGGTTGCTTAGTGACGAGTGCATGCTTAATCTCACTCGGCCTCACAAAAAGAGTCTCTTGCCTCTCGGGTTTACTCTCAACGGCCTTTAGCTGGGCTTTCCTCGAACTCTCACTCTCATTTTTAGTGTAAGAAGTGTTTAGGGGGTCACTCAAAATACTTTTACCTCGGTGTTGCTCAAGCTTGAGCTGGTCTAGGTACACCTCATGTGGAGTCAAAGATGCAAGAGTGATCTTCCGTCCTTGGTACTCAAAGGAATGTTTGTTAGTGTACCCATCATGAACCGCCCTTCGGTCGTACTGCCATGGCCTTCCGAGTAGGATGTGGCCAGCTTCCATGGGTAACACATCGCAAATGATCTCATCCTCATATCGGCCAATCGACAAAGGTACCGAAACTTGATGTGTAACCATGAGTTGTTTTTGATTACTCAACCACCTCAGACTATACGGCCTTGGATGTTTCCTCATTTCCAAGTTTAGTTTCTCCACCAAAGTTGTACTAGCAACATTAGTGCAACTTCCGCCATCGATGATTAAGCTGCACACCTTGTTCTTAACCTTACACCGGGTGTGGAACAAGTTTTCCCGTTGTTCATCTACTACAGAGTGCTCTTGAGAAAGAAGAACACGTCTAGCCACAAGTAGCTCTCCTTCTACCGCGTGTTCCTCACCGTCATCATAGATTGGTCCGGTCTCGGATTCCTCTATATCATCCTCGGTCACGATCTCTCCACTATCCAACATCAACATCGCACGTTGGTTTGGGCACTTATTCGCATAGTGTCCTTTGCCCCTACACTTAAAACATTCGATGTCACGATTACGAATAGAGGTAGAAGCTTCGGCCTTACCCTTGTAGTCATGACCGGACGAACTAGGTTTGTAGTCCGTTTTTGGTTTAGCATCCATACGGGTCGGGTAATTCGGCTTCTCGCTTTTGGTGTAGTTTGGCTTAGACACGAAAGGTGTTCGTGTGACACCCTTTCTCTTAAGTTGCTGCTCCACGAGAATGGCTTTATGCAACATCACCTCTATGGTGTCATAAGACTGCATCTCCATCCGATCTTGTAAATCTCGATTCATGCCGCTTAGAAATCGGGCCATAGTTGCATCACCGGGCTCGTCTATATAAGCTTTGAGCATGAGTTTTTCCATCTCCTGGAAGTAGTCCTCAACTCCCTTACTTCCTTGTGATAGCCTACGCAACCTTTGGTGTAGCTCACGGTGGTAGTGGACTGGTACAAATCGCTTCCTCATGATTGACGACATTTCTTCCCATGTTTCAACGGGGTTTTCTCCATTGCGTCTCCTGTTTGTTACCACTTGATCCCACCAGTCAATAGCATAATTATGAAACTCGGTAGCGGCTAACCTGACCTTCTTGTATTCGGAAAAGTTTTGGCAATCAAAGACCAAGTCGATCTTCTTTTCCCACTCTAAGAAAGCATCGGGATCGTTAATTCCGTAGAAGGGTGGAATGCGAAGCTTCACGCTGCCAAGATCATTGTCATTTCTTCTCTGGGCCGGAGGTTGTCTAGGCCGGTTATCTTCGGATAAGTCGTGAAACGGGTTGTTGAACTGCTCGGTTTGTTGAATCTGTTGATTCCGCCGGTTTTGCCTATGTCTAGGCGGGACTCGCGGATTTCTTTGAGCAACGCTATGGTCGGATCCGTGACTTTCGGCCAAGTTGCCTTCTCGAGCTACGCCTTGGTTGGTTCTTTCGTTTCTTTCTCGTCTATTCGGTGTCCTAATACTAAGAGTGGCTATTTGACCTCTCATTTCGTTTAGCATCGCGGACATAGTATCCATCTTGCGATTCATTTCGGCATCTCTTCTTCTCCTTGACCGTGAAGTACCGTCATCACTTCCATCGGACATTTTTTTTTTCCCTCGCAAAAGAAACAAACACGTTAGTAAAATAATCCTCACAAGTGTTTCACTCAAGTGTTTCGAACAACTCTCACAATATCCTCACACACACACAAGAAGTTCTCCTCGGTTCTTAAAGAACTAAATCGAAACAAATCGATGGTAGCTTCAAAAACCAAATCGTCAAACTAAAGATAGATAGTGAAGAAATACGAACCAATATTTATATATATATAATTTTTTTTTTTTTTTTGGTCACTTGTCTTCACGTTTTTTTTTTTCTGTTTTTTTTTTTTTTTTTAATTTACTTTTTTTAAAAAAAATTGGTTTTGATACAAAAGATAGAAAGGAAAGAAAGAAGATAGAATATGAAGAGATAGAAGATGGTTTAGAAAATACCGCTATTTCAAGAGCGTGGCTCTGATACCACTTGATACGATCTCCCAAAGGAATGCACACTCTTGTTGGTATTAAAATAGATAGATCCTTGGATAAACGAGGTGGAAGTGAATGGCTGCGTCGAGAGCTATGAATGACCCTCGGTAAACCAGATCCGAAGGCTAACCACCTAAGGAACGAAGGAACTCTTCGGCTAACCACCTTGGAGTCGGCGAGAACACAAGGCTAACCACCTAGTGATCGGTTGTGATCAAAGAGCTAACCACCCAATGACCGGTTTGATTTCGTTGGCTAACCACCAAGAGATCGACAAGTTCACAAAAGAACAAGAGAGAAACTTCTTTAGAAAAAGATTTTATAAAACTGAATGATTATTCTCAAAGAGATTACATAGTTTATTTAGGGAGAGAATGTAGATAGAAAGCATTAAAAACAATGCATGGAAAATAACAAGGTACTAAAAACAATGCATGGAAATTAACAAAGTCTAATTAATTCATAAGACTAAGTCCATTGAATCTTTGACTAATAATAACTCAAGGTGTGACCACCCTCTTGGCCTTCCTCGTCCCTTTGACTTATATTCCATGCAAATTTTCATGATATATTTCATGAAATTGGACCGTAAAGAGGAAACATAAGTGTTGCCTCGTTAAAACCTTTACTCGGAAAACCCATTGGGACAAAACCGAGTACAGGAAAAAGAGTACAACAACTTATGCTTAACGTCCAACCTCAAGAAAATATCGTAGCCGAAATTGAGGTAACGGCGTTGTGCATAAGCTGATCTTCTTCCTTGATCCGAATGTCATTAAGTAACTCCTGAATAGCTCCGGCAAGCTTCCTTGTCTCGGACCGCGTAACGAGACCTTCGGGTACGCTCAAAGCTTCCTTGTCCAAAGTATGCTCGTCCATGATCGCATCAAGAGCCGGCTCCGAGCATAATATGGAGGCTTCACGCGGATGGATCATCATCAAAACAGGGATCCGGAGTGGGAATACGGTTAACCTCTCCAACAGGTGAAATCCTCGAACAGTCATTCCGCCTGGGTTTTCGCGCGTCCAATAATGAAGCAGAATACGAAGCTTTGATTGCTGGAATGAGACTTGCTCTTGGAGTCAAGGTTTCGCACATCCAAGCCTACTACGATTCACAGCTGGTGGTCAACCAGGTCAGCGGCGAGTACACCGCCAGAGACGACCGAATGGAAGCTTATCTAAAGATTGTCAAAGAACTGGCTGCACAGTTCAAAGAGTTCGCATTAACACGGATACCACGCGGGGAAAACACGTCGGCAGACGCACTAGCAGCACTCGCATCCACTTCCGATCCGGATTTGAAAAGGATAATCCTAGTAGAATTCATCAAAAACCCAAGTATCAACCTCTCTGACACCGTGAATGCGGTCACTCGCTCCCAAACAGCCACTCAAGCGGAGGCTATATCTGGACCAAATCTTGCAGAAAAAGGCAGCACCGACACCACCACTCTAGATGACCGGAACATGACACCATCGGTGGAGGACAAGGCAATTGAGATAGAAGAGGAACCTGAAACAGAGCCTCCGACAGAAGGTGAAGCAGTGGCGGTGGAGGAAGACCCACAACAGACAGAAACGGACTATGGATGCGAAAAAGAATGGTTAGGAGCAATCCGAGTATATATCATGGACGGCGAGGCACCGTCAGATAAGTGGGCTGCCAGGAAACTCAGAGCTCAAGCTGCTAGATATGTTCTCTTAGATGGAAATGTCTTTAAGTGGAGATTCTCAGGACCACTAATGGCTTGCGTGGAAGGCGCCGAAGCAAGAAACATTATGGAAGAAGTCCATAGTGGCTCGTGTGGCAATCACTCCGGCGGAAGAGCTTTGGCAGTCAAGATCAAGCGTCATGGTTACTATTGGCCAACAATGGTGAAGGACTGCGAGAAGTTCTCTGCCAGGTGCGAAAAATGCCAATGACATGCCCCAATGATTCATCAACCCACGGAGTTGCTGTCGTCAATCTCAGCGCCCTACCCTTTCATGCGTTGGTCCATGGATATCGTCGGGCCTCTCCATCGGTCCAAACAGAAGAGGTTCCTGCTGGTTTTGACAGATTACTTCTCCAAATGGGTAGAAGCAGATTCCTACGCCAACATAAAGGATGCCCAAGTCGAAAATTTCGTCTGGAAAAATATCCTATGCTGACATGGAGTTCCCTACGAAATCGTCACAGACAACGGTTCACAATTTATCTCTACAAGGTTTGAAGCTTTTTGTGAAAAATGGAAGATACGACTCAGCAAATCTATGCCACGCTATCCACAAGGGAATGGACAAGCAGAAGCAGTGAACAAGACTATCCTGGATGGCTTGAAAAAATGCCTTGATGCAAAGAAGGGACGCTGGGCAGATGAACTCGAAGGAGTATTATGGTCACACCGAACCACTCCGCGGCGTACCACCGGTGAAACACCTTTTGCTCTTGTCTACGGTACAGAATGTGTCATCCCAGCTGAGGTGCAATTTCCTGGAGTCCGCCATAGACTTCTTTCAGGCCAGGAAGGACTGAATCACCTCATGTTACTCGATGAGTTAGACTTGGTTAACGAACAAAGGGATCAAGCGTTGGTTCGGATTCAAAATTATCAACAGGCAGCGGCTAAGTATTACAACACCAACGTCAGAAGTCGCAAGTTCAAAGAGGGTCATCTGGTTCTCCGCAAAGTTTTTCAGAACACAGTCGAAACAAACGCTGGCAAACTAGGAGCAAACTGGGAAAGACCCTACAAAATCACCAAGACAGTCAGACCAGGAGTATACGAGCTCTCAAACATGTTTGATGTTCCGATACCAAGATCTTGGAACGCAATGCATCTAAAGAGGTATTACCACTAAATCACTTCACATTAACTACGGGACGACTTGATCCCTGAAAAGGGTACGTAGGCAGCTCTTCTTCGGATGGGTTCAGTTGTCCTCCTCCTCAAAAAGGGGGGGGGGTGGGGGGTGGGTACGTATACATGTATACTCCCACACCTCGCATCACTCTTTAAAGGTAATAACTTCAAACTTTTTCTAACACAACTCGTCACTTAGTCGACACAAGTTACATCTTTACATCCTTCATGGATATTCATCATCTCGTCCGTTGCTGGCCACAATAGACGGGCAACCACATCCTTTATGGATTTTAACCATTACCTCTATATGGGATAAAGGTTCTCAACACCCTCTTACGGGTATAAAAGCGCGCTATACAAATTCCGGTTGGGTATATCCTAATCTAATATCCGAAAGGTATATCCTGGACGATATTCTTACAAGTTTATCTTTGAGAGGGACCCGTAAGTCGAAAACTCGCAAGTCTTAACACTCAAAATAAACTATGAAACCCAGTAAACACCTCTTGGTACGCTGGTCATAAACATCTCAGAAACATGATACTATACCTAAAAAAGTTAGTATGAGATTTTTAACATGTTTCATTGTCAAAAGAACGGGAGTATAAGTCGACACACCGCAAACCCTAAACTGACATTAAAAAGACTAACCACATTTTATGATAAATCCAGGGATGGTTCGCAATATCACATTAGAGCAGAAGTAAAAGATTACTTAAGCAAAAGCAGACAATCATTACAAAGCGTAGTAGTGGATAAAGCCATCCAGGCGTTTGTCTCAAACCAAAATATACCGAATAAAAGATAAAGGAGTTTTCAAGTTAAAGAAACAGAGAAAAAGATCATTCGAGAGGATCTGGCTCGGAAGGTTTCTCAGCAGCGAGAGCAGCAATCCCAGGCGTACCAGCATTCGAGCAGGAAAAATCTGCAACACCAACGTTCGCCGCCGCGTTTTCCACTGGTTCGCTCCCTAAGAGAGTGCCCGTGGACTCTGAAGAAACAGGAGAAAGCGTCAGATCTTTCTTCAGCTCAGCCTCAATCTTCTCGAACTCATCAGCTGCCTCGGCCAGATCAGCTCTCCAACCCGTTAGTTTCGCCACCTCGGAGTCAAGGGCAGGCGCATCCTCTCTCTGCAGAATTATGAGCAATTGAAGGTTGCTGTCAACCTGGGCCAGATCGAGCTCCTTCTCTTTCGCCTCTTTCAGCTCATCAATTTTCTTCTCAATCTTAGCAAGCCGCTCCTGGAATCTCTCAGACATCTCCCGCCTCGCTGCTTTCTGCGCCTTCTTCACATCTGCCTCGTGCAAAGCATTTACGGCAGTGAGTTGCCTCTTCAAGGATTCAATTTCATCAGCCTTTTTCTGCTTGGAGCGGTCTATCCTCATAGCCAGATCACCGGCTTTGTTCCACTCTTCCTTAAGGAACACCTTGTCCTTCTCGAGAGCTTCGATCCGAGCTGCAGCAGTCGCCAGCTCGTCAGCATGTTTGCCTTCCAGCTCGGCGACTCTGCTTCGGAGGAAAGACACGTCCTTTTGAGCATCCTCTATTTGGCTCCTGTCCTTTCGCACGTCTTGCTCGAAGGCGGCGACGATCTTGTTTATAGAAGCAATGAACTGGCCATAAGAAGAAACAATCAGCGCTTAAGGTTTTGTTCTTTTTCTTAGTAAAACATTGAATCTGCAAATACCTTGGTGCCTCGGAGCGACATATCCGTGTACAAATCGCCATGAGAGAGGACATCGACAGGCGGTAGTCTGTCTCCCGGGCAGCGAACCTGCGAGAAGAGAGTCGCTGAAGCCTCGGCATCATTACAAATCGGCGCGGATCCTTCTTGTCCAAAAGACGCCGGCCTTGGCTCGGCAGGAGTTGGATCGGTATGCCTTTGGCGCTTTCTCTTTTGTTTTTCCTTGGTTTTTTCTTTATCTGGCTCGGAGGTAGCTCGTTTCTTCCCGTCGCCTTTGTGTTGGACGAACGCCGAGCCAGAAGGCCTAGCGACAGGAACAATAGCGGAAACCACTTCTCTTGCTTCGGCGTCCAAGGCTGGCAGCTCGGAGGGAAGACGTGCCTCCATTTTAGGCACGGTTCGGCCAGGCACCTCAGCAACTGGCTCGGCTGCTTGTTCGGTTGGGTTAGCTGTTTCATCAACTCGGGCAGCCGCCTCTTTTTCCTTCATCTCCTTTAGGGCCTGTTTGTCACGGATGGTCAACCTTTTTCCCATACTTTTTCTTCTTGGAGGACTTCGCTCTGGAGATTCAGATTCTGAGCTGTCAGAAACTTCAACACTGGCAAAAGTGGCTCGGGCTTTTTCGACTCTTTTTAGGGAAAAATGTTTTTCCCAATGGTACTTTCTAGCCGTAAGTGTGTTCCGAAGCGTGAGCGTGTCTTCTGGGTAACGTGGGAGAATCTGCCGAACTGCAAAAACAAAGAAGAGAAATCAGTGGTCAGCTCGCTACGAAGTAAAACATTGGCAAATCTCCTGAAAAGTCTACGGCTCGCCCACCAATGGTTCCCCATTCCGTCTTCACGTAATGGATGCTTTCGGCTTCGACCGTAGCATCGTTGATAGGAACAAAGAAAAAGAAGTTCCCCCAGTCTCCATCCTTGCTTCGGAAGCCTTCGATTATCTTCCTTTGCTTCTTGTTGGAAATATAATACGCTCGGGAGTTCTTGATTATTCGGAACTCAAGGAACTGCCGAAGATGGGAGATGCAAACAGTCGCATCACACTCGTAGCTCCGAACCAGAATCCCGACTAAGTGACGCATCCCACGAGGCATAACTTGGCTCGGCGCTAAGCCATGTTTGTATAGGAAACGGACGATCAAGCTGGGAATCGGAAACCAGAGTAGACAACCGTAAAAGAAACTCTCATAGAGAGTGAAATACCCAGGTGGTGGAGATTCAGCTCGGTCTGTCGAGGCCGAAACAATCAGATCTACATCTTCTGAGATATTAAATCGATGCCTCAGTGCCTCCAAAGACTCAGTAGTGCATAAAGACGAACCAGGTGGGTCGGGTCGTCTCTTGGGAGCTTTTTTCTTAGGCTTTTACCTCATCGATGTGCTAGCCTGGTGGCTCGCAAACAATCTCTCCAAATGCACCTTTTCCGCCTCGTCAATAACGTATTCTGTCGGCTCAACTTTGAATTCTGCTAGAGCTCTTTGAATCAAAACTGCCTCGGCATCCGCCTCGGCATCAATAGCCTCGTCAACCAAAGACGGACGACAGTTTGCAACCGACCCAACGAAGAACTAGGTTCGACCGGCTCGGAAACCTCTGGAGATAAAACCATCTTGCGACCCAGCAGTGAAGCAGAAGTTGCCGAACCAATAGAATCTTCCAGCTCGGGGATATGAGACATTGATGTTTCTGGCTCGGAGTCAAGCTGATACTTGGAAAGAAATTGGAGAGATTTTTGGCTCGGAAACAGAAGATCAAGGAGAATAATTCGATCCGGATGAAGATGGATCGGAAAATTCAAACACTCGCCGGACGCGCTTGAAGATGGATCGGAAAATGTAAGAAGACGCCGAGCCACGTTTGAAGATGGATCGAAAAATTCAATAGTGGCGGCGGCGGAACAGAAGAATCGATGAAAACCTAGCCGACTACTTAAAAAAAAAGGGAGAGAAAAGAGGAGAGAGAAGAGAGCTACCTGATTTTTCGGAAATGGAGAGAAGTGAGTTATGAGAAGTGAGTTATGAGAAGTGAACAAAGATCTGAATATAAAGACGCATGAAAGTACAGCGCGTGATGTCACGCGGCCTCGGGAACATGCGAAAACGTTTGCGGTTCCCAATAAAGTTGTAATCATGAACAGAGACTTCAAGCCAACATTACTGCCGAGCCAAAGACAAATCACTTATTAGGATAGTTCGGCAGCATATCAGAAGAAGACGGCTCGGCGAAATAACAATCTAAGCAATACAGCAAGATAACGAGCCAAACCAGCTCGGTCAAATGAATGATAAGTTGGCTCGGCAGCATGAGAAAGGTGTCGGTTCGGCAGAATGAAAACAAATATATCATAGGCCAAAGTGGCTCGGCAACGCAATTGAAGACGAATAAGCAGCATTCAAGGGGTTGGTTCAGCGATAAGATATTCCAGTGTTGGCTCGGAAATAAAACTCCTTGGTAACACTCAGTTTGGCTCGGCATGCGTCAATGTCCGGATGACAACTTCACCACAAATATGGCTCAGTAGCCCAAAGAGAGTTGATCTCGATCTTGACTTCTCACCTCGTCACTATTATTAATAATATTACCGAGCTGGGGGGCTAACTGTTGGGGTCGGTTTTCACCTCATCGAGATCAACCGCTAATAAGACTAAGTATGGAGAAAAGTCTAGCCAAGCAAGCACAGACTCTTGGCTCAGCGGCAGAAGTAAGAATTGACGAGCCAACGTTTGGCTAGGCGACGAGCCAACATCTTGGCTAGGCAATGGAAGAATCAGGAGACGAGCCAACATCTTGGCTAGGCAGTAAGGAGAAAGGAGACGAGCCAATATCTTGGCTAGGCAGCAAGTAGAAAGGAGAGACGAGCCAACATCTTGGCTAGGCAATGGAAGAATCAGGAGACGAGCCAACATCTTGGCTAGACAGCAAGGAGAAAGGAGACGAGCCAATATCTTGGCTAGGCAGCAAGAAGAAAGGAGAGACGAGCCAACATCTTGGCTAGGCAGAAAGGAGTGACGAGCCAACATCTTGGCTCGGCAGCGTGAAGAAACGATGACGAGCCAACATCTTGGCTAGGCAATGGAAGAATCAGGAGACGAGCCAGCATGTTGGCAAACCAACGAACGGTGACGAGCCAACGTGTTGGCAAACCAACAAACGGTGATGAGCCAACATGTTGGCAAACCAACTTCCTGGCTCGGCATCAAGGGAAGTCAGGTAATGAGCCAACTACCTGGCTCGGAATTGGGAGAAGCAGGCGAGCCAAACGACGAGCCAGCTCACCGATGACCTAGCGGAGCAACGAGCCCAATATTTTATTGGGCCGAGGCAACGAGCCATAAGAGATTGGTGGGCCAAGATGACAGGCCTAAGAAAGAAGCCCACATCCGAGCCAGAGAAATGAAGTTTTCCAAATACCTTTAGGAAACAGGCCTAGCCGACTTACTCTTGTATAAATAAGACGTGTACCCCCTTTGAAAAAGGGATCCGAAAATTGACCTAGCTAAACACTTATTACTTTACAAACAGCTTTCAAAACAGCTTGAATAAAATCTCCATCTTTGGATCTCAGTTTCTTGGTTTCTTTACATAGAAGTTTGTCGAATCCCTAAATCTCTTCACAAGTTTTTGATTGTGCGAGTTTCGACTCCCACACACCTTGTTCTTAACCTTACACCAGGCGTGGAACAAGTTTTCCCGTTGTTCATCTACTACGGATTGCTCTTGAGAAAGAAGAATACGTCTAGCCACAACTAGCTCTCCTTCTACCGCTTGTTCATCATTGTCATCATAGATTGGTCCGGAATCGGTTTCCAACTTATCATCTTCGGTCACGATCTCTTCACTATCCAACATCAACATCGCACGTCGGTTTGGGCACTTATTCGCATAGTGTCCTTTGCCCCTACACTTAAAACATTCGATGTCACGATTACGAATAGAGGTAGAAGCTTCTGCCTTACCCTTGTAGTCATGACCGGACGAACTAGGTTTGTAGTCCGTTTTTGGTTTAGCATTAGTACGGGTCAGGTAATTCGGCTTCTCGCTTTTGGTGTAGTTTGGCTTAGACACGAAAGGTGTTCGTGTGACACCCTTTCTCTTAAGTTGCTGCTCCACGAGAATGGCCTTATGGAACATCTCCTCTACGGTGACATAAGACTGCATCTCCATTCGATCTTGTAAATCTCGATTCATTCCGCTTAGAAATCGGGCCATAGTTGCATCACCGGGCTCATCTATATCAGATTTGAGCATGAGTTTTTCCATCTCCTGGAAGTAGTCCTCAACTCCCCTACTCCGTTGTGATATCCTACGCAACTTTTGGTGTAGCTCGCGGTGGTAGTGGACTTGTACAAATTGCTTCCTCATGATTGACGACATTTCTTCCCATGTTTCCACGGGGTTTTCTCCGTTGCGTCTCCTGTTTATCACCACTTGATCCCACCAGTCAATAGCATAACTATGAAACTCGGTAGCGGCTAACCCGACCTTCTTGTATTCGGAAAAGTTTTGGCAATCAAATACCAAGTCGATCTTCTTTTCCCACTCTAGGAAAGCATCGGGATCGTTTGTTCCGTAGAAGGGTGGAATGCGAAGCTTCACGCTGCCAAGATCATTGTCATTTCTTCTTCGGGCCGGGGGTTGTCTAGGCCGGTTATCTTCGGATAAGTCGTGAAACGGGTTGCTGAACTGCTCGGTTTGTTGATTCTGTTGATTCCGCCGGTTTTGCCTATGTCTAGCCGGGACTCGCAGACTTCTTTGAGCAACGCTATGGTCGGATCCGTGACTTTCGGCTAAGTTGCCTTCTCGAGCTATGCCTTGGTTGGTTCTTTCGTTTCTTTATCGTCTATTCGGCGTCCTAACACGAAGAGCGGCTATTTGACCTCTCATTTCGTTTAGCATCGCGGACATAGTATCCATCTTGCGATTCATTTCGGCATCTCTTCTTCTCCTTGATCGTGAAGTACCGTCATCACTTCCATCAGACATTTTTTCCTCGCAAAAGAAACAAACACGTTAGTAAAATAATCCTCACAAGTGTTTCACTCAAGTGTTTCAAACAACTCTCACAATATCCTCACACACACCCAAGAAGTTATCCTCGGTTCTTAAGGAACTAAATCGAAACAAATCGATGGTAGCTTCAAAAACCAAATCGTCAAACTAAAGATAGATAGTGAAGAAATACGAACCAATATATATATATATATATATATTTTTTTTTTTTTTTGAACTTGTCTTTTCGTTTCTGTTTATTTTTTTTTTTTTTAATTTACGATTTTTTTAAAAAAATTGGTTTTAATACAGAAGATAGAAAGAAAAGAAGATAAAATATGAAGGGATAGAAAATGGTTAGAAAATACCGCTATTTCAAGAGAGTGGCTCTGATACCACTTGATACGATCTTCCAAAGGAACGCACACTCTTCTTGGTATTGAAACAGATAGATCCTTGGATAAACGGGGTGGGAAATGAATGGCTGCGTTGAGAGCTAGAAATGGCCCTCGGTAAACCAGATCCGAAGGCTAACCACCTAACGAACGATGGAACTCTTCGGCTAACCACCTTGGAGTCGGCGAGAACACAAGGCTAACCACCTAGTGATCGGTTGTGATCAAAGAGCTAACCACCCAATGACCGGTTTGATTTTGTTGGCTAACCACCAAGAGATCGACAAGTTCACAAAAGAACAAGAGCTAAACTTCTTTAGAAAAGATTTTTATATATCTGAATGAATATTCTCAAAGAGATTACATAGTTTATATAGGGAGAGAATGAAGATAGAAAGTACTAAAAACAATGCATGGAAAATAACAAGGTCTAATTAATTCATAAGACTAAGACCATCGAATCTTGACTAATAATAACTCAAGGTGTGAACACCCTCTTGGCCTTCCTCGTCACTTTGAATGTCTTAGCATGCAAAATTTCATGCGAATTATTCATGATATATTTCATGAAATTGGATCGTAAAGAGGAAGCATAAGTGTTGCCTCGTTAAAACCTCTACTCGGAAAACCCATTGGGACAAAACCGACTACAGGAAAAAGAGTACAACAACTTATGCTTAATGTCCAACCTCAAGAAAATATCGTAGCCGAAATTGAGGTAACGGCGTTGTGCATAAGCTGATCTTCTTCCTTGATCCGAACGTCATTAAGTAACTCCTGAATAGCTCCGGCAAGCTTCCTTGTCTTGGACCGCGTAACGGGACCTTCATGTACGCTCAAAGCTTCCTCGTCCAAAGCATGCTCGTCCATGATCGCATCATCCCCCTCCTCTTGAAAAGGATTTGTCCTCAAATCATCTTGATCTGCAACAAAAGGAATGATATCAGCAATATTGAAGCTAGAGCTAATGGAGTACTTACCTTGGAGATCAATTTTGTAAGAGTTGTCATTGATCTTTTCCAAAACCATGAATGGTCCATCAACTCTCGGCAAGAGTTTAGAATTCCGTTCTTCTGGGAACCTCTCCTTTCGTAAATAGATCCAAACGAGATCGCCGGGTTCGAATGTTTTCTTGTGCCGTCCTTTGTTGGCATGTTTGTGGTATAGCTCGGTCTTACGCTCGATGTTCTGTTTTGCCTTCTCATGCATTTGTTTCACCAACTCGGCCTTCTTCTTTCCATCCATGCTTACACGTTCACTCAAAGGTAAAGGAGTTAGATCAAGAGGTGTAAGCGGTTAAAGCTAGAAACGAGTTGAAAAGGAGAAAAACAAGTAGTAGAATAACGGCATGATTATATGCAAATTCTACGTGAGGTAAACAATCCTCCCACGACTTAAGATTCTTTTTGATCACGGTCCTTAAGAGTGTCCCTAAAGTCCTATTAACCACCTCGGTTTGGCCATCGGTTTGCGGATGACAAGTAGTAGAGAAGCAAAGATTAGTTCCTAGCTTAGACCATAGGGTCTTCCAAAAACAACTTAGAAATTTTGTATCCCTATCTGAGACTATGGTCCTAGGCATTCCATGCAAACGGACAATCTCCCTAAAGAATAAGTCGGCAATGTTAGAGGCATCATCGGTTTTATGGCAAGGTATGAAATGGGCCATCTTAGAAAATCTATCCACCACAACAAAGACCGGGTCACTACCTTTCCTAGTCCGGGGTAATCCTAAGACGAAGTCCATCGAGATGTCGGTCCATGGTACACTAGGAATCGGCAAAGGAGTGTACATACCTTGGCCTTGGCTTTTGGATTTAGCGAACTTACATGTGGTACATCGGCTACAAACTCGTTACACGTCACGCTTCATGTGCGGCCAAAAGAAATGGTCTTGTAAGATTGAAGGGTCTTGGCCACGCCAAAGTGTCCCATCAAGCTTCCACCGTGTGCTTCTCTAACAAGAAGATCTCGCAAAGAAGAGTTAGGAATGCAAAGACGGTTTTTATAGAACAAAAACCCATCACTTCTAAAGTACTGTCCCGAAGCAAACTTTTCACAAGTAAGAAATACTTCTTGGAAATCGGGGTCGGTTGCGTATGCTCCCTTGATCATCTCAAATCCGAGAATTATGGCATTTAGAGTCGAGATCAATGTGTATCTCCGAGATAAAGCATCGGCCACCACATTCTCCTTGCCTTGCTTGTATTGGATCACGTACGGAAAAGTTTCTACGAACTCCATCCAATGGGCATGCGTCTTGTTCAAATTATGTTGGCTCTTCAAGTGCCTAAGTGATTGGTGATCGGTGTGAATCACGAACTCCTTCGGCCAAAGATAGTGTTGCCAGGTTTGGAGTGCACGGACTAAGGCATAGAGCTCCTTATCGTACGTCGGGTAGTTGAGCGTAGCTCCATCGAGTTTCTCGCTAAAGAAGGCGATTGGCTTCTTCTCTTGCATTAGCATGGCTCCTATACCTACACCAGAAGCATCGCATTCAATTTCAAACGTTTTCATAAAATCAGTTAAAAAGAGAAGAGGGGCGTGAGTAAGCTTGTGTTTTAGGAGCTGGAAAGCGTCCTCTTGAGCTTGTTCCCATTTAAAGCCAACGTCCTTTTTTATCACTTTGGTTAGTGGTGCGGCAATGGTGCTGAAATCCCGAACGAACCGTCGATAGAATCCGGCTATGCCGTGAAAGCTTCGGACCTCAACAACCGTCTTAGGACTCGGCAAATCTTGGATTGCCTTGATATTGTCCTCATCAACCTGTATGCCCTGAGAACTCACCACAAAACCTAGAAACACGACGTTATCCGAACAAAAAGAACATTTCTTAAAGTTACCAAAAAGAAGTTCTTTCCTAAGCACGTCTAGGACCAAACGCAAGTGTCCTACATGGTCATCAAGGGTCTTACTATAAATCAGTATGTCATCGAAATAGACAACAACAAAGACTCCTATAAACGATCTAAGAACATGGTTCATAAGATGCATGAAAGTGCTAGGTGCGTTCATAAGACCAAATGGCATAACAAGCCACTCGTATAAACTGTGCTTAGTTTTGAAAGCGGTTTTCCATTCATCACCTTCCTTCATCCGGATGTGGTGATAACCACTTTTCAAATCAATTTTAGAAAATATACTAGACCCATGAAGTTCATCTAACATATCATCTAACCTTGGAATCGGATGGCGATACTTTACCGTAATATTGTTTATGGCTCGGCAATCAACGCAAATTTGCCAAGTTCCGTCTTTCTTAAGAACAAGTAGCACCGGAACGGCGCACGGGCTCATACTCTCCCGGATAAGACCCTTCTCCATAAGTTCACCGACTCGTCATTGGAGTTCCTTGGTCTCGACCAGATTGGTTCTATAAGCGGGCCGGTTCGGAAGTCTTCCTCCAGGAACGAAGTCTATTTGATGTTCTATCCCATGAATGGGAGGTAAACCGCCTGGGCTATCTTCCGGAAATACATCACTATATTTCTGCAAAAGAGACAACACATTGCTCGGGAGATCCGGCTCGGGGTTAGTCATGCTAGTGAGAGCATCCTTAAAAATAAGCAAAACGAAAGGTTGCTTAGTGACGAGAGCATGCTTAATCTCACTCGTCCTGACAAAAAGAGTCTCTTGCCTCTCGGGTTTACTCTCAACAGCCTTTAGCTGGGCTTTTCTCGAACTCTCATTCTCATTTTTAGTGTAAGAAGTGTTTAGGGGGTCACTCAAAATACTTTTACCTCGGTGTTGCTCAAGCTTGAGCTGGTCTAGGTACACCTCGTGTGGAGTCAAAGGTGCAAGAGTGATCTTCCGTCCTTGGTACTCAAACGAATGCTTGTTAGTGTACCCATCATGAACCGCCCTTCGGTCGTACTTCCATGGCCTTCCAAGTAGGATGTGGCCAGCTTCCATGGGTAACACATCGAAAATGATCTCATCCTCATATCGGCCAATCGACAAAGGTACCGAAACTTGATGTGTAACCGTGAGTTGTTTTTGGTTACTCAACCACCTTAGACTATACGGCCGTGGATGTTTCCTCATTTCCAAGTTTAGTTTCTCCATCAAAGTTGTACTAGCAACATTAGTGCAACTTTCGCCATCGATGATTAAGCTGCACACATTGTTCTTAACCTTACACCGGGTCTGGAACAAGTTTTCCCGTTGTTCATCTACTACGGATTGCTCTTGAGAAAGAATAACACGTATAGCCACAAGTAGCTCTCCTTCTACCGTGTGTTCCTCATCTTCATCATAGATTGGTCCGGAATCGGATTCCTCCTTATCATCTTCGGTCACGATCTCTCCACTATCCAACATCAACATCGCACGTCGGTTTGGGCACTTATTCGCATAGTGTCCTTTGCCCCTACACTTAAAACATTCGATGTCATGATTACGAATAGAGGTAGAAGCTTTGGCCTTACCCTTGTAGTCATGACCGGATGAACTAGGTTTGTAGTCCGTTTTTGGTTTAGCATCAGTACGGGTCGGGTAATTCGGCTTCTCGCTTTTGGTGTAGTTTGGCTTAGACACGAAAGGTGTTCGTGTGACACCCTTTCTCTTAAGTTGCTGCTCCACGAGAATGGCCTTATGGAACATCTCCTCTACGGTGACATAAGACTGCATCTCCATTCGATCTTGTAAATCTCGATTCATTCCGCTTAGAAATCGGGCCATAGTTGCATCACCGGGCTCATCTATATCAGATTTGAGCATGAGTTTTTCCATCTCCTGGAAGTAGTCCTCAACTCCCCTACTCCGTTGTGATATCCTACGCAACTTTTGGTGTAGCTCGCGGTGGTAGTGGACTTGTACAAATTGCTTCCTCATGATTGACGACATTTCTTCCCATGTTTCCACGGGGTTTTCTCCGTTGCGTCTCCTGTTTGTCACCACTTGATCCCACCAGTCAATAGCATAACTATGAAACTCGGTAGCGGCTAACCCGACCTTCTTGTATTCGGAAAAGTTTTGGCAATCAAATACCAAGTCGATCTTCTTTTCCCACTCTAGGAAAGCATCGGGATCGTTTGTTCCGTAGAAGGGTGGAATGCGAAGCTTCACGCTGCCAAGATCATTGTCATTTCTTCTTCGGGCCGGGGGTTGTCTAGGCCGGTTATCTTCGGATAAGTCGTGAAACGGGTTGCTAAACTGCTCGGTTTGTTGATTCTGTTGATTCCGCCGGTTTTGCCTATGTCTAGCCGGGACTCGCAGACTTCTTTGAGCAACGCTATGGTCGGATCCGTGACTTTCGGCCAAGTTGCCTTCTCGAGCTATGCCTTGGTTGGTTCTTTCGTTTCTTTATCGTCTATTCGGCGTCCTAACACTAAGAGCGGCTATTTGACCTCTCATTTCGTTTAGCATCGCGGACATAGTATCCATCTTGCGATTCATTTCGGCATCTCTTCTTCTCCTTGACCGTGGAGTACCGTCATCACTTCCATCGGACATTTTTTTCCTCGCAAAAGAAACAAACACGTTAGTAAAATAATCCGCACAAGTGTTTCACTCAAGTGTTTCGAACAACTCTCACAATATCCTCACACACACACACACACAAGAAGTTCTCCTCGGTTCTTAAGGAACTAAATCGAAACAAATCGATGGTAGCTTCAAAACCAAATCGTCAAACTAAAGATAGATAATGAAGAAATACGAACCAATATATATATATTTATTATTATTTTTTTTTGAACTTGTCTTTTCGTTTCTGTTTATTTTTTTAATTTACGATTTTTTTTTAAATTTGTTTTGATACAGAAGATAGAAAGAAAAGAAGATAAAATATGAAGAGATAGAAAATGGTTAGAAAATACCGCTATTTCAAGAGCGTGGCTCTGATACCACTTGATACGATCTCCCAAAGGAATGCACACTCTTCTTGGTATTGAAACAGATAGATCCTTGGATAAACGGGGCGGGAAGTGAATGGCTTCGTCGAGAGCTAGGAATGGCCCTCGGTAAACCAGATCCGAAGGCTAACCACCTAAGGAATGATGGAACTCTTCGGCTAACCACCTTGGAGTCGGCGAGAACACAAGGCTAACCACCTTGTGATCGGTTGTGATCAAAGAGCTAACCACCCAATGACCGGTTTGATTTCGTTGGCTAACCACCAAGAGATCGGCAAGTTCACAAAAGAACAAGAGAGAAACTTCTTTAGAAAGGATTTTTATATATCTGAATGAATATTCTCAAAGAGATTACATAGTTTATATAGAGAGAGAATGAAGATAGAAATTAATAAAAACAATGCATGGAAAATAACAAGGTCTAATTAATTCATAAGACTAAGACCATTGAATCTTGACTAATAATAACTCAAGGTGTGAACACCCTCTCGGCCTTCCTCGTCACTTTGAATCTCTTAGCATGCAAAATTCCATGCCAATTATTCATGATATATTTCATGAAATTGGATCGTAAAGAGGAAGCATAAGTGTTGCCTCGTTAAAACCTCTACTCGGAAAACCCATTAGGAAAAAATTGAGTACAGGAAAAAGAGTACAACAACTTATGCTTAACGTCCAACCTCAAGAAAATATCGTAGCCGAAATTGAGGTAACGGCATTTTGCATAAGCTGATCTTCTTCTTTGATCCGAACATCATTAAGTAACTCCTGAACAGCTCCGGCAAGCTTCCTTGTCTTGGACCGTGTAACGGGACCTTCGGGTACGCTCAAAGCTTCCTCGTCCAAAGCATGCTCGTCCATGATCGCGTCAAGGTATTACGTAGAAACCAACTCTATGCTAAGCCTGAGAAGTGTTCATTCTTCACTTCTAGTGTTGTGTTTTTGGGATATATTGTTTCTGGTGAAGGAATTTCAGTAGATGAAAGCAAAGTGGAAGCAATGAAGAGTTGGCCAGTTCCAACTACACAATCTGATGTGAGAAGCTTTCATGGCCTTGCTTCTTTTTATAGATGGTTTGTGAATAATTTCAGTACTATCATGGCTCTAATAACTAAGTGTTTGAAGAAGGATAAAATTGAATCGAGCGTGGCTGCACAAAAGGCATTTGAAGCATAAACATGGTGAAGCATAAACATGTGAAGCACCTGTTTTGGCACTTCCAGATTTTAATCGGGTGTTTGAGGTGGAATGTGATGCTAGTGGAGTTGGGATAGGGGCTGTTCTTGTCCAAGGGCAATGTCCTATTGCTTATTTCAGTGAGAAGCTTACGGTAGCTAGAAAGAATTACTCAACATATGATAAGGAGTTTTATGCGATGGTGAGAGCTCTTGATCATTCGAAACATTACTTGAGGCCAGGACAGTTTGTTCTCCATTCTGATCATGAGGCGTTGAAGTTCATCAACAACAAGCACAAACTTAATAGTAGGCATGCTAAATGGGTGGAGTTTCTACAATCTTTCTCATTTGTGTCAAAATACAAAGCTGGAAAAATAAATGTGGTGGCAGATGCACTCTCAAGGAGGTATTCTTTGATCTCTATTCTAGATTCTCGGATTATGGGGTTTGAGTTGATAAAGGAACTGTACGATGGAGATATGGACTTTACACAAGTCTATAATGAGTGCAAGAAGGGAGTTTCAAATCAATACCAGTTGCAAGATGGGTTTCTTTTCAAAGGAAACAAGCTGTGTGTTCCTAAGAGTTCTATAAGGGAGTTGTTGATTCGTGAGGCACATGGTGGAGGCTTATCTGCTCATTTTGGAATTAATAAGACGTTGGACATACTGCAGGAGGATTTCTTTTGGTCGAAGATGGCAAAAGATGTTCATACTATTGTGGAGAGGTGTGCAACTTGTCAAAGGATGAAAAGTCATTTCCAACCTAGACTTTACACTCCTTTGCCTGTTCCTGAACAGCCTTGGGATGATGTAAGCATGGATTTCATTGTTGGATTGCCAAGAACTCAGAGGGGAAAAGATTCTATCATGGTAGTGGTTGATCGTTTCAGTAAGATGGCACATTTTATACCCTGCCACAAGACGGATGATGCAAGTCAGATTGCTGATTTGTATTTCAAAGAGGTTGTGCGTCTTCATGGAGTTCCAAAGACCATTGTTTCTGATCGTGATTCAAAGTTTCTAAGTTATTTTTGGAAGACTTTGTGGAGATTACTTGGTACTAAGCTGCTATTTAGTACTTCTTGTCATCCACAAACTGATGGACAAACTGAGGTAACCAACATAACTTTGACTACACTTCTGAGGGGTTTAATTAAGAAGAACTTGAAGGAATGGGATCTAAAGTTGGCTCAGGCGGAGTTTGCTTACAATCGTTCAGCTGGTTACACTACAAAACGTTCACCTTTTGAGGTAGTGTATGGTATGAATCCTCTTACTCCTATTGATCTGATTCCGTTGCCTTGTGAGTTCAAAGCAAATTTTGAAGCAGCAGAACGTGTTAAGACTATGAAAAAACTGCACGAAAATGTTCGGGTTGAGATTGAGAAGGCGAATGAGAAGTATAAGAAGAAAGCCAATAAGAATCGCCGTGCTAAGTCATTTGAACTAGGGGATCTGGTCTGGTTGCATTGAAGAAAAGAAAGGTTTCCAGGCAAATGCAAGTCAAAGCTTATGCCGAGATCAGAAGGTCCTTATAAGGTACTTGAAAATTTTGGTGAAAATGCTTATAAACTTGAACTTCCAGGTGATTATGAAGTTTCAGCTACTTTCAATGTGGGAGATCTTTCTCCATACTTTGAGGATAAAGAGTTGCTGGATTTGAGAACAAATCCTTTTGAACCCGGAGGGAATGATGCGGGAGCAGATGTGCAAGTCAAGGAAACAACCCAAGGAAAAGAGAAGCAAAATGGATTGGCTGTCACATTGTTGTTTCTGGTTCAGTAATCATCAGTTTGCTATTGGACTGCCATTGGTCTGGTATTGGTTTGCTATTGGCCTGCCATTGGTTTGCCATTGGTCTGCTAGATATTTATCTGCCATTGGTTTGAGTTTGAGTTTGATAAAAGATGGTTCGATGTTTGTATGCGATATTGACTTATGATTGTCGTATGAATGATGTTTGGATGTTAGCTGGTGAGACGGGATGACCGATCTCACTAAGCAAATTCGTTTGTTTATGCCCCCTTTCATGGTGGCAGGTAATGTAAGTGGCTAAGGAGCACGCGAGACAAGGCTGGAAAAGAAGGGATGGATTAGGAAGGGATTCATGTTATGTTTTCGTTTGCGTTTGACATTGGTTTGGTTTGATTGCATTATTGCTAAGTTTCGAACATGAATCTCGTTTGTTAAGTTTATGAACCACTATCGTTTGTTTAACCTCGTTTGAAATTGAAATAAAGACTCTGAATTTTTATTATGTTAAAACTTCTTAGAGGTTATTATCTATGCATATTTGTGAGTCCGCTTAGGTTGTTAGTCTTCCGCTGAATTGAAATTGAAAATGAGTAGTATATGGTTAAGTAATGGCCGAAAATTTTACTAAGTTAGTACGGTCATTTGTTTGAGTTCGCTAGCTTCCGTAACCTCGGGTAGGTTATCCGGGTTAGGGTGTCACACAAAGCCTTGGTAAAAAACAATGTAATCACTGCTAAAAATATCTTGGAAGCAAGGTTAATGAACACCTCAAGCTCAAGGTATAATCCCATAGCAAAATGCATGACTAGCCAATGTCAACATTAGCAATGATGCACAAGCAACGCATCAAATGCGCAGTGCATATGTCATAAAACATATTAAAAAACAAAAAAATGACGTTCACGACAATGTCGATAAAATACATAGCTCAAAGAGAGACATAAGTCTTGCAAAGAACCTACGCGGTCCACCCTCAAAAGCATAAAAATGAAGGAGTTCCATAAGCATTGTTCAAAACATAGCAATAAGCAAAAGCTTGAATGGGCTCCTCAAAAGAAACAACCAACCCATGATCACTGATCATCGCCGGAGGCAAAGGCAGCATCATCAAAGTTTGTAAACATGTCAGGAAAGACCCGCGGTATCTTCCCCTCGAGCTGAGCCTCCTTGATCTTAATATCTCGATAGAGTCTCTCTGCTTCAATAGGCGACCAGTCGCCGACCTTTCCCTTCTTGAACTTCTGAACCATTTTCCAACGAGTCACGACACTCTCTCCAATTGCCGCCAGGCACACCCTCTTCTCTTGACGCTGCACCTCATGTCGCAGCTCCTGCTCAGTGTTCTTTGTTGTAGCCAATTGATCCTCGAAGTTAGTCTTCAGAGATTGGTACTCTTCGTTCTTCGCGGCTAGAGTCGTCTTGTGACGTTCTTTCTCTGAGTTAGAATCCACTTTCATCCTACTAAGAGCGGCGGTAAGGCGCTTTATCTCCTTCTGCGAGGTACTAAACTCCACCCTTGCATAATGGCAAGCCGACATCACCTGAAAAAATTGGCATAAAAGGAGCGATAGTCTCATTAGTTGCAAAATAAAAAAAAATCTCCTACATAAAAATCCATTTGGACTGACAAACCATATAATGGAGGAAGGACAAAACCTTGAGGAGATGAGATTGTGACTCATCAAGGACAGTATTGTAACCAAGCTGAGAGAAGCCACCAATGTCTTGGGGGAAAGACTTCTGGTTAAGCTCCATCAGCGTGTCTGAGTGATCCATGACAGCGAGCAAATCATCATGAGAAGATGACGCTGGACTCTTTTACCGTGAGGGCCTGGAAGGATGACGAGAGCCATCAGTCGTTGTAGCAGGATGCTTGGACATAGCTCTGGAAGCTGGTGGGTCCTCCGTAGACATTAACACCTGATTTTCCGTCAAGGCAGTGTCACCGAAGGCCTCCATATAAGCTTCACTAGCACCCTCTCCATCTGGTACATCAAAAATCGATGATCACATGTAACCTGCAAAGTACAAGAAATAGCAGTTACATCATGACGAATAATTTTTCCTTAAAAAAAAGGAAGGGTGTAGAAGTATGGAAAACAAACCCCAAATTGAGCTCCTTTCTAAAGCAAAAGTGCTGTCAAGAAACACGTTGAACGCGATATCCTGGAACGTCCGATCAATGCAAGAGCGCCTTTCTCTCCCTGGTCACTTCCCGGATAACTGAAATCCGGAACGACAAAAACACATGATGTTAGCAAAGAGAATAAGAATATATTCAAAAGGAAGCGTGCTTCTACCTCTAAAGAACCAGTTAACCAGAAAACAGGGGCTATAGCCCACGTTCATAAACAAATTTGTACTTCTCCACTCCTTTCCATAAAGTAAGTGTCTTATGACGTCTCTGTGGAGATCATAAACGAGAGGAGGGAAGTTTACAACCCGAGTATTAATCATGCATCTGCTCGAATCATTTGGATGAGCCTAAAGAAGTACGCATAGAAGATCTCCTTTATTCCAACATCCACTTTAGAGAACTCGCCAAGGACTTGGATAACAGTTAATATCCTTCACGCAGTAGGGGTAAACTGACCAGGGGGAATGCCAAAGAATCTTGCAACACTTGCGATTAAGGGAGGCACTGTCCCACGCATACCCAAAGCGAAGTAAGCCTCATAAACGACAATCTCGTCTAGTCCAAAGTTATGGGCTCTTTCAGTCTTCCATGGGACTCTAAGAACCACCGACTCTGGAATGTTGTACACTGCTCTCATAGTATGAACATCACGCTCTTGTAACATAGACATCGGATAGTCTTGAAATGGGATCAAGGACGCGGACGTGCGTCTATGCTTAAACCTAGGCTTAACTCATGGCATAAGAATTGGTCGCTGCATGTGAAAAACGTAAGGGAATTATGGCTCGACGTGCTCCACTAGCGTTGTAACACTGTCAGAGACAGAAGAGTAGCAACGAAACTCTAATCTGCCATTGATCGGTGACTCCTCATGAATGTAAACAGACAAGTCATGAACAGTCTCATTCTCACTGTCATGCTCACCCTCAAATTCATCTTCATAGTCACTCTCTGGATCACTTAAATCCGAATCTACAAACATTGGACTTACCAATGCACCAGAACCGGTTGCCATGTAATCTCTAATAAAAGGAAGAAGAAAGCAAGAGGTGCATGAACTCACCAAGTAGTGACGCTGCAAGGAATAACGATTGTCAATGAACGCAACGAACGGACTGACAAAATCCACCTACAAAGACAATCGACTAGCTATGAGCAGTTGCACACGTCAAAATTCAAGCTTGTAAGAATTATGGAACGGTAGATCATAGCAATCCATGGGGCAAGCACACGAAAAAAACTAAACACCGCAAATGAGCTTTGTTTTACGATAAAAAATAAAAGGTTCAAGCGCCATTCTAAGAGCTAATTTATTCCAACTACGAGATAAGAGTTTGCAACGACAAACACTAAGGTGCAGTGACGGACAGTGCTGTTGAGAAAAATATCTTTGCAGGTTATGCAGCAAGCACAATAATAAAAAAAAATATGAAAATGTGACCACGCACCTTGAGTCTGATACCAAACGGAGAACCGAACCTCGTACTTAGCAATTAACCTGCAAACACAAAGTAAAATGCCCAAGCGCTTAGCATGAGCGAGTGTTCAGCAAGAGCAAATGCATTGCAACTAGAAGAAGAATAAAAATCATCAACGACAGACAAGTTTCTTTTTTAGAGAAGAAATGAGAGGCAATGAGACTACAAAATTTGAAGTGGATAAAGACAAAAATCGGTCTATGAAAAAATGTTGTGGGAGAATGAAAATGTAGGGAAACACATCGACAAATTCATGGATAAATAATGTTCAAAATGGAGTGAATCAATGAAATAAGGAAAAATGGGAGGAACTAACCTTGCAAAATGGAGTTCTGCACAAAAGGGGAAGCATACGGTGCTGTGTGCCAACGTGAGAAGAGAGGAAATAAAATTATTAGGTTAAAGGAGAAGAGAGTGGTGAATGGATCCATAATGGGCCTGGTCAGATTTTATTTTTGGGCCCAACAAGAGCCATGTGTGAGTTTGAAGAAAAAAAACGAAAAAGAAGAAAGAAGGAGACACGTACGGTTTGTCCTTCACCATTTTTTGTGTTTTGGGTCTCACCATGAAGAGGAGGGAAAAAATGTAGCAATGACAAACATTGCTTACGCTCAATAAAAGATGCTTTTGCTTCTCCACACCTTCCTTCCTAGGGAAAGAATGTAGCAATGACAAACATTGCTCACGCTCAATAAAAGATGCTTTTGCTTCTCCACACCTTCCTTCCTAGGTTCCACCAACTAAATTTAAAAGAAAAAGAAAGAAGAGCATAAGAAAGAGAGAGAGACACACGTGATGTGTGTGCAACAACATTTTCTTTTGGGTCCCACGCCAAGCAAAAGCAATGCCTGTCATTGCTCAGCAACATCACGTGAGGTAATAAGTGAGACAACATTTTTGTCTTTGCTACATATCTACCACCTTGAAGAATTATGTAAAAGAAAATAGAGAAGCCAAGTCGTCGACGAGAAAAAGACAATATGTTTGTCCTGCTACATAGTCTCTTCTCGTCAAAAGAAAAAAAATGTATTTATTGGTTTGTGACTTTGCGCACATTTATCCTTCCATGCAAGTTTTCGACGTTCATTATTTACGAGATCGGCATTTAAAATATCGGTGGGGCCCAGACCTACAAGGCTATGGATTTGAGCAACATCGTTCGACAACGACCAACGACTATAAGAATAAATTATTTTACAAATTCTAATTTAGAAATTGAAGAGTAGGGGCCAAGTTGTTGGGTGAAATAAATTCATCAACCCGATTTATAAATTGGAGGATAAGCTGATTGATAACCTGCTCAGTCAGTCGCTGCTAATTCTTTGCTACAAGGGTTTTTGGCAGTCTCTGACAATGAATATGAAGTCACAGTTCATGGCACTGATCATGTCACTGCAGTCGAGAGAACGACGAGTGATGAGCACTGACAAAAGGTCTTAACCAGCGACGAAGTTCGGTTTGTGCATTAACCATCAACCAACGGTTTAGCACATCAACCGACTTAACATATTCCTATGCAAAAAAAATTTTAAAATTTTTTTTACGAATTAATCGGATATTTTTTCTTTTTAATGTCTCCTAAGGGAAATATGACGAATGACCAGCATAACGTCCTACTCCTAAAATAATTAGGATGGACACGCGACAGACGAGGCCCAATCCAAGAAGGATTACAAAGTCTATAAATAAGAGAGTCCCAACACAAGGACGAGATCATCAGAACAAACACAATAAACCCTAAATACCTAAACTCTTGCCGCTCTTCAACGACAAACGACAAGAATTCTGGCGGTGCTCACGACGAGGGACGAACAATCGACAAGATCATCTCTTTACAATTTCTTTATTGATTCTTTGTAATTCATATAGAAACTCATTGATCAATAAAGCTAATCTCTTCTCGTCATTCCGTAGAACTGTTTTCCATTCGAACCAGTTAAATTTTGCCCAAACAATTGCGTTCCATGATCTTGGTACTGGAACATTGGCCATGCTGGCGAGTTTGTAAACACTGGATTTGACTACCTCTGTGATTCTGTAAGGTCCTTCCCAGTTTGCTCCCAGTTTTCTGGCATTTGTTTCTGCTGTGTTTTGCAAAACTTCCGCAAGACTAAGTCTCCTTCGTAAAATCTTCGTCTTCGAACGTTGGAGTTGTAGTATTTTTCTGCTGTGTTCTGATAGTTCTGAATCCTGATTAAGGCCTGATCCCGTCTTTTGTTGATTAAATCCAACTCATCAAGCAGCAATAAGTGATTGAGTCCTTCTTGTTCCGAAAGAAGTCTGCGGCGAACTCTACGAAAGTGTATTTCTGGTGGAATGCCATATTCAGTCCCGTAGACAATGGCAAATGGGGTTTCATCAGTTGCTCATCTTAGAGTTGTGCGGTGAAACCACAACACTCCCTCTAATTCGTCTGCCCAACGTCCTTTCTTTTCATCGAGATGCTTTTTCAAACCATCAAGGATTTTTTTATTGATTGCTTCTGCTTGACTGTTCCCTTGTGGATACCTTGGAGTGGACTTGCTAGGTCTGATCTTCCATTTTTTGCAGAAAACTTTGAAACAATTAGAAATGAACTGCGAGCCATTGTCCGTCACGATCTCGTATGGTACTCCATGCCGATATATGATATTCTTCCAGACAAAGGCCTCCACTTGTGCATCTTTAATGCTAGCGTAGGAGTCGGTTTCGATCCATTTCGAAAAATAATCTGTCAAAATAACCAGGAATCGCTTCTGCTTCGAGGGGTGTAATGGCCCGACCGACGATATCCATGGACCATCACATGAATGGGTACGGTGATGAAATTGAGGAGAGAACTTCGGTTGGTTGGTGAATCATTGGCGCGTAGCGTTGACATTTTCGCATTTGGCTGAAAACTCCTTGCAGTCTTTGATCATAGTTGGCCAATAATAACCGTGACGTTTGACTTTTATTGCTAGTGCTCTCCCTCCTGAATGATTGCCGCATGAACCGTTGTGAACTTCTTCCATGATCTTCCTTGCGTCCTTTCCTTCTATGCAACTTAAAAATGGTCCTAGGAATCTTCACTTAAAGAGGTTTTCATCGATTAAAAAGTAACAAGCCGTCTGGGCTCGAAGCTTACGAGCCGCCCATTTTTCAGTTGGTAAGACTTCGTCGTATATATATTCTCTGATTTCGTTGAGCCACTCTTTATTGCAGCCGTATTCTGCTTCCTGTGAATCATCATTGGGATGGTTTGCTTCTTTGGTGGGGTTTAATTCGGCGATCGGATCGTTATTGTTGTCAGCGATTTCAGATTCTTCCAGAGTGTCTTCTTCCATTAGAGTAATATCTGGTTCGATTGAAGGCGAGTTTACCGGTTCCTTCTGTATCTCAGTTGTCTCCTCCTGCCCATTTGTGACTTTTTTGTTTGCTTAGCTGCTTGGGAACGAGTTATGACGTTCACTATATCGGAAAGATTGATGCTTGGGTTCCGAATGAATTCTACCAAGATAATTCTCTTTAGATCCGGATCAGAAGTCGATGCGAAAGCTGCGAGCGCATCGGCTGAAGTGTTTTCTCCTCGTGGAATGTGTGTCAGTATTAATTCCTTGAATCGCGCAACTAATTCCTTAACGACTTTTAGGTAAACTTCCATTCTATCATCCGTTGCTGCATACTCGCCATTGAATTGATTTGTGACTAACTAGGAATCGCAGAACGCGTGAGGCTGCTCGATCTTTAGGCCACCAGTGAATTTCATCCCGGCAATCAGGGCTTCGTACTCTGCTTCGTTGTTGGATGCACGAAAACCTAGGCAAAATGACTGCTCCAGCAGTTTGCCAGTTGGAGAGGTTAGACGTATCCCTACTCCTGAGCTATTTTTGGAGGATGAGCCATCGACGTGAAGCTTCCAAGGCTGGCTCTGTGTTTCATTGTCAATGCTCTCTTCAGTGAGTTCAATAAGGAAATCGGTCAGGACTTGGGATTTTGCACATGTGCGTCCGTGATACTCAATGTCATATTCGCTCAGCTCGATTGCCCATTTTGCTAGCCTTCCTGACTGACTTGAGCTGTGCAGAACGGACCTTATCGGAAAGGTACTCAGGACGATGATCGAGTGCGATTGGAAGTAAGGCCTCAGTTTTCTTGCAGACATTACGATAGATAATGCCAATTTTTCCAATTGCGGGTACCTTGTCTCGGTGTCTGTCAAGGTCTTCCTGACGTAAAATATTGGCTTATGTTCCCCGCATTCGTCTCAAATTAGCACGCCGTTTACTGCATTGGATGAAGTTGCAGTGTACAGAAAAAGCGGCTCTCCTTCTATTGGTTTTGCGAGAACTGGGGGGTATTCAGATAAGTCTTCAGCTGTTGAAAAGTTTCTTCGCATTTTTCGGTCCATTCGAACTTCTTGTTTCCCCGTAAAGTATCGTAGAACGGCAAACATTTGTCGGTGGATCGCGAGATGAATCTGTTGAGCGCGGCCACCCTCCCGATAAGTCTTTGCACTTCTCTCTTTGTCTTAGGCAAAGCCATTTGAATGAGTGCGTCGATCTCCTTAGGGTTTGCTTCAATGCCACGGTGAGTGACTAAGTATCCGAGGAATTCTCCTGATGTAACCGCGAATCTGCATTTGGTTGGATTTAACTTCAAGTTGTGAAAGTTCAGCTGTGAGAAGCATTCCTCGAGATGAGCTACGTGGTCGGGTGATTTAACTTCAAGTTGTGAAAGTTCAGCTGTGAGAAGGAATTCTCTCTTAGTGATTTCACCAGCATATCATCTATATAAACCTCCATTGTCTTTCCGAGCTAACCAGCGAACATCTTGTTGACCAGCCGCTGATATGTTGCTCCGGCGTTTTTCAGGCCGAACGACTTCACCTTGTGGCAGTATATTCCACGGTCTGTTATAATAGCTATTTTCTCCCGATCATCAGGGTTCATCAAGATCTGGTTGTAACCTGAGAAGGCATCCATGAATGAGAGGAGTGCGTTCCCTGCTGTCGTTTCAACAAGGCGATCAATGTGTGGAAGGGGGAAGTTTTCTTTTGGACAAGCTTTGTTTAGGTTAGTAAAGTCCACGCATACGCGCCATTTTCCATTCTTCTTCTTGACCACCACCGGGTTAGCCAGCCAGTCTGGGTACTTCACCTCAGTTATTGAACCGATACGCAGGAGTCTTTCTACTTCATCATTGACTGCTTTGGCTCTGTCTGGCCCAACCTTTCTCCTTCTCTGTTTCACTGGTTTGAACGTTGGGTCAACATTCAGCTCGTCGCTTATTATGCCAATATCGATGCCGGACATGTCCTCCGCTGCCCACGCAAAAGTGTTCACATTTTTTTTTAAGAACGAAACGAGTTCTTCCTTGATCTTTCCATTTAGCATTGCTACAATCTCCACGCATCGCTCCGGATGTTCATTGTCGATGCAAACTGATAGTTACTCCTTCTTCGCGGTCCTCCGTAATCTGTAATTGCTATAAAAGTTTATAGAGTTCTTTGACCGGCTCTCTGTCTGTCTTAACTTTCTTGCGCTTTGAATTTGCCACCGGATCGGTGACCGGATTTCTGAGCTTGTGTGCAGCCAGGAAGCAAACGCAAAACTCCTTCTAATTCCCACGAATTGTTTTTACTCCATTTGGGGTAGGGAACTTCCAGCAGAGGTGATATGTTGAAACTGCAGTGCACATAGAATTCAACCAGAGGGTTCTCATAATGACGTTGTAGATTGCTGGGTGATCAGCTACGGAGAATTCAACTATTTTGGTCACCTCACCAGCTCGGACAGGATGTTTGATCGTCCTTGCAGTCATTGTATGTTCCCTGAAAAATCTAGTCAATGGTTTCGGGGTTGATACTACTTCAGATAGATCGACATTCATTCTTCTGAGTGTCTCGAGGAAGATTACATCCACAGTGCTTCCAGTGTCTACCAAGACGCGGGCTACGTTGAAATCATTTACAATTTATTCGATTACGAGAGGGTCGTCGTGCGGCCTGTCAATTCCGATTGTCTCCCTTTCTTCAAACGAGATCACGTCATACGGACACTTTAAGGGTTTGGACCAGTCAATGGTTTCGGGGTTGATACTACTTTGGATAGATCGACATTCATTCTTTTGAGTGTCTTGAGGAAGATTACATTCACAGTGCTTCCAGTGTCTACCAAGACGTGGACTACGTTGATATCGTTTACAATTTATTCGATTACGAGAGGGTCGTCGTGGGCCTGTCAATTCCGATTGTCTCCTTTTCTTCAAATGAGATCACGTCATACGGAAAATTTGAGGGTTTGGACCAAATGATGCTGACATCTGCCTGTTGCTGGAATGCTTTCGTCGATGAGACAGTATCCGAGCAATAATGAGATCCCCCCCCAATTATGTTGCTTATTCTCCTTCTCGATCCGAATGGTGGCGCCTCATCGGCCCGTCTATCACGCTTGGAATAATCTTCCTTTGTCTGGTCGGGCTTGTATGTGCTCACGTCCATCTCAAAATCCTTAAGGCTGATGTTTCTTCCAAGTTCGCCAGCTGCTAACTTTTTGGCAAGTTTCAAGCCAAGGATACGACAGTTTGCGGTGGAATGTCCATAGATGTGATGGTGTTTGCAGTAAGCTGTTTCATCATAAGAATTGTCGCTTTTAGTCCATGTGCTCCACGAACCTCTTCCGCAACCTCGGCCTCTTCCTCAACCGTACCCAGGGGTGTCGATTTGATAATTATGAGCTCCTCGAAAGCCTCCCTCGTGCTGGACATAGCTGGAACTTTGGTTGTTTCTCTTACTGTTTGAAGAATTCGAAGCCTGGGGAGGATGGCTCGATGGTTTTGCCTTTCCATACTTCTCGGTGAGGATCTTATCTCCTCTTCTTCGGTTATGAAATCTGTATCTCGATGCATCGTGTCCTGTATCGTTGTGGGGGCGTTCAGCGCGATCTCTTTGCGAAAGTCGGAATTGAATCAAAGTGCTCATTTTAGGGCTAGCAGAGCCGCTTTGTCGCTTAAGCCTTCCACTTTGGACATTACCGCTTTGAATCTTCTGATAAAACTTCAGAGTATTTTGTTCTGACCCTGAGCTACGATCCGCAAGTCGGCATCTAATGTTCCGGGATCCATGAATATGGAGTAATGCTTCAGAAATGCTGCGGATAGCTGGTTGTAGTTGTCGATGGAGTTCCTCTCGAGCCTGGAAAACCACTATTGGAGTACCGGACCTTTAAGGTTTTCCACGAAAAAGAGGCATTGCCCGACATCCTTTTGACTTTCTTTGAAGTTGGAGCGACCCATGGCTATGGTGAAAGCTGTTATATGCTCCTTAGGGTCGGTATTTCCCTCGTAAATTGGAACCTTCATCTTCCATGGGTCGGGAATTCTTGCACTGGTGATCCGTGTCGTGAATGGGGTGTTCTGTGCTTCTTCCAGTATGCGATCTATTTCGGACACCTTGCTTATTGCTTTGTGCATCATGGATTGGACCGCCTTTATGTCAACGGCTGCTCGGTCCATATCTATGAGCATTGCAGCCATCTCCTCCTTCTTAGCTCGAATCCCTGCTCTTCGCTCCCCATCGATTCGTGCTTACTCAGCCCAGAGGATGTTTTATTCGCACCTTTTGGTTTGGATTTGCCCAGCTGCTGGGAGTTTGGGGTCATCGCAGCTCTCTATTCTGCGCTCCACCTGATTTTCATCCTCTAGATTGATGATTGGGGCCGGCTCATCCTCCATCGGCGAGTCGCCTACTCCTTGCGCTCTGCAGGTCAGAATTGGTGAGTTTTGGTGGAGGGATGGCAATCTTCCATGGGTTCTCTGTGGGTTAAGAGGGGTCGAGAAATCTAGGACCGTTGGGTTGAGGTGCCTTCCGATTCGTCTTGCTGGGTCCAGACCTGATCCCACCCCTCGGGTTTGACTGGTCGTTGCCAAGACCTTTAGTTCGCCCGTCATCATGCTGTTCAGCTTGTTTTGCTCCTCCGCCTTCTTGAGCAGCGTCTCCAGCATGGTCTTCATCTCCGTCAGTGTTGCCGAAGACTCCCTGGCATTTTCGGGTCGGTTTGTCTGATCCTCCATGCCGGTGTTTCGGATATCAGCAACATCCTCGTCTCCATTGTTGGCCATCGTCTTTGGATCGGTTTTGCGGTGGCTTTTCGGTGTAAGATAATTTCAAGTCCCCACAGACGACGTCAAATTGTGGGGTGTGAATCCAAACAATTAAATTTGTCAAAACTTTTAGAGGGATCTGAAACTTCTGAGTAAAAACCACGAAAGCACAAACAGAGATCCAAAGATGGTGTTTTTATTAAAGCTGTTTAGAAAGTTGTTCCATAGAATAACAAGTGTTTGCTAGGTAAAATTGTGGATCCCCTTTTCAGAGGGTGTACATGAGTATAGATACAAGCCAGAGTCGGCCAAACCTATTCATAAGAGATAAGGAAGATTTTCTGTTTTTTCGGGTGTTTCCTTTCTTAAGTCGGTTTGGCCTGCTGGGCTTCTTGTCCACGTTCGGTCCATTTCTGCTTGTGAGTTTGTCATGAATTCCTTGTTGTCTTGGGCCTGGCTTGGTTTCGTCGAACCCATCACCTTTAGCTCGGGTCCACTGGGCTTGACTCTGGTTTGGTTCGGGATTCCCTCAACTAAATATCATGGGTCTGCCTCGGGTTATTCGATCCATCTGTTCCGTTATGAATTGGGGTAGCGCCCATATGTAGTTATGGGTCGGGGTACCTGACCCATGTGTCGTTACGGGTCATGGTACCGACCCATGTGTCATTACAGGTCGTGGTACCCGATCCATGTGTGGTTACGGGTCGTGGTACATGACCCATGTGTCGCTACGGGTCGTGGTACCCGTCCAATGTGTCATTACAGGTCGGGGTACCCGACCCATGTGTGTCGTCACAGGTCGGGTACCCGACCCGTGTGTCGTCACGGGTCGTGGTACCCGATCCATGTGTCGTTACGGGTCGGGGTACCTGATCCATGTGTATTGTTACGGGTCGGGGGATCCGACACACGTGTATCATTCCGGGTCCGGGCACCCGACCCATTGTATCGTTACGGGTCGGGGGACCCGACCCACGTGTATCGTTACGGGTCGGGGTACCCGACCCACGTGTATCATTACGGGTCGGTGGCATCCGCCCCACGTGTATCGTTACGGGTCGGGGCACCCGACACACGTGTATCGTTACGGGTCGGGGCACCCGACCCACGTGTATCGTTACGGGTCGGGGCACCCGACCACGTGTATCATTACGGGTCGGGGCACCCGACCCACGTGTATCATTACGGGTCGGGGGACCCGACCCACGTGTATCATTATGGGTCGGGGCACCCGACCCGTGTATTGTTACGGGTCGGGACACCCGACCCACGTGTAACGTTACGGGTCGGGCACCCGACCCACGTGTATCGTTACGGGTCGGGGCACCCGAACCACGTGTATGGTTACGGGTCGGGGTACCCGACCCATGTGTATCGTTACGGGTCGGGGTACCCGAACCATTCTGCTTAGTCACGGGTAGTGGTGCCCGTTATGAGAATCCGAACCATCGCCATTTCTTTTATACTTCGTCATTTTTAATCGTTGATTCTTAAAAGGTGGAAACTGGCTCCAACAGTATTTTGGTTTATTTATTTTTCCTTTGTTTTTAACTTTTTATCTTAGTATCTCAAGAAAATATCTGAAAGAAGATCAATAGACAGCTAATCGATCGATACGAGATGTGATCGATCGATAGAGCAACATGCAATCGATCGATTCCCCTACTGATCGATCGATTGCCCCTTTATGAGAAATCAGAATGTATCAGATACTATTATATCGAATGATTATGATTTCATTGATCGATCGATCGCCATAGAGGTAATTTTTGGTTTTTCCTAAGATAAAATAAATATCCAATAGATCCAATCGTTTGATGAGCGATAATTTTTTTCAAAATTTGCAAATTTCACGGATCATGGCTGACCCATATTAGGCGGGTCGACCCACGAAAAAAACAATTCTTCTTCCCCTTATTCGCGATTTTCAGATCAAAAAGCATAATTGTTTTTTAATTATTTGTCAAGAATTGTCCAATATGATAAGCTATTGTGAAGAGAGTATCCGTCACGAAAAATATTTTATGAGGGGTCCACTCTTTTCAATAATACCAGCGCTATCTTTCGCCCCATTTTTAATTTTTTAATTAAATAATTTCACCATTGTACCATTACCTATTACCGTAGGTTTGTCCAAATGATCTGCCGATAAACGGCCAAATGTCTACAAGTGCTGAGCGAAGTTGTCTGCGATAAGGTCTGCCATAGCATTTTAAAAGGTCTGGCAAAGTTATCAAAGGTAGGAAAGGTTAGTTAATGAGAAAACTTACGTAACAAACCGTGTCTGCCTTCTCTTTTTATTCTCTAGAGGCACAGGTTTGATTTGCATGTTTAGGGATAAATTTATGGACTAAACATGTGGGTTTATTGGTTAATATATTAATATGTATTCATTATAAGGATAGGGTGTTATATCGTGATTGTAAATACAAATTGGGTTGTTGCTCACTCATCGCATATGTCTTATAATGCAAAAGGTATGTGATATGCAACAAAATGTCAATTTCTTTGGCATCCAAATCTTTTCAATTTTTCTTTCCTTACTCTTCATCATGAACATGCTCTATCTTGATTCAGAGAGTCTTCATACACTTTCGAACTTGCAGTTTATCCAACAAGGAACGTATTCTCATTCCAATCTTCCCATGATCAATTGTGAGTTTGGGTTTCGATAAAAATTTTGTGAAACAAAGATTCTCCCATGGTGACGGTGAACATCGTCACAATTTGGTTTTTATACTCATACTTTATTTTGGGCCATCATGGGTTTATACATATAATAAAACTGTATATATGTCCTTATAAGTTGAACGTCTCGTTTATAATCCTAAATGAACAGTAATGTTGATGGCAACTCTTACAACCGTTTTAAAAATCTTGAATTCGAAACCATAAATTCTGAATACCTTTAAACGACGAGAGAGAGAGAGAGAATTCCGACATCGGTGGTTTTTCGACGGCTACGATTAACGATCTCGGCGGCAGTATGGTGGTGATTTAGAAGACTTTCTCTTGTTTTGCTCCAGTTGCGATTCTGGTTGTAAGAATTTGGCTTTCTCTCTTTAACTATGTTTCACTGTTACATCTATTTGAGAAAAGAGGAGTTCCATTGTTTGTAAACAAAAATCTTAGATTCTTGCGCTAATTTCATTGTTTTGGGTTCGTGCAATTCATTTGATTTATTAAAATCATGTTTTTTTTTTGTTTCGAGGGGATATATGAACGAAACAAGATTGAGCGTCTATGTCTATTTCATATGTTAAAGTATTTAACTTGTAGTGGTAAGTGAAAAGGTTTTCGTATTATTAATTGGTTTACTGATTGTCGTTGTTAATGAAGTTTTGGTAGGTTTTTGTTTGTTCCAATTAGGAAAATGTGAACAAAGTATGTGCTTGTCATTTTCCTGTTTCATATGTTAAAGTTTTTAGCTTGTAATGGTTACTGAAAAAAAATTTGTCATTATTAATTGATTTAGTGATTGTAGTTAATGACTTATGTTATCAAATTTGAATGGCAATATCTATGAGCACATGATTAATGACATTGTCATGTGACAAATTTTTCATCTTTTTCTGTTTGAATTTTTTCTAGATTGAAATGTGGCTCTTGCTCTCCGTTTGTAGGAAGATTGAAGAAATGAGTTCGACTTCTGACATGTTGTCTGTTTGGAGGAAGATTGAAGAAATGAGTTCGAATTCTGAATGTTCTTTTGTGAACTCATTCAGCTTTAAACAAGGATTTCCAACCATATGTGCTTGTGGAAGTGATGTGATAATGTTGATACCACTTGATACGATCTCCCAAAGGAACGCACACTCTTCTTGGTATTGAAACAGATAGATCCTTGGATAAATGGGGCGGGAAGTGAATGGCTTCGTCGAGAGCTAGGAATGGCCCTCGGTAAACCAGATCCGAAGGCTAACCACCTAAGGAATGATGGAACTCTTCGGCTAACCACCTTGGAGTCGGCGAGAACACAAGGCTAACCACCTTGTGATCGGTTGTGATCAAAGAGCTAACCACCCAATGACCGGTTTGATTTCGTTGGCTAACCACCAAGAGATCGACAAGTTCACAAAAGAACAAGAGAGAAACTTCTTTAGAAAAGATTTTTATATATCTGAATGAATATTCTCAAAGAGATTACATAGTTTATATAGAGAGAGAATGAAGATAGAAAGTAATAAAAACAATGCATGGAAAATAACAAGGTCTAATTAATTCATAAGACTAAGACCATCGAATCTTGACTAATAATAACTCAAGGTGTGAACACCCTCTCGGCCTTCCTCGTCACTTTGAATCTCTTAGCAATCAAAATTCCATGCGAATTATTCATGATATATTCCATGAAATTGGATCGTAAAGAGGAAGCATAAGTGTTGCCTCGTTAAAACCTCTACTCGGAAAACCCATTAGGACAAAATCGAGTACAGGAAAAAGAGTACAACAACTTATGCTTAACGTCCAACCTCAAGAAAATATCGTAGCCGAAATTGAGGTAACGGCATTGTGCATAAGCTGATCTTCTTCTTTGATCCGAACATCATTAAGTAACTCCTGAACAGCTCCGGCAAGCTTCCTTGTCTTGGACCGTGTAACGGGACCTTCGGGTACGCTCAAAGCTTCCTCGTCCAAAGCATGCTTGTCCATGATCGCGTCAAGGTATTACGTAGAAACCAACTCTATGCTAAGCCTGAGAAGTGTTCATTCTTCACTTCTAGTGTTGTGAACAAAGTATGTTCTTGTCATTTTTCTGTTTCATATGTTAAAGTTTTTAGCTTGTAATGGTTACTGAAAAAAAATTTGTCATTATTAATTGATTTAGTGATTGTAGTTAATGACTTATGTTATCAAATTTGAATGGCAATATCTATGAGCACATGATTAATGACATTGTCATGTGACAAATTTTTCATCTTTTTCTGTTTGAATTTTTTCTAGATTGAAATGTGGCTCTTGCTCTCCGTTTGTAGGAAGATTGAAGAAATGAGTTCGACTTCTGACATGTTGTCTGTTTGGAGGAAGATTGAAGAAATGAGTTCGAATTCTGAATGTTCTTTTGTGAACTCATTCAGCTTTAAACAAGGATTTCCAACCATATGTGCTTGTGGAAGTGATGTGATAATGTTGACATCGAAGACACAACTCAATCCTGGGCGTCCGTTTTGTGTTGTGTTGCATCTCGAGCTGTAAGTTAGTTTTATTCTGTGTGTGTTGGATGTGCCAATATTATGAATTGATAATCGAGTATATTTATATTTGGACTCTTGTTATTTCATTAGGATGATCGTTTGTTTAAGTGGGCAGAAGATGCAACGTTTGAGGAGGTTGAAGATATGCTCCAAAAATGTGAAAGTAATAAAACCGAGGGTAACTATATCAAAACTGTGGTCCACGAATTGAAAGAAGAGGTTCAAGGGTGCCAAAACCGAACTCCGTAAATCAAAAATCGTGAATAAGTTTTTCGTTGTTTTTTTGCAGTTATGGCTAACGTAATCATTAACCACCTTATGTTTCATAAAGGTGAAGTAAAAAAATTATAATTGGTTACTAGGTAGTTCTAGTTCGGAAGTTTTTATAAACTTATGAATTTACGTTTTATGATATGCTCCGTACGCATTGCTAGACAACTCTAAAAAGTCTTCTATAGCTCTACTTGATCATCAAAACCGCAAACAACAAAAAGAGGAAGACATTCGACTATATTCCATCAGACTACATGCATATTTTATGCAAAGACGATAAATTATTGAGGTTTTAGGGTTTAGAGGCAGAATAAAGGTAGAATGACTTCATCATTGGCAGATTTTTGGCAAGTTTTTCGCGATGTTGTTTCACAAGTCATAATATCATATGTTTTCTTGTATGTTTACTCCCTCCACATGGGTTATGTGTCGATTCTTCCAGTTTAATTACATATTTTATAAAAATAAGTTTCTTAAGAAGATTTTAAAATTAAATTATGCAAAGACTCATCGTTTGACAAGTATTCCTTTGGCATTCTGTTCTTAGTTTAAAACCTTAGCTATTAGGTTTTTCTTCCATTATACTTTTTACCGTAAATAAGAATGTAAATGCTAAGTTATTACATGTTTTGGAAATTATAAAGTATTTAGCAAATATAAACGTTATTTTCTCCTCGTCAATGTTGGTTTAGGAGTTCGTTACGTTCACAAATCTTCCGCATACATGTTGGAGATGTCCGTATACTCCATGGAATGTTTTGGCAGACTTATATATATATATATATATATATATATTAAAAAGGTAAATAACGCCAAATTAAAAAGACGGTGCTGCCAAGAAGTGGTTTATTCTTTTCAATAATATCAGCGATACCGTTCTCTGCCTTGTTTATTAATTAAATAATTTTATCCAAGAGTTTAGTATGGACCATTATGGACTTAAGTATGGCCCATACTAAACTAAGATTATATAACTAAATATTGGATTAGAATTACGAGTGAGAAAAAAGATAACATGTTTAAAAAGACTTCAATTTAAAAAAAATTAGAATAAAAATGGAAGCCGTAATGTTTATGATCATATCTTCACTTCGTAGGTTATTAAGGTCAACAATAAACAAACGACGATATAAGATACAATACTATTGTTTATGTAAATTTTTTTTTTTAAACTAACTCCTATTCAAATTAAGATATCAGCATTAATCAATATATTAGTCTTAAAACGTTAATGAACATACAAATACACAAAGTAAAGTCACGTTTAAAAACAGCAAGGATCCAATATTCAAACACCTTAGTGACAAACATAATAAAGGACAAAAACACCATGGTTCTCAATCTTACGTTTGATGGTTAAAGTTCTCATTATTATATATTTTGTATTTTTTAATATCTAATTAAAAATAATTCAACCAGTGATAACATATACTGCCGAATATACTAACGGTCACAATATATAAATGAATTTACTTTTTACATAGAAATTTGAAAAAAAAACTCAAATAAAATGAAACAAGAAAAAATTCCTTAAACATTTTATAAAAGGGAACGGAGGAAGTATTATTATTCTGCAATGGAACGAAAGAAGTATAAATTAAAAATTTATGTTATTTTCTTAAATTTTGCGCTTTTAACCAAAAACTCTTATAAAAGAGAACATAGGGAGTAGTTTACTGTATTAAAACATCATTTATTATAGGTAGATTATATAAAAAAATTCAACCAATGATAAATCAAATTGCAGAATACAAATGGTCATAAATAATAATAAAAGTAGAATTAATTTCGCATTGGAAGTTGAAAATATAACTTAAAATAAAACAAAACTTTTGTGCCTAAAACATCTTTTAATACGAAACGGATGGAATTGTTTCTTGATCCAAATGATTAATATTCTTATATAGTGATATTTGGGGGTACATGGTAATTTAAAGTAGTCGTTTGTTACACAAAAACCAAAGAGTTTTACAGGCAACTTGCAGATGTGTGGTAGACTAACAGAGACTTAAGCAAAACTAGAGCGAAAGTTTTGGCAAAACTATGAATATATAGATGGCGTAACAATCCCGCCAAAAAATAAAGTCTCACCAATCCCTGGTGTCGGACCAACTTCCGATGGAGTTGGTGAAGTGATAGTAGAATATTCCAACCTTCCTCGTTAAGAAGTAAAAGTCCCACATCTCAGAGCCGTTCATCCCGCCTTGGAACCATCTTCGCCAAAGATTGACCGGAGAACCAATCGCAGTTCGTGATCGATGGGAAAAATGACCTTGAGATATCATCCCGTTTAAGAGTGAACGTATCCGGCAAATCAAAACTCCAACCCTTTTTATCTCCGGATACCAGAAACCGACTAATTTTCGGATTGATTCCCGGCTGAACCGAGCGACGTACTCATCGTCCTCCCATAATAGTTTTTGAAGCATTGCGTAGACATAAAGAGCGATTTCACATCTTTTGTCGGCTGCCAGCTTAATCCCAACAAGCCCTTCTTCGAGTATGTCGTACTTGAAATAGTTTTGCACTGCCATAAGGTAGATCGAAGGGGATTTTCGTGTGTGTAACACGTAGCCATGAACATTTCCTCCTCATGCATGATATTCGAGGCTACATTGTTGAGTGCATTAGCAGCCGCGTATATTGAACAGCGTTGTGAAACATCCTTCGGTCGCTTGCATTTTTTCTTCAATTTCAACAAATGTTTCACAGAGTTTGCGCTGACATGGCGGACCACCAACTCTTATAATTCTGTAGACGTCGCAAGAAGATTGGATTCCTCGATTTCTTCTTGCTTCCTTCTTAGGCTGTGGAAAACAAGTTGGTTGATGAGATTAAGAATATATATACAACCAACTGCATCGGTTGGGATGGGATTAGTTGAAATAAGGTGTTGTTTCGGGAACACGATTCGTATCGGAAAAATCTATGTTGCAGCTCCACATTTATTTTGAACATTTTTATTTTTTTGAATACATAATAAATAGACCTTTATTATTTATATTCATTAAATCTTTTTCTTTTTTAATTATCTTTAAATAAAATGAAAATACTTTAATTATTTGCAAAAAAATATTTAATACTCGATAAACATCGTTTTCTCATCATTACTGTTACTTTAGGGTTTCGTTACATTCGCATACTCTTCGAATCGTATCACAAAAACCTATGTGTTAGCGCGACATTTGTTTTGAGCATTTTTTGTTTTTTGAATTACATAATAAATAGACATTTATTATTTATATTAATTTTCTTTTATCTTATATTTTAATTATCTTTAAATAAAACAAAAATACTTTAATTATTTCTAAAAAATATTTAATACCCAATAAACGTCATTTTTTCATCATTACTATTGGTTTAGGGTTTTGTTAAGTTCGCAGACTCTTCGAATCGTATCGGAAAAACCTATGTGGTAGCTCCACATTTATTTTGAACATTTTTGTTATTTTTTAAGGGCAATTCTCAAAAATACCACAAAAAAGTTTTTGTTCCAAATATACCATCACTTAGTTTTTTTCCAAAAATACCACTGAAAGTTTTATTTTTCCAAAAATGCCACAAAATTAAAACTAAACTTTAAATCTTCAAAATTAAACTTTAAACCCTAAAAATTAAATCCTAACCTCTAAAAACTAAACCCTCAACCCAAATACTAAACCCAAACCTAAAAATTTAAATTATAAACCCTTAAAACTTATTTTTAGTATTTGTGGTATTTTTGGAAAAACAAAACTTTTAGTGGTATTTTTGAAAAAAAAACTAAGTGATAGTATGTTTGGAACAAAAATATATTTTAGTGGTATTTTAAGGAATTCCTCTTTTTTAATTACATAATAAATAAGCTTTTATTATTTATGTTTATTTTATTATTTTAAAATAAAACGGGAAAACGACCTATTTCCCCCTCAGAACTTTCATATAACAACAGATGTACACAGAGTTTCGATATCAGTCTATTTCTCCACCAGTTGGAAGTTAAATGTCAATTTCCCACAAACTCAAAGTTAAATTCTATTTTCCCCCTAAAAGCAAAGTTAAAATTCAAAAACCACATTGATTCGAGTAGTTGCGGTTTACTGTTAACCAATTGACTATTAACCAGTTATTAAAGAAGCAAAACCAACATATAACCGTATTATGACCCGATTATATGTAATAAACCCGATTAAAATCCGTTGTAACATAATACCCACCCACCCGAAATCAAAATCCCTAAAATCAAAAACCCCCCAAAATCCCAGAACCCTAATATCGCCAAAATCGAAAATTTCCAAGAATTCCCAAAATCGAAAAATTTCCAGAACCCTAATATCTCCATACCGCGATGGCATGTATGGCAATCGGACCTGTGGCGATACTCGAGGAGGATTCCGATGGAGAAGATCGACGGGAAAGGGACTTTAATATCGAGCAAGCTATTCTCGATTTCAACGACGAACCTTCGATTAAGCACAATGTATATCCTGATACAGAGAATGACGAGGAGGAGGAAGGTCAGCGCACGTTTAGGAGACGCATCAATATTCCCAGAGGTGATGGAATCTTGTTTGAAGGACAATTGTTCATCAATGGAGTTGCGTTTAAAGTGGTTGTCCTCGATTACGCTTTGAAAACAGGCTGGAATCTGAGAGAGCACAGGTATGATAAAGATAAAATCGGATATAAATGTGTAGGAGGTGAAGGTTGTTCTTGGCGTATCTACTGCTCAATCTCGGGGAAGTCTTCAGAGTGGCAGGTTAAAAATTTTGAGAATAAACATAGTTGTGTTCCAAATGGTTCCTGTGAGATGATACGAGTTCCTGTAATTGCACGCTTGTTTATGGATAAAATCAGAGAGGAGCCAGACTATTTTAAGCCGATGAAGATTGAAGAATTGATAATGGAAAGGTGGAAGATATGTGCGTCAAGGCTTCAGTGCCAAGCTGCTAGGCGAAAAGCTCTAAAATTGATTGATAGAGAGTATGAAGAACATTTTTCACGTCTCCGATGGTATGAGAATGAGATACTAGAATCGAACCCCAATTCTTCTGTGGTGGTTGAATGTCTGACAAATGAGGAAGGTTTAGATATATTTAATAGGTTCTATGTCTGTTTTGACAACCTTAGAAGATCATGAAAAGACACTTGTAGGCCACTTATAGGTGTCGATGGGTGCTTCTTAAGATCAAGGATGAAAGGTCAATTGTTGGTTGCTTTAGGTCGAGATGCAGACAATGCTATATATCCTATAGCATGGGTTGTTGTGGATGTAGAAAACACACCGAATTGGGTGTGGTTTTTGAAGAAGATTAAAGCTTATTTGGAATTAGGTAATGGAGATGGATATATAATGATCTCGGATAGGCAGGAGGTACAAAATTTGTTGTGTTATGTTTCTTAGTCTTTATGGTTTGTTTGGACAAGTCTGTTTAAAATGTCTTCTGGTTTATTGTAGGGATTGATCAAAGCTGTTCAACTTGAACTACCACAGATCGAGCATAGAATGTGTGTTAGACACATCTATGGGAATCTGAAGGCTAAGCATGGGAAAAGGCCTGACATGAAGTGGTTGATATGGCAGCTTGTATGGAGCTATAATTCAGCAGAATATAAAGAGAAGTTGGACAGGCTATACAACTACGACTCGGTTGTGTATGCTGATGTGATGAAGTCCAATCCTCAAACTTGGTGCAGAGCATTTTACAAAATTGGAAGTCACTGTGAAAATGTGGAGAATAACTCCACTAAATCTTGGAACAAGACGGTGGTCAAAGCCAGGGAGAAGCCTTTTGTGCCTATGTTAGAGACCATAGCTCATTTAGCAATGGTACGTATTGCTAAAAGGGATGTCGAAGCTTCAGCATGGAATGGTTTGGTGACACCATATGTGGTGGAATATCTTGAAGCAGAGCTTGAGAAAGCATCTCTGTGTAAGGTTAATAGATGCACAAACAACACATATGAGGCAATACTTAGTGGATTCTCTTATTGTGTTAGCTTGGACAATAGGACTTGTACCTGCAGGAGATGGGATATCACAGGCATATCTTGTGAGCATGGGTATGCAGTCATTCTGCACAAGACACTTCAGGCTGAGGACTATGTGTCCCACTGGTTTAGGACAGCAATTTGGAGAAGGACATATACGGATGGTGTAGTTCCACTAAGAGGTTCAAGGTTTTGGCCTCAAAGTAATGAACCAGAAGTGCATCAAAATCCAACTAATGTGAAGGATAAGAAAGATAAGAAGAGGCAGAAAGGGAAAAACGAGTCTCCTACAAAGAAACAATCAAAGCTGTTGAAGAGGATAATGCATTGTGGAATTTGTGGTCAAGCTAACCACAACTCTAGGTTTCACAGCAAAGAGAAACAGGTTTGTGGTGTTATGGTTTTGTTTTGAGGTTGTTTCGGTTTTGTGAGGCTTTGTAATTTATATTTTATGGTTTATGTTTTATTTGTCTTACAGCCTTCTTTAGGAGAATCATCTCAGGCTAGTCAAATGGGAGCTTCTCAAGGTAGTCAAATGGAGGCGTCTCAAGGCACTCTCATTCAGAGTTAGGAATGTGTCTGATCTCAACCTACCAAAGCACTTTTTTGGACTCTTTTTACAGCTGCTTGGTGTGTATAAGAAGTAGATAGAACTGGTTTTTAGTGCTTCTTATGTTATGTTATGGCCGGTTATGTAATGATCTTCACCGTGATCTTGTCTATGACTTTTGGTTATGTAATGTCCTCATGTCCACATTAGGTTATGTAATGATCTTGATGTTGTCTATTTTGTTCAAGCAGGACATTTTTAAGAACCATGTTTTCATTTAACAAACAAAAAAGAAACACAAAACAATCTTCATTCTCACAAAAGAAACACAAAACTAAACAACATCTTCTTATTCTTTTTTCTTTTTTTGGAGTTTGTCTGGTCTCTAACAATACAGAGATGATTGTATTCAAATTGAAAAAATTTGTAAGAAAAATGAAGAAGAAGAAGAAGCATATAAAGGTTGGAGCTTGGAACCTTCAATGGAGTCTTTTGACTTGTGAGCTAAAACCCATCAACAAGAATCTGGAGGGTCTTCAAATGGAGAGTATTATAAAATATGTGTTGTTTCAGCAACCCATCACCGCACAATTGTAAACGAAATTAGGAGAATGTTTCCTATCAAGCAATGTCCATTGTGGTGGACCACCGTCGCTCGGTATCCAAGAATTCAGCTCTATAAACCCACCTCCCGAGTACTTCGGTCCACCTATAACGATTAACCGCTCCCCGCAAGCTCTAAAAGCAAGTCCCCATCCGTTAACCAAGCCAGCTCTTTCAGGCAATTTTCCAACAATTATCCATTTTTTTCCTCCTTCTCATACCTCCTCACTTCCATATCAGCGTGATCAGCAGCGTACAATTGGTTGAATCAAAACCTGCAACAACACAATCCATCACCACGAATCTTGAAATCAAAACTCCAAAACCTACTATGCTTGAAATCGACTAAGATAGAGTATGCAATTGAAGAATAAAACCCTAACCCTTAATTACGGACTTACACTAGCTTCCAGAATGTTCGATTTTGGGAATTCTCGAGTTAGGGTTCTTAGATTTTTGAATTGGGGGTTTCAGATTTCGAAATTGTGGATTGTGTTCGGGTCGGTTTTTTTTTCCACTCGGGTTTTAAGTTCGGTTTACTTTTATGTGATTTCGGTTCTGGTTATGTCATAACCGAGAAAATTCGAGTTTGTGGGAAAATTGACATTTAACTTCCAACTGGTGGAGAAATAGACTGATATCGAAACTCTGTGTACATATGTTGTTATATGAGAGTTCTGAGGGGAAATATGTCGTTTTCCCCGTAAAATACTTTATTTATTTCCAAAAAAAATAATACCCAATAAAGGTCGTTTTTCATCATTATTGTTGGTTTAGGATTTCGTTACATTCCAATCTCTTCAACATTTGTTGGGGCATTTTTTTTAATTACATAATTTATAGGGTTTCGTTACTTATTTGCTCATTTATTTTAAGTATCTTTAAATAAAATGAAAATGCTTTAATTATTTCCTAAAAATTATTTAATACCCAATAAATGTCGTTTATGAGTTGTATGGACTTCACTTCTTCAACATTATTTTAAAACAATTTCATTAAAAAAATAGACTCTTGTATTTATTTATTTGTAAATATCAAACTAATATATTTATTTTATAAAAATCACAATTGACCCCACATATTTATTTTTCTTTCAAAACTTCAATAAATTATATAATATTTTAAATGATGTACATTACACCATATACAAAACACCAATATTTTTGTTTAATAACCAATATTAGTGTAACTTTATGTGTAATTGTATTATCAAATTCACTTACAAATGATAGAGAAAACTGCGAATCTTAGAATTTTTATTTTTGAATTAAGTAATAAATGGCATACGTTCTGCGAGCATCTTGCAGACGTCCAGCAGATGAATGGTTACGCCTACTCTATCTACATACAACAAATGAGAGATGAATAAGGACACAATCATAGTAAGGTTAAGACATCAAAATAAATAGAATAAATGTCTTAAAACGTAAACAAACTAAGGCATAACTGCCATATAGTGAATAATATACAAAAGAGCGTGCACTTCGGAAAACATATAAAAATTACGCTTTTGATGTGGAAGCTCCATGGTTCTCAATCTTCTGTCTGATGGTTACAATAATCGGGTTATCATATTCAAAGAAAGAATGTACAAACATAAAATCAACAACATGTGGTTTAATGCTCACTCCAAAAACTCTTTCCATGGTAGGTGGATTATAATCAATAATGTATGGAGGAAAGTTTACTCTCAATTTGTAGGAGTAGTTTCTTGCACCAGGGAGCTTAGGTACAATATATTTAACCGATATTATTAAACCTACTTCGTAGCTTAAACGCTACACAACCGCGAGTTCTCTTGCTCTATCCAAAGTCACGTCCTGGAGAACTGCCGTATCATAAATACCGACGAAAATAGGAATGTTAAGATCATGTGAAAACACGACCAATGATTCAAAGTGTTTACATAGATCATCAAACTTACCAGTAAAGTCGTATCTGATAATTTAGTTCATCGAACTTGACATTTGGCGAATGTGCATTGCGATATATGTGTTGGTAAAAAAAAATTCAAGAACAGGGAAAACCTGGGGGTAACCTTCTTTGGCGTTTGGACATGGAACGAATATTGCTGCAATAAATTTTTAGATACATACACACTGGGATATCATGGGTATCTCGCATATTGAACAGTTCTTCCTCAACTTTTCGTGTCAAGTATGGCATGTCGCATGACCACTTTGACACTAAATACCAAAAAGTGAAGTATGATCAATGGTGGGTTTGTTAAATCCAAATAAAGATAATCAATCTGAATATTTTTGAATCACAATAATAACAAGATGAGAAAAGGAAAACGAAAGATGGATGATATAATTAATAATCCAAAATACATACTCGCAAAACTGAAAAATAGAAAATCCATCACTGATGATGGTGTCCATTACCCTAATAACATTTTAACATATACAACTAGCAAACAACAACAATTTCGAGTTATATCTTATGTTTCCCGTTTTATTCAATACATCCGCTTCCTACCATACCATACCGAAACGAAGTGAATTGACAAGAAAACTTACCTGAAAGACGGGACTTATCAGTGTATCGAGGCAAAAGGAACAACCTAAAAAACTTAGATATGTCAAAGTTCCAATGCGGCCATTTTAAAATTTAACCATGACGGAAAAACCCGATGTTTGTCTCCTCATTGGCGAGGTGTTGGTGCGCACTCCATCATTGTCCATGTCGAGAGAAATATAAGAGAAACTTGAGCTTGAAATACAATCTGGTGACTAGAAATCCTTCTTTATTTGCTTTTATACTCAGTAATTTTATGATGGACCTTTATGGGCTTAAAAATAGGGACCAAACAAAACTATGAGTATCGAACCAAATAATGGATTCAGGTTAACGACATAAAACTTTAGGACAAAATATTATCATGTATTGAAATAGCTTATTTAATTATATTAGATTAAATATGATTTGTAGTGTTGTGGTTAAATTTTGTAAATATAAAATAAATGACCATAATCTTTTTTGTTAAAATATAGTCGATGGTCTGATGTTGGTCAGCCGTTGTTCTACTGATGATCTCCTTAGTTTGCATAGGTCTGCTAGGGCATTTATCAGCGTCGTTCGTCAAGCTTCCTTCTCTTTCCTTCATGTTCCTATTATCATTTATTCTGCAATAACTGGTTTATCTTTTTTTTCTCTCCTACATATATGTGTCTCCTTGTACAAAATATTTATGTTATCTACAAGTTTTATTCTCCATTTTCATCATTTTTTAATTTACCCATTTTAAGTTTATATTAATTAATTAAGAGGATATGTTTCATAAATATAAGATGTTTTGGAGTTTTTTTTCATATTGTATTAAATTTCTATACAAATTATAAATTGATTAAATAGTTTTTGACTATTTTGTATTATGTAGTCTCTTTCATGATTTGTTGAATTATTTTAAAAATATTTTGAAACAGAGGTAATAATATTTTGGCAAAAAGGGATGCGAATCGGGGAAAATTTCAAAAGCCATAAAATTAGGATTCGTCAGGTTTCACATATTTTCGAATTTCGTGTAGATCTGCTTGTTTCTTAGTTGATTTCGAGTTGATTCTGGCTTTTGTGTTTCTGTTGCGGTTGTGAATTCAAGTGAAATCTTTTTGTATCGTACCTTTGTTGTGAGGGTTCGATTTCATCTGAAATCATTGTGAATTTCAATATCAAAATGTTGATTTTTCTATGTAAATTTGTTTCGGTGGTAGTGTGGTTTAAATTGAAATATGTGTCGGGTTTTGTGGGAGTCGAAACTCGCACAACTAAACTTGGTTATGAAAAATTAGGGATTCGAAAACTTCTATGAATAGAAACACAAGAACAGAGATCCAAATATAGTTTTTTATTGATATGTTTAAGAGCTCCCAAAACAGAGATTGTTTAGAAAAACCTAAGTATCCTTGCTAAGTGAAAAGTTGTGGATCCTCTTTTCAAAGGATGTACCTGAGTATATATACAAGTCTAAATCGGTTCAAACGAATCCTAAAACGATAAGGAAAACTTCCTAAATCTTCGCAGGTTTTTCCTTTCTTCATGTTTATCTTTCCTTTTCCCCGAATTCCCTTAAGTCGGTTGTAAGTCGTGGGCTTTCTGCTTCGTTCCTTCACTTCGGCCCATAGAAATTTTGGGCTCGGCATCCTTACATCTTCTAGGGCTCGGTTCGGCCCAGAGACTGGGGCTTGCTGCTCTGCCTAGCCGTGGCTCGTTGTTCCTTTTGCCTAGCAGTGGTTCGGCATTTCGTTTTTTCTAGCCGTGGCTCGGCATTTCTGTTTTACATAGCCATGGCTCGGCATTTCCGTTTTACCTAGCCGTGGCTCGTCGTCTTGCTTAGCACTTAGCCATTTTCTTATTGATTTCAGTGGGGTGAAATTTGACCCCAACAGTTTATCCTAACTCGCCAGACTCAGTGATGATAGTGACGAGGTAGAAGTAGCCATTGTTGAAATCAATATGCTGAGCCGTTTGGCATGCAAGTTTGCCGACCTGTCGTACTGACGATGTTGCCGAGCCGTCCCGTTGCTGACATTGCTGAGCTGTTAGACTGAAGATGTTGCCGAGCTGTTAGACTGAAGATGTTGCCGAGCTGTTAGACTGAAGATGCTGCCAAGCCGTCCCGTTGCTAATGTTGCCGAACTGCTAGACTGGAGAGGTTTTCGAGCTATTGTATGATAGGTGACCGAAGCGTTTTAATGGCTGGGTCAACTTCTTGGTGTGAACGCGGCTCGACAATTTATCAATAGTTAGTAAAAATTGCAATCACCTTTTTTGGGAATCGTAACCGTTTCCGCTGGTTCTTGAGGTAAGATGACGTCATGCTTTGCTTTTAATGCCTATATTTATCCGATCCTTACTCTACTTTGCTCACAACTTCATTTCTCCAAAATTTCCAAAAAAATGTAGCTCTCTTCTCTCTTTTTTCTCTCTTTTATGTTTAAATTTTTGCTAGGGTTTTTCCGCTTTTTGTCTTCCCGCCGCCGAACCTTCAAATTATCCGATCCTTCTTCAAGCAAAAACACGGCCAACTTCAAACTTACCGGCGAGCCGTATAAATTATCCAATCCATCTTCAAAGATTTTCGTCGAACCATCAATTTTCCGATCCATCGTCATCTGGATCACGGTGTTGCTTAAGATCTTAGAAGTTTCCTTCTTGCTTTAAGTGTTTGAAGTAGTTTCGCGCCAATTCATGATGTTGTCTGCCTCCAAGCTGGAAGATTCCATTGGTTCGGCTACTTCTGCTTCGTTATTAGGTCGTAAAATTGTGATGTCTCCACAAGTTTCTGAGCCGAGCAATCGCGATTCTCCTCTGGGTCATATGCAGATCGTGGTTCCATTCTTGGTCGACAAGCCAATTGATGATGTGGATGCCGAGGAAAAAAATTGAAGAGGAAGATTGGTTATTGTGGGAGTGTAAATCCACACAATCGAATTTGTCAAGACTTTTAGTGAGATCTGAAACTTCTGAGATTAAAACCACCAAAACACAAACTGAGATCCAAAGATGGTGTTTTTATTAGAGCTATTTTAGAAAGCTGTTGCAGAGAATAACAAGTGTTTGCTAGGTCAAATTGCGGATCCCTTTCTCAAGAGATGTACATGTCTATTTATACAAGTCTAAGTCGGCTAAGTCAATGTCTAAAGAGATAAGGAAGATTTCCTAATTCCTCGAGATTTCCTTTTAGCAAAGCCGGCTACAACCATGGGCTTTGACCTCGTCATATCTCTATTGTGGGGTTGAATTCATGGGCTCGTTGTCTCGGCCCATACGTTCATTTGCTCAGCTCGGCCCAACTCCCTGTCTTTAAGCTTTGGCTTGGGTGGCCGAGGCCCGTGTTTGGCTCGAGTGGCATCGTAGTTCACGGCTCGGGTGGCATCGTGGTTCACGGCTCGGATGACTTCACCTCGGGTCGTGGCGTCCGATCCATTTTGCTTTGTCACGGATCGGGACACACGACACAATCTTCACCGTGGGTCGTGGCACCCGATCCATTTTGCCGTACCGTGGGTCGTGGCACCCGATCCCTTTTGCTTTGTCACAGATCGGGGCGCATGACCCAATCTTCACCGTGGATCGTGGCACCCGATCCGTTTCTTGGTGTGTCACCCGAGCCATTTGATTTCAGCTCGAGCGTTCGCGATGCTTTGTCGACACCGAGCCGTTTATAATTATTTTTTCATCTGTTAAATTCAGGTGGGTGAATATTGACCCCAACAGTTAGCCCTCCAGATCATTAGTTTTAATGCTGAAAGTGTCGAGGTTAAGAGCGGTCTAAAGTTAACATCCTTAACCGAATCGTCGTAGTGATCCCGAAGTGTTCTGGTGAAATTACCGAACCATTAAGGAGGGGTACCGAACCATTTAGGTGATTTTATAAAATCCCCGAGGCATTTTATTTCAAGATGTACTACCGAGCAGTTATGTTGCTCTGTTGGTTCGGGGTGACCTTTCACAAGAGTTTGGTTCGGTATCCCTATCCGTGGCATTGTTTATTGAAGAGATTTGGCTCGGGATTGTTGTATCACTCAAACTCTGCTCGGGGATCTCTATGACTTTGGCAAATTATCTCCTTTCTCGGGGAGTCTAAACTCTTCTGCCAATTCCCGAGGCGTATGATGTCACTACTTGCCTATATAAACTGTTATGCCTCCCAATTTTTTATTACTTCATTTCTCCGAAAAATTTCTCAAAACAGGTAACTTCTCTCTTCTTTCTCTCTCTAATTTTTTGCTTAAGTTATTTTTAACTATGGCCTCCGTCATTCGTCCTTTGCCACCAACCCGTTTGAGTTTCCCGGTCTATCTTCAAACAGCTCCGCCACTCTTCTTTGAGTTTTCGGTGATTTGTTTGAGGATTTAGATCTGGCTGTTAGTTTATTTAGGAGATCTTGACATGTTCTTTGATCATTAGAGGGTTTTGATCTGTTCTGATAGCTGTTGAGAGCCCCGATCTGTTTTCTGTTTCTTCGAAGATTTAAGATCCTTCCTCCTGAGTTATTAAGGATCCTGATTTGTTTATTTGTCTTCCAAAGACCCCGATCCGTTTCCAAACACAAAAGATGTCTCAGTTATCCGCGTCTATGTCACCCAATCCGTATGCCAGGTTGTTCAATAGTCCAGACCAATCTTTATTTCCCGATCCGTCATTCTCCATCGATCCATTCCACGCTCAAAGTTGTAGCCGAGCAGATTCTTCCGGTGCGATTATTTAAGAGGATTTGGATGATTCAAACGGTTTAGGGGTAGGACCTTTTGTTCTCGGTAGGGAAATGGTGTTCTCCGAATCCTCGAGAGCCGACAGTAACGCCGGGACTCCTATCAAATTTGAAGCCCCCCACCTTCACTATTCTCCATTTGACGAGATGGCAAACTCTTTTGCAAACACAGTGGATCCCGAGCCGGCGAAAAATGAACCAGAGGATTTGTTCTACGATCCGGTTGTGGCTAGACGAGAGTTAGAATGTCTGGTTGGACCTAGCCAACGAGCCCCAAGGAAGAGGAAAGCTAAGAAGCAACCCGATCCACCTGGCTCAACTCTCTCTATCTTAGATTCATTGACAGCCCTTAGGCAGAGGTTTAATATCTTGGAAGAAATTGAATTTGTTCTTCCCTCACCGATGGACCGAGCCAGTAAACCTCTTCCCGATCACTTTACTCTCTATTAGAGATTCTTTTATCGCTGCCTACTATGGCTCCCGATCCCGAAGTGATCCTGCAATTTTTGTGGAAGCATAATCTGGCTATTGGCCAAATCAATGCTAGGGGAATCAGACATCTGGTCGGCATTCTTGTCAGAAGTTACGAATGTGACGTTGAGGTTGGGGTCGAACATTTGAGAAGTCTTCTCGAATTCAGGCGTCGCAACAAAAGAAAGTTGAAATACTACGTATCGGGTAAAGCTAAGAGGAAGATCATAAAAGGATTCCCGAGCAAAGATGACAACTGGGAGTGTTACTTCTTCTTCGTTCCCATCACCGAGGCGTCAGTGGGATCAAGATGTCTTAGCTTAATCAAGAAGAGCTGGGGAGAACTTGGCTGCCGACCCGTGGCTTGTTTTTGGGCTATGGCTCGGTTTTCTTTTATATTGATTTTATTTTAGATTACTTATATTGTTTCCTTTTTTTGCAGCACGCCACTTCCAACTCTCATTGCCTCCCGATCTGTCTCCGATTCACGAAGCGTTTTCAGCTCAAAGTGTAGTTGGAAAAGAGATTTCAATTTCGAGCGAGTGGAGAGAGCTCGAGCCCTCTTTGAAGGTCAATCAGTTGGTCCATCATCTTCTTCTAATTCTTCAGTCGATACCATGGGAAGAGCCACATTCAGAGATAGAGCCACAGCCAAAGCAAAACCGGAAGCTGATGCTAGGGAGAGGGCAAAGCAGGCCGAAGTGTTAGGTCAGCTTCACCTCTCGAGCCCCCAGATTAATGCTACTCTCCACCCCGAGCCAGTTTCCTCTAGTCATCCTCCCGAGCCGAATCTCAACTTAGCTCACGAAGGGGTTGTGTTAGGGCTTCGTCCCGTAGAATCTCAGCTGGTGCAACACAAAGATAAAGGCAAGGGGAAAGCCAAGGAGAAGAAGGGAACGAGCCGAAAATGCCAGTCATCAACGAATGACAGAGACGAAGGGCTGGCTGAGGCGTCGAAGCGACAACGTTGTGCTAAAGTTTCTCGACTCATTCCCGAGGCAATTCCTCTATCCACCGTGCCCATTAATGCTGAAGAGGCTTATAACGATGCTACGGCGTCCGCGGCTATCTTCTCTAAGATCACCTGCCCAGGTGATCGTTTCCCCCCATCCGATACCTTGCTTAGGGATAAGGCGTACAACGAGGTGTCTCTTCGGGGCATCAAGGTGTGTTTTCTGCTTTTCTTTTCCTTTTTGAACTTTTTGTCGCCGTGGCCCAAGCTGTTTTCGTTTGTCTTGTCACTTCTGTATGTTGAATAAACTTTTTCTTGTTTCTGCGCAGTTCATATCCCATCTCAATAGGATGGTCCTCGGGTATGAATCCGACGCTCGTAAAGACAGGGAAAGAGTTGAGGATGCTAGGAAGAAGGCCATCAGGCTGGATGAGAAGCTGAAAGAGGCCAAAGCAACTCGTGCCTCTGACCGAGAAAAGACTGTTAAGAGAATCAAGAGTCTTGAGGCTGAGATGGAAGGGCGTGAGAAGCACCAAAAGGAAGTCGATAACCGGATCATGTGGCTGGAATCGGGTAAGGCAAAATGCGATGCTCATATTGCCAGTCTAACGAGGCAACTAAAGGCAGCGAATGAGCTCCACGAGGCCAAGATGGAGCAAGCAGTTCTGGAGGCCAAGCGTGAGATGAAGTCATCGTTTGAGGACAAATTCTCCAGACTTGAAGAAGATGCCAGAGGATCCAACATTTTCTGAATCAAGTGGGGATAGCTCAAAGAAGATTCCCGAGCCGCTTCCTGAGAAAGGCACCAAAGGAGCTATGATTGTGCTCGAGCCAGAGAAGCCATTGATCCCGTCACCGAAGAGCATGAAGAAAGGGGGGAAATTGAGCACCCCGAAGGGCTTGAGCTAGGGGAGAATGAGAACCCTGAAGCTCTGGAATCCTATGATCCCTTATTTTTTGTTTAGTTTAAAACTCCTTTAGATGCCTGGATGGCTTTATCCTCTTTGTAGTCTTTTGAAGAACTACTATTTTTGTCTTGTTATCACTTGAACGCCTCGTGTTTGATAAATGTTTTTGCGAAGAAATGTCAAGTGTGCTTCTTTTGTTTGGTGATAAGTCTAAATGCTTTGCTTGTATTGTCTTGATAAGATATAGCTATTTAGATGAATGGATCTAAGTATGGGTTTGCATAGTAGTTATGTTTGAGATGAATAATTCGGCTTACAGACATGTTATCGTAAACTTCCCTGCTCCAAAATTGATAATAAGTTTGCATAGTTTAGTTTGAACATTTCGGTTTACGGATACATTACCATAAATGTATTCGCTCCGACAATGGACATATGCTTGTATAGTTTAGGATGAACATCTCGATTTATGGATATGTTACCGTAAACATATCCGCTCCGACAATGAACAAAATATTTGTATAGCGCACTTTTAATCCTGAGACGGATGTGACAGTTTAGATCCGAGATGGATGCAAGAGTTCACTACTGTGGCCAGCAGTAATGAAGATGTGCAAAGATTCCCGTTGTAGTTGAATTCGTTCGAATATGTCTGTTTTGTTAAGACTTAGTGATCCTTGAAGGATGTTAGGTAAAACTTATCTTTGAAAGCTTTGCTTTGATAGATCGTAGAATCTATTACAAAGATGGGAGTATACTAGTATACGTATACGTACCCACTCCCCCCTCCCCCTTTTTTGAAGGAGGGGGGAAACTAAATCCATCCGAAGATGAGCTGCCTACGTACCCTTTGTAGGGATCAAGTCGCACTGTAGTTCATGTGAAATAGCTTAGTGATAGTATTTCTTGAGATGCATTGCATTCCATGATCTTGGTACTGGAACATTGGCCATGCTGGCGAGCTTATAAACGTTGGGTTTGACTACCTCTGTGATCCTGTAAGGTCCTTCCCAGTTTGCTCCCAATTTTCCTGCATTTGTTTCCGCTGTGTTTTGGTAAACTTTTTGCAAAACTAAGTCCCCTACGTAGAATCTTCGTCTTCGAATATTGGAGTTGTAGTATTTTGCTGCTGCATTCTGGATCCTGATTAAGGCGTGATCTCGTTTTTCGTTGATTAAATCTAATTCGTCAAGCAGTAATAGGTGATTGAGTCCTTCTTGTTCTGGAAGGAGTCTGCGGCGAACTCTAGGAAAGTGTATTTCTGGTGGAATGACACATTCCGTCCCGTAAACAAGGGTGAATGGGGTTTCTCCAGTTGCTCGTCTCGGAGTTGTGCGGTGAGACCACAATACTCCCTCTAATTCGTCTGTCCAGCGTCCTTTCTTTTCATCGAGGCACTTTTTAAACCATCAAGGATTGTTTTATTGATTGCTTCTGCTTGACCGTTCCCTTGTGGATACCTTGGAGTGGACTTGCTAAGTCGGATCTTCCATTCTTCGCAGAAAGTTTCGAAACGATTAGAAATGAACTGCGAGCCATTGTTCGTCACGATCTTGTATGGTACTCCATGCCAACACATGATATTCTTCCAGACGAAGGCCTCCACTTGTGCGTCCTTAATGCTAGCGTATGAGTCGGCTTCGACCCATTTCGAAAAATAATCTGTCAAAACCAACAGGAATCGCTTCTGCTTCGAGGGGTGCAGCGGCCCGACGATGTCCATGGACAATCGCATGAATGGATATGGTGATGAGATTGATGAAACCACTTCCGTTGGTTGGTGAATCATTGGAGCATGCCGTTGATATTTCTCGCATTTGGCCGAAAACTCCTTGCAGTCTTTGATCCTTGTCGGCCAATAATAACCGTAACGTTTGACTTTTATTGCTAGTGCTTTCCCTCTTGAATAATTGTCGCACGAACCGTTGTGAAATTCCTTCATTATTTTCCTTGCGTCCATTCCTTCTACACAGCTCAACAATGGTCCCGAGAATCTCCACTTAAAGATATTTCCGTCGAGTAAAACGTAACGAGCCGCCTGGGCTCGAAGCTTACGAGCCACCCACTTTTCGGTTGGTAAGACCCCATCGTATATATATTCTCTGATTGCGTCGAACCACTTCTTGTCGCAGCCATATTCTGCTTCATAGTTGATCTCGCTTGCTTCTTCATTGGGTTGTGATTCGACGACAGGGTCGTCGTTGCTTTGGATGATTGGCGACTCTTCGAGAATGTCCTTTTCCATTGGAGCAATATCAAGCTCGGTGGATGGTTTGTTTACCGGTTCCTCCTGTATTTCAGTTGTCTCCTCCTGCCCAATTGTGACTTCTCTCGCTTGCTAAGCTGCTTTCGAACGAGTTATGGCATTCATTGTATTGGAAAGATTGATGCTTGGGTTCTGGATGAATTCTACTGGGATAATTCTCTTTAGGTCCGGATCGGAAGTCGATGCAAGGGCTGCAAGTGCGTCGGCCAAAGTGTTCTCTCCTCGTGGGATGCGTATCAGTAGGAATTCTTTGAATCGCGCAGCCAATTCTTTGATTATCTTTAGGTAAGCTTCCATTCGATCATCCTTTGTTGCATATTCGCCGTTGAATTGATCTGCGACCAACTAGGAATCGCAGAATGCGTGAAGCCGTTCGATCGTCAGGCCACCAGCGAGTTTCATCCCGGTGATGAGGGCTTCGTATTTTGCTTCGTTATTGGATGCACGAAAACCCAAGTGAAATTACTGTTCCAGAATTTTGCCGGTTGGAGAGGTTATACGTATCCCCACTCCCAAACCACTTTTGGAGGATGAGCCGTCGACGTGAAGTTGCCAGGGTGGATTCGGTGTTTCATAGTCAATGCTCTCTTCAGGGAGTTCGATAAGGAAATCGGCTAGAACTTGAGATTTTGCACATGTGCGCCCGCGATACTCGATATCATATTCGCTCAGCTCGATCGCCCATTTTGCTAGCCTTCCTGATTGACTTGGGCTGTGCAAAATGGATCTTATTGGGAATGTACTCAGGACCACAATTGAGTGTGATCGGAAGTAAGGCCTTAGTTTCCTTTCAGACATTATGATAGATAATGCCAATTTTTCCATTTGTGGGTACCTCATTTTGGCGTCTGTAAGGGTTTTCTTGACGTAAAAAATTGACTTATGTTCCCCGTGTGCATCTCGAATCAACACGCCGCTTACTGCCGTGGTGGAGATCGCAGTGTACAGAAAAAGCGGCTCTCCTGCCACTGGTTTTGCGAGACCTGGAGGGGTAGCCAGGTATTTCTTCAGCTGTTGAAAAGCCTCTTTGCATTTATCAGTCCACTCAAACTTCTTGTTCCCTCGCAATGTATCGTAGAAAGGCAGACACTTGTCGGTGGATCGTGAGATGAATCTCTTAAGTGCAACTACCCTCCCGGTAAGTCTTTGCCCTTCTCTTTTTGTTTTTGGAGAAGTCATATGGATGAGTGCTTAGGGTTTGCTTCAATGCCACGGTGAGTGACTAAGTATCCGAGGAATTTTCCTGACGTGACCGCGAATCTGCACTTGGTCGGGTTTAACTTCATGTTGTGAAAATTCAGCTGTGAGAATTATTCCTCGAGATAAGCTACGTGATCTTGCTCTCTTAGTGATTTTACCACCATGTTGTCTATATAAACCTCTATTGTCCTTTCGAGTTGATCGGCGAAAATCTTGTTCACCAGTCGCTGATACGTTACTCCGGCATTTTTTAGGCCGAACAGCATCACCTTGTAGCAGTATATTCCGCGATCTATTATAAAAGCTGTTTTCTCCCGAGCATTAGGCTTCATCAGGATCTGGTTGTAACCTGAGAAGGCATCCATGAATGAGAGGAGTGTGTTCCCTGCTGTTGCTTCGACTAGGCGATCGATGTGTGGAAGGGAGAAGCTATCTTTTGGACAAGCTTTGTTCAGGTCGGTGAAGTCCACGCATACGCACCATTTTTCATTCTTCTTCTTGACTACTACCGGATTAGCCAGCCAGTCCGGGTACTTGACTTCAGTTATCGAACCGACGCGCATAAGTCTTTCTACCTCTTCATTGGCTGCTTTAGCTCTGTCTGGCCTGAGCTTTCTCCTTTTCTACTTCACTGGTTTGAACGTTGGGTCAACATTCAGCTCGTGGCTTATTATGCCAATATCGATGTCGGGCATGTCCTCCGCTGCCAAGGCAAAAGTGTTCACGTTCTTTTTCAAGAACGAAACGAGGTCTTCCTTGATCTTTCCGTCTAGTGCTGCTCCAATCTCCACGCATCACTCCGAATGTTTATCGTCGATGCATACTGGTATTACGAGGTCGCATGTTGGCTTAGTTACTTCTTCTTCGCGATCTTCCGCAATCTGTAATTGCTATAAGAGTTTGAAAAGTTCTTTGACCGGTTCTCTGTCGGTCTTCATTTTCTTGCGCTTCGAATTTGCCACTGGATCGGTCACAGGATTTCTGAGTTTGTGTGCGGCGAGGAAGCAGACACGAGACTCCTTTTGGTTTCCATGAATTGTCTTTACTCCTTTTGGGGTGAGAAACTTTAGGCAGAGGGATACGTTGAAACCGCGGCGCGCATAGAATTCAACCAGGGGTCCCCATAATGATGTTGTAGATTGCCGGGTGATCAGCCACAGAAAATTCAACGATTTTTGTCACCTCTCCAGCTCGGATAGGAAATTTGATCGTCCCTGTAGTCATTGTAGTTTCCCCGGAAAATCCATTCAATGGTTTCGGGATTGATACCACTTCGGATAGGTCGACATTCATTCTTCTGAGTGTCTCGAGGAAGATTACGTCCACCGTGCTGCCGGTGTGCCGGTGTCGGTGCCGGTGTCTATCAATACGCGTGCTACATCGCAATCGTTGATAATCAATTCGATTACGAAAGGCTCGTCGTCTGGCCTGTCGATTCCGATCGTCTCTCTTTCCTCAAATGAGATGACATCATTTGGAAATTTCGAGGGTTTGGACCAGTTGATGCTGACGTCTGCCTGTCGTTGGAATGCTTTGATCGATGAGACAGTATCTGAGCAATAGTGAGATCCTCCCATTATCATGCTTATTCGCCTTCTTGATCCGGAGGGGGGCGCCTCGTCATCTCATCAATCACGCTTAGACAGATCTTCCTTTGTATGGTCAGGTTTGTATGTACCTACGTCCATCTCGAAATCCTTGAGGCTGATGTTTCTTCCATCTCCTCTTCTTCGGTTATGAAATCTGCAGCTCGGTGCATTGCATCTTGTATTGTTGTGGGTGCGTTCAGTGCAATCTTTTTGCGGAAATCGGAATTGAACCAAAGTGCTCATTTTAAGGCTAGCAGGACCGCCTTGTCGCTCCGGCCTTCTACTTTGGACATGATGGCTTTGAATCTTCCGACGAAGCTTCGGAGCATTTCGTTCTGCCCTTGAGCAAGGGTCCACAGATTGGCATATGAAGTTCCGGGATCCATGAATATGGAGTAATACTTCAGGAATACTGCGGATAGCTGGTTATAGCTATCGATGGAATTCCTCTAGAGCCTGGAAAACCACTGGAGTACCGGGCCTTTGAGGTGTTCTACGAAGAGGAGGCACTGCCCGGCATCCCTGTCACTCTCTTTGAAGTTAGAGCGACCCATGGCTATGGCAAAAGCCGTTATATGCTTTTTTTGGTCGGTTTTTCCTTCGTAAATCGGAACCTCCATCTTCCCTGGGTCGGGAATTCTCGCACTGGTGATCCGTGCCGTGAACAGAGTGTTCTGTGCTTTCTCCAAAACACGATCTATTTCGGGTACCTTGCTTGTTGTTTTGTGCATCAAGGATCGGACCGCCTTTATGTCGGCGGCTGCTCGGTCCATATCCGTGCGCATTGCAGCCATCTCCTATTTATGGGCTCGGTAGTAGCCATAACGCTTGGTTTTGATTGCCAGTAGTAGCCATGACGCTTGGTTTTGATTGCTAGTGCCCTTCCCCCAGAATGGTTGTCGCAAGATCCACTGTGGACTTCCTCCATGATTTGCCTGGTATCTATCCCTTATATGCAGGCCATTAATGGTCCCGAGAACCTCTACTTAAAGACGTTCCCGTCTAGTAGAACGTATCGAGCAGCCTGAGCTCTGAGTTTTCGGGCGGCCCATTTGTCGAATGGTACTTCACCGTGCATGATGTATATGCGGATCGCTCCCATCCATTATTTGTCGCATCCGTACTCCGTTTCTGTTGGTTGCGGATCTTCTTCCATTTCAACTGCATCGTCTTCGGCTTGGGATCCATTTTGGGTTCTCCCTTTATCTCAGCCGTTTTGTTTTCAGCCGAAGGGCCCTTGTTTTGGTCTTCTTCCATTACGGTGGTGGTGTCAATGCCATCTTCTACCGCGATAACTCCTTCGGGTGCATCTTTTGCTTGACTAGCCGCTTGGGAGCGGGTAACCGCATTAACAGTGCCTGAGAGATTGATGCTTGGGTGTTCGATAAACTCTACCGAGATTATCCTTCTCAAGTCTAGATCGGAGGTGGATGCGAGTGGTGCTAGTGTAACTGCTGAAGTGTTTTCCCCACGGGGTATTCACGTTAGCGTAAATTCCTTGAACTTTGCGGTCATCTCTTTGACAATCTTGAGGTAGGCTTACATCCGCGCATCCCTTGCCGTATACTTGCCACTGACTTGGTTGACCACTAGCTGTGAATCGCAGAATGCATGGATATGCATGATATTGAGTTCGTGAGCAAGTTTCATTCATGCGATCAACGATTCGTATTCGGCTTCATTGTTGGACGCACAGAAAGCCAGTCGAAATGACTGTTCCAGAACTTCGCCTACTTGAGAGGTTAGACGAATTCCCACTCCGGAACCCTGTTTTGATGATGACCCATTAGCATGAAGCTTCCATACCAAGCTCGGTGTTGGTTCCTCTACGCCTTCTTCTGGAAGTTCGATCGAGCAATCGCTAGTACTTGGGATTTTACACATGTCCTACTCTGATATTCGATGTCATATTCTCTCAACTCTAATGCCCACTTTGACAATCTTCCGGACTGGCTAGGACTGTGCAGGATGGACGGCAAAGGAAAAGTAGTTAAAACCACAATTGAATGTGATCTGAAATATGGTCTCAGCTTCTGGGCGGACATTATTACAGACAGTGCCAGTTTCTCCATCTGCGGATATCGGGTCTCAGCGTCGGTGAGAGTTTGACTGACGTAGAAGATGGGCTTTTGCTCGTTTTGCTCTTCTCGAATGAGTACTCCACTTACCGCAGTCGCAGAGACTGCCGTATATAGGAATAGGAGCTCGCCATCCACTGGTTTCGCGAGTACTGGAGGACTTGCTAGGTATTTTTTCAGCTGCTTTAATGCTCCTTCACATTTCTCTGTCCATTAAAACTTCTTATTGCCGTGCAGAGTATCGTAGAAAGGCAAACACTTATCAGTTGACCGTGAGATGAACCGATTCAGTGTGGCTACCCGTCCTGTCACCCTTTGGACTTCGCGCTTTGTTTTTGTTGACACTATTTGTATAAGCGCGTTAATCTGCTTTGGGTTGGCTTCAATACCACGGTGAGTGACCAAATATCCGAAGAATTCTCCAGATGTTACCACAAACCTGCACTTGGTCGGGTTGAGCTTGATGTTATGCAAGTTTAGTTGCTCGAAACATTCCTTCAAATGAGCTACATGATCCTTCTCTTCTAATGACTTAACCAGCATATCATCTATATAAACTTCCACCATTTTCCCGAGTTGGTCGGCGAACATTCTGTTCACTAAACGTTGGTAAGTTGCTCCGGCATTTTTGAGGCCAAATGGCATCACTTTGTAGCAATATATTCCGCGGTCTGTGATGAACGCAGTCTTTTATCGATCGTCAGGACTCATCAAGATCTGGTTGTATCCGGAAAAAATGTCCATAAATGAGAGGAGTTTGTTGCCCGATGTGGCCTCTACCAATCGATCAATATGTGGAAGCGGGAAGCTATCCTTCGGCAGGCCTTCTTGATGTCGGTAAAATCTACGCACACACACCATTTTTCGTTCTTCTTCTTTACCACCACAGGATTAGCGAGCCAGTCCAGATATTTTACCTCGGCTATTGATCTGACGCGTAGTTGCCTTTCCACCTCGTCATTCAGTACTTGGGCTCTCTCAAGTCCAAGTTTTTTTATTTTCTGCTTTACTGGTTTGAAGGTTAGATCCACGTTTAGCTCGTGGCATGTCACGTCGATGCTGATACCGGGCACGTCTTCTGCTACCCATGCGAAAGTGTTAATGTCCTTTTTAGAAAAGAAATCACTTTTTCCTTTATCAAGTTGTTCAGCTCGGCTCCTATTTCGACGCAACGCTCTGGATGATTATCGTCAATGTTTACTAAAATAACAGGGTCGCAAGCAGGTTCACTCTTTTTCTCGCGATCCTCCGTGATCTATAATTGCTATAAGAGTTTTGCCAACTCCTTTTCGGGCTACCAACAGGCTTTCACCTTTTTTCGTTTGGTCTTTGTGCTTAGCTCCGTGACGGGATTTCTGAGCTTATGCTCAGCTAGGAAACAAACACGAGACTCCTTTTGGTTTCCCCATATCGTATTGATTCAATCGAAGGTTGGAAATTTGATGCAGAGGTGATAAGTCGATGGCACGACTCGCATGGAATTTATCCAGGGAGTTCCCATGATTACGTTATAGATTGCCGAATGATCTGCGACTGAAAACTCCACTACCTTGGTCACTTCTCCAGCGCGAACGGGCAGCCTGATTATTCCAAGGGTCATTGTCGTTTCTCCTGAGAATCCGGTCAAAGGCTTTGGGGTTGCTATGACCTCAGACAGGTCAATGTTTATTCTTCTGAGCGTTTCTCGGAAGATTATGTATACGGAGCTTCCTATGTCTATCAAGACTCGGGCGACGTCGCAATCGTTCACAATTAATTATATTACGAGGGGGTCATTATGCGGTCGGTCTATGTCGGTTGTTTCCCTTTCTTCGAACGAAATCACGTCATTGGGAAGGTTGGATGGTTCTGACCAGTTGACGCTAGCATCGGCTCTCCGCTGGAATGATTTGACTGAAGATACCGTGTCCGAACAGTATTGGGATCCTCCCATTATCATGTTTATCCTCCTTTGAGAGCCTGTCTGCATCTCCTCGTCATCTCGCCTTCCTCACTTCGGGGGATCACCATTCTGGTTAGTCTGGTTAGGCTGATTTTTTACGTCTTCTCGTTCGAAATCCTTAAGGCTGACAGCATCGCCGAGCTCTCCAGCCACTAGTTTTGCTGCAAGCTTTATTCCCAAGGTTCGGCAGTTCGCCGTTGAATGCCCGTGCATGTTATGGTATTCACAGTAAGCCTTTTCGTCATAAGAACTTGGATTTTGCGTCCATGTAATCCACGGAGCTTTGCCTCGGCCTGTTCCCACTTGATAGTTATGGGCTCCGCCGATGTTGGGTTTCTCATGGTGTACATATCCGGTTTCTCGATTATTCTTCTTGTGCGGTGGTTGGATCAGAGATTGGAAGGAACAGCTCGTTGTTTTCGCCACTCCATATTTCTAAGATAACACCTTCATCTTTTTTCGTTGACTATGAAATCAGAAGCTCGATGTAGTGCATCATGCATCGATGATGGTGCGTTTAAAGCGATTTCTTTTCGGAACTCTGATTCATACCAAAGTGACTTCTTTAATACGAGCAGGGCAGCCTTGTCACTTACGCCTTCGACTTTTGATATCATCGCCTTGAATCTTCCCATGAAGTTTCGTAATGTCTCCGTAGACCCTTGAGTCATGTCTAGAGGTCGGCGTTGGAAGCTCCTCGGTCTATAAACATGGAGTAATGCTTCAAGAAAGCGGCAGAAAACTGCTGGAAATCGTCAATCGTGTTCCACTCGAGCCTGGAAAACCATTGGAGGGTTGTGCTTTTTAGATGCTCTACGAACACGAGGCAGAAACCAGCATCCTTTTCCTTTTCCCTAAAATTGGCTCGACCCATCGCTATGATGAACGTTGTTATATTCTCCTTTGGGTTGGTGGTCCCTTCATAAACCGGAATTTTGATCTTCTCGGGGTCAGAGACCCTTGCCTTGGTGATCTTAGCTATAAACGGCGTGTTATGCGCCTCTTCCATTACACGGTCAATCTCTGGGACTTTACTGGTTTCCTTGTGCACCTGGGATCGAACGGCTCTCACCTCGGTAGTGGCATGATCCAAGGAAGCTCGGATCTCGTCTAACTCTTCTCTCTGGGCTCAGCTCGCCTGTCTCGATTTGTCACCGTATTACGCCTGATGGACCCAGAGGAGATTTTCTTCTTCTTCGGATAGGTTCATGGCTCGTTATGGGTCGACGTCACCTCCATCGGTTTGGGTTCTTGCCATTGCCGAGGTGTGCTCTCTATTAGCTGGATGCTCTATGTTGCATTCTCCTTCTTCGTGTTCCTCTGTGTCAAGGATGATTGCTGGGATCGACCTTATGCCGATCTGCTAATTACGTCCATTTGATATGGTTGCTGCGGTAGGCTGCTCGTCGGGTTGGTGTAGTGGCGCCAGTCCTCCTAGGGTTCTCGGCATGTCACGAGGTGTTGAAAAGTTAAGGGCCGTTGGATTGAGGTTGAGTCTCCTTACGGCCCTCCCGATCAAATTCACCATCAAGCCCTGGCTTCTGGTGCATGGATTTCAGGCTCGGCTCTCCGTCGCCAGTGCCTCCAGTTTCTCCGTCGTCGATCTGTTCATCTTGTCTTGCTCCTCCGCCTTCTTGAGCAGGATAGCGAGCATGTCCTTCACTTCGGTGAGGGACGCGGAGACAGCTTACGTGTTGGTTGGCGGGAGATCTCCAGTACTTGTCCTTGCTCCGGGCAGGTCAGTGCTGGTGTTGCTTGCATCTCCGCCGCTCCTTTCTCCATCGATAGTCATCTCTTCAGATCTCGTGTTCGGTGGTTCTTAAGAGTTAGAAAGTTTAGGATTTCCCATAGACGGCGCCAAATTGTGGGAGCCGAAACTCGTACAACTAAACTTGGTTAAGAAAAATTAGGGATTTGAAAACATCTATGAACAGAAACACAAGAACAGAGATCCAAAGATGGTTTATTATTGATATGTTTAAGTGCTCCGAATACAGAGATGTTTAGAAAAACCTAAGTATTCTTGCTAAGTGAAAAGTTGTGGATCCTCTTTTCAAAGGATAAACTGAGTATATATACAAGTCTAAGTCGGTTCAAACGAATCCTAAAATGATAAGGAAAACTTCATAAATCTTCGCGGGCTTTTCTTTTCTTCATGTTTATCTTTCTTTTTCCTCGGATTCCCTTAAGTCGGTTGTAAGTCGTGGGTTTTCTGCTTTGTTCCTTTACTTCGGCCCATAGAAATTTTGGGCTCAGCATCCTTACATCTTCTAGGGCTCAGTTCGGCCCAGAGACTAGGTCTTTCTGCTCCGCCTAGCTGTGGCTCGTTGTTCCTTTTGCCTAGTCGTGGCTTGATATTCTTTTTACCTAGACTTGGCTCGGCATTTCCATTTTATATAGCCATGGCTCGGCATTTCCGTTTTGCCTAGCCGTGGCTCGGAATTTCCGTTTTGCCTAGCCGTGGCTCATCTTGCTTAGCACTTAGCCATTTTCTCATTGATTTCAGTGGGTGAAATTTGACCCCAACAGGTTTATCGTTATTGTTATAGTGTTCGATTTTATTTGAAACCTTGTTGATATTTATAGTGATTCTTTGATCTGAAATCGTGTATGAGTTTTATTTTCATACCAGTTTCGTGTTTTCTTTTTGAGATATGAAATGACTACGCTATATGTAGAGAAAGAAGATGCCTTACAGTTACAGCCTTAGCTCTTCTTCGAGATCAACTCTGAGCTTTAAGGGTCATCGTGAGGGGAGATATGGCATTAATAGGTGATCTTTTTGTGGTAGTGCCACCAAGATTGAAACCTCAAAATTTGTCTCGAATCCGGGAAGGAGATACTACACATGCCAAATGAGTCATGTGAGTGCCAAATGAGTGGTGTAAGTGTGAAGGTTTCGTTTAGATTGGTGTTTATGTTGTGTTTTGTTCAACTGTTTTTCTCTTTATTGTGTAGTATGGAGGCTGTCATATCTAGAAATGGTGGGATGAGGTAATAATAAAGGAATTCTCTGACCTTAAGCTTCAAATGGAAGGAATGGAGGACCATATCCGATACATTACAAATGATAGCTTGAGGGTTCATGAGACATGTGCCGATGTGGAAAATATGGAGACTATGCGTCGCAATTTGCCTTGTGTTGTAGACGACATTGCTCACCTCAAGGAACTATTTGGTGGGCATGACCAACCAATTGATAACCTCAAGGAAGTGCAAGAAACTCCAACGAAATGGGTAGGTGAAGGGAAATGTCATCAAGTTGAAGGTTGTTGTTGTTATTGGTCTTGTTGTTGTTTTCGTGGCTTTACTTATCTACTTGTTTAAGTAAAAACTTAGGTGTAATGTAGCCGCATAATGTCTTGATTGCGTCTAGAAGATTTTTGTCAGATTTTGTTGTTGAACCTCTTTAGGCATTTGGTGATGATCTTTTAATTTTCCAAAAAACTATGAAATGGTCATGTACTATCTATGACTATGAATGTAAAACATGGATTATCTATAGTTGGTTGTCTTTGTGGTAAAAATAAAAAAAGAGTGTGTTAGCCCACTGGAACATTCAAACATGAGACACCACATGTTAATGTAAGGTGTGTAGGCACTAGACCACAATATAATTTGAGAATTGTACATAATTTGTAAATTGGAGTAGACTCTTATAGGAAAAGAAACAAAAAAGCAAAAGGTTTTTGAGCCCACATATAGAATAGGATTGGAGAACATTTTACTCCAAAATAAAGTTTGGAGTGAAAATGGAGTGGGGTTAGAGATGCTCGAACTCTATTTTGGAATGAAATATTTCTCATTTACAACATCATCCCTCAATTGTTATATATGTTATTATTTTGATACTTAATATTTGTTATTTTTTGTACACTAACAAATAATACTACTCTAAATATATTTGACAATACAAAGTTTAAAAAAATTTCATTTTCCAATCCATTGTAAGTGGATTTGATAATACAATAACATATCTACTAGAGGTCTGCAGGAAGTCAGCAAGAAACTTGCAGGTTTATAGAAACTCTGAAAGATGTTCATATAGTCCGCAAGTAGTATGCTGAAAGTTTGCAAAAATATGCAAGAATTAATGTTCAAATAATGTGGAACCAGTTAAACAATCAAATTTTTTTGCTATAAAACTGTTAGACAAGATAACGAAAAAGTCTACCATCGATCTGCGAACAATCCACCAACGGTCTGAGTCAATACTAGGTTAGTAAGTTAAGAAACAACACGGAGCCTTATTACATGTGACAAGCACAAAAAACAATAAAGTGAATACTTCAAATACAATCAGAATTGAAGTATATAACACGAAAAAATTGTACAAACTCACAACGAAATACAAAGTCATTTCCAGCCAACATTAGAACCTTAGGGATAACATACGCAATTATGTTTCTGATATAGAAGCTCCATGGTTCTCAATCTTCCGGTTAATGTTTACAGTTATCGGGTTGTCAGATCCCGTGTGAGCAACTACTAACATAAAACCAGCAACAAGTGGTTCACCGCTTAGTCCGACAACTTTTTCCATGTCATCTGACTCATAAGAATAGGTACACCCACGAGGTGACAGAGAAGTCAATCTCAATCTGTAGATGATTAGGTGCAATACACCTAACATAGATGATTAAAACTGCTTCGTGACAGAAATGCTCCACAATCACAAGTTCACCTCCATCTCCCGCAGTCATGTTCTTGAGAACTAACATATCATCACTACCAAGGACAATAGCAGTTTCAAAATCTGCTGTGTTTAGATCCGATGTGTTCATATACATCCTTGTACGAGTGAGTGAAGTCGTAGTTAGTAGGACATTGACATTTGGTGAATGGACACCGCCATAAATGATGCGGTACATGTATTGAATTTCGAAACAATTTTCAATAGAAGGGAACATCTCGGGCAACCATTTTCTAAATTTGGACATGGAACTCTGAGTGCTTCAAGAAGCCGTTCCATAACTCGACCCCGACAAATCAAGGGTAAAGCGCATATTGAACACTCTCTGTTTACCTTTCTTAGGCAAGGAGAGCATGCGCATGACTATTCATACACTAAATAAAAAAAAAATCAAAAAAATACACTACAGAAAAAATGGGTATTCTTAGCAGCCGAAAAATGCTTTGTCTGCTCCCGTCATAATAGATCCGACACTTTTGATAGCGGTTTTCAACTTTGCTATTGTATTTTAAGTTAATATAACATTTTTTATATGAAATATTTAAACAATTTTATTTTGCTGTTAATTATTTTATTTTTAGTATTTTTAGAATTTTACAATAGCATTTATATTGTGTTATTAATTATTTTATTTATATTAATATTTTGTATTATATATTAAATTAATATAGTTACATATTTCATTATTAATTGTTTTATTTATATTAATATTTTGTAATATATAAAATTATTATAATTACATTTCTATTTAAAAAAAATAAACGTTAAATAAACATGTTTTTAATATAATTAAATTACAAAAATAGAAATTAATATTATATTATTCTAAAAATATAATTACATAATTTAATAACATGTTCTTAAAGAACTCTTTTTCTCAATTCCTATTCCTTCTGCTGAATCATTCCAGGTCCATACCGCTGAATCATATCAAGATTCTTCTTTTGGAATGCCCAATCTTTGACAGCATCGAACTAACCAGTTTCACCAGCTTGAATCACATAATGCTTTACAATTCGATGAAATAAGAAAGCTACAGAGTACAATCAACCAAACAAGAAGTAAAGCTATTGTCACGGTTACAGACACGTATAAACAAGTAAAAGCCATAGAGGTCTATAGAACACACCTCAAGAACTCATCTACCATTGTGAGTTGGGCTCCAGATCTGAAAATCAACAAATGTTAGATTCATACGATACCCTAAAATTAATAATTGAAAAATGGAAGACGAAACGCGAGGATGACGCGAAACAATTAACTTGACATAAAAAGCCAAAAACCCAACACAAGTAGGCAATCAAAGGAGCTATCAATCTGGAATCTAGAAAAAGAAGAAAAAGAAACTCACGCTAAGGAGGAGGACTAATGATACAATAAGAAATGTTAGGAAGCAATAATAAGTTACTCGGAGGAGACGACGGGAGGATGGTGATTACGACACCTGCAACGACAGGTACAAGAGCACCATAGGTAACCCAAGCTTCTCTCTTAAGGGTCATGAAATAAGAGCCAACATTAGAACCTTAGGGATAAACATAAGCAATTATGTTTCTGATGTAGAAGCTCCATGGTTCTCAATCTTCCGTTTAATGTTTACAGTTATCGGGTTGTCAGATCCCGTGTGAGCAACTACTAACATTAAACCAGCAACAAGTGGTTCACCGCTTACTCCGACAACTTTTTCCATGTCATATGACTCATAAGAATAGGTACACCCACGAGGTGACAGAGAAGTCAATCTCAATCTGTAGATGATTAGGTGCAATACACCTAACATAGATGATTAAAACTGCTTCGTGACAGAAATGCTCCACAATCACAAGTTCACTTCCATCTCCCGCAGTCATGTTCTTGAGAACTAACATATCATCACTACCAAGGACAATAGCAGTTTCAAGATCTGCTGTGTTTAGATCCGATGTGTTCATATACATCCTTGTACGAGCGAGTGAAGTCGTAGTTAGTAGGGCATTGCCATTTGGTGAATGGACACCGCCATAAATGATGCGGTACATGTATTGAATTTCGACATAATTTTCAATAAAAGGGAACATCTCGGGCAACCATTTTCTAAATTTGGACATGGAACTCTGAGTGCTTCAAGAAGTCGTTCCATAACTCGACCCCGACAAATCAAGGGTAAAGCGCATATTGAACACTCCCTGTTTACCTTTCTTAGGCAAGGAGAGTATGCGCATGACTATTCATACACTAAATGAAAAAAAAAATCAAAAAAATACACTACAGAAAAAATGGGTATTCTTAGCAGCCAAAAAATGCTCTGTCTGCTCCCGTCATAATAGATCCGACACTTTTGATAGCGGTTTCAACATTGCTATTGTATTTTAAGTTAATACAACGTTTTTTATGCAATATTTAAACAATATTATTTTGCTGTTAATTATTTTATTTTTAGTATTTTTAGAATTTTACAATAGCATTTATATTGTGTTATTAATTATTTTATTTATATTAATATTTTGTATTATATGATAAATTAATATAGTTACATATTTCATTATTAATTATTTTATTTATATTAATATTTTGTAGTATATAAAATTATTATAATTACATTTTTATTTAAAACAATTAAACGTTAAATAAACATGTTTTTAATATAATTAAATTACAAAAAATAGAAATTAATATTATATTATTCTAAAAAATATAATCACATAATTTAATAACATGTTCTTAAAGAACTCTTTTCCTCAATTCCTATTCCTTCTGCTGAATCATTCCACGTCCAAACTACTGAATCATATCAAGATTCTTCTTTTGGAATGCCCAATCTTTGACAGCATTGAACTAACCAGTTTCACCAGCTCTAATCACATAATACTTTACAATTCGATGAAATAAGAAAGCTACACAGTACAATCAACCAAACAAGAAGTAAAGCTATTGTCACAGTTACAGACACGTATAAACAAGTAAAAGCCATAGAGGTCTATAGAACACACCTCAAGAACTCATCTACCGTTGTGAGTTGGGATCCAGATCTGAAAATCAACAAATGTTAGACTCATACGATACCCTAAAATTAATAATTGAAAAATGGAAGACGAAACACGAGGATGACGCGAAACAATTAACTTGACATAAAAAGCCAAAAACCCAACATAAGTAGGCAATCAAAGGAGCTATCAATCTGGAATCTAGAAGAATAAGAAAAAGAAACTCACGCTAAGGAGGAGGACTAATGATACAATAAGAAATGTTAGGAAGCAACAATAAGTTACTCGGAGGAGACAGGAGGATGGTGATTACGACACCTGCAACGACAGGTACAAGAGCACCATAGGTAACCCAAGCTTCTCTCTTAAGGGTCATGAGATAAGAGCCAACATTAGAACCTTAGGGATAAACATACGCAATTATGTTTCTGATGTAGAAGCTCCATGGTTCTCAATCTTCCGTTTAATGTTTACAGTTATCGGGTTGTCAGATCCCGTGTGAGCAACTACTAACATAAAATCAGCAACAAGTGGTTCACCGCTTACTCCGACAACTTTTTCCATGTCATCTGACTCATAAGAATAGGTACACCCACGAGGTGACAGAGAAGTCAATCTCAATCTGTAGATGATTAGGTGCAAGACTAGCAGAAATCTGCGTGGAGCTTCCATACTAGGCTTGGAGCTGATTCTTCTATTTCTTCTTGTGGGAGTTCTATCTATGAAATCTGTAAGGACTTGAGATTTCGCGCAGATTCGGCTCCGATACTCGATGTTATATTCGCTCAGCTTTATTGCCCACTTCGCCAATCTTCCAGACTGGCTAGGAATATGTAGGATGGATCACAGAGGAAAAGTAGTCAAAATCACAATTGAATGTGATTGGAAATACGGTCTCAGCTTCCGGGCGGACATTGTTATAGACAATGCAAGCTTCTCCATATGTGGATATCGGGTCTCGGCGTTGGTGAGAGTTTGGCTAACATAGAAAATAGGTTTCTGCTCGCTGCGCTCTTCTCTGATGAGTACTCCGCTTACTGCTGTTGCGGAAACAACCGTGTAAAGGAATAATGGTTCGCCTTCCACTAGTTTCGTAAGTACTGGAGGACTGGCTAGGTATTCTTTCAGCTGTTAAAATGCCTGTTCGCATTTTTTTGTCCATTCGAACTTCTTGTTGCCATGCAGCGTATAATAGAAAGGCAAATACTTACCAGCTGATCAAGAGATAATCGATTCAGTGCGGCGACCCATCCTGTCAACCTCTGGACTTCGCATTTTGTTTTCGGTGATGCCATTTGTATGAGCGCATTAATATGCTTCGGATTGGCTTCAATTCCACGTTCCATCAGGTGATCAAGTTCCCGACATAAAGGGGACTGGGACAAATCTTCAGAGAATCACGAAGGGCCGTCTTGGTTGTGCAAATACAACAAACCATCTCCGAGATGGCGTTGGATGCGTACCTCGGCGAAGGAGAAAGAGTCCACCTTGGACCTTTTAGAAATCGGGGAAGGGACACCGAGGAATTGGGAGAGCGGTAAGCAATAGAAGATGAGGCATCTTTTTGTCGTCCAAAATGACTTGTGGCAGCAGATAACAGTGTTGAACGTCCCCCGAACTTGATAAAAAGGTGATGACGGGTTAATAATGAGTCTAACACAGCCCACGAGCAGGAAGGAGCTACAGCGTTTCTTGGGAAGATTGGGAGTTTTTAACAGACGGGTCTCGTTCCTTGTGGAGAAGCTGCACCCCTCATGAGAAACTTAACGGGCAGCAACGAAGACATCGGGAAAAAGGCAGCACTAGGAGAGCTCCAAGTTCACCTACTAACATGACCGCAATTGGCGGTGCTTGATCATAAGGAGCCTATGAGCCTCTGTCTGAAGGCCTCGGGGAAAGCTATAAGCGTGGCAATGGTTAGAGAAGAAAATGGGAAGCAATTCCCGGTGTGCTTTACCAGTAAGTTGCTCTCTGATAACGAGGCAAAGCTTGCCCCAGAAAAAAGGTTGGGATTAGCCTTAGCCTCCGAATGTCGTCGGATGAAGCCTTACTTATTCCAGCATCTTGTCAAGGTTGTCACCTCGCTGTGACTAGGTATGGAAAAACAACCTCTATCAGACATGACGGGAATCTCAGACTTTGCCAAAGAATTCGACGGGCTCAAGATCGATTTTGCGCAATGAGGGTGGGAGACCAGCCTGCCTCTCGAAGGATTCCAAGAGGACTTCTATGTCTAAAGTCATGCGGTTACGGCTTCAACCAAATAATTACGCTAAGTTTCTTACTTCAGATCTACATATCATGTTTTATTTCCTTTTGTTACTTTTCAATGCTATATGGGAATTAGAAGTATGAATGTTTTCAATTTATTTAAAATGCGGAACGATGATCTCAAATAAGTCACAAATAACCTAACATTTATATAACCTTGAAGAGAAAGTAATATTGCAGAAAATGTTTTATTCATATAGACGGAGTACAAGCTTGAAAGACAGAATTGTAAAGAATAAAGTTTACAAAAGCGAAGCAAGCATGAAAAGAGCCAGTAAATGAAGAGAACCCCGAAGTAGGGAAAGCCAGGGCGAGCAATGAAGTCTATGAGGTCTCCCGTGCTAAGGGGCAGCAAGGCGGACTCCACCAGTCGACTCAAGATGTTCGGTAGTCATGGAGGCAATTAAATCGAGAAGACGGACTTGCCGATATAGGCTGGTATTCCCTTTCACGAAGCACCGGACATTGGAAGCGGTGTGATGCCCTGAGAACCGAGAACCCCATGATTCATACATCCGGGGACTACTCTCGAGAGTCCAAGGGCCGTGGGATGAAGAAGATACCCGAGGTGGAGAGAAGATTACCCTGAACGGCATCTCTACAAGAGTTCCTCCATCATCTTAGAAGTTCTTCCTAAGGACACGGCGAACGTGAAGGCGAAACATTTGCATTCCGAAAACGCCTGACGGGAAAAATCAGAAGCAACAAACAGCGTTAAGACTTATTGAAGGACATACCAATCCGGTCAAAATTGTGACATGGAAAAGAAACATTATATGATCTCGAAGAAAAGAATCATGGAAAGAAACACTTTGAAAACCGATAAGGCAAAGAGGAGATGAAGATGAAAGACTGATTTTCTTCCTATAAATAGCGGGGAAGAAACCCAAAAGTCAAAGAACAGAAGGCACATTCAATACCTTATTAGGGAACCACTGAGATCATAAATGAACTTTGAACCACCCTCGCACGAAGAACAAAGGCGAAATTAACACGGAAGAGTCAATGCACCTAAGGGGAGAAAACAATCAGAGGACGACACGTAACCCACTAGGCGCACAGTCCCACAAAAAAGTGCCAACGAAAGATCACCTCACTCCTTCAAATAAAATCAGACATCATCTACATCAGTGCATCCCATTAACGACACAATCCCAAACATTCGTCCTGGAGAGTGTTCGAGAAGCTGACGCGCCCAATAAAAATAATGAAGAAAGTCTCGCCTTTATATACTTATTTATTTAAAAAGGCCTAAAAGCCAAAAAAAAAACTAGAGAACCTGTGGGATGGGTTCTGGAGCTTGTCACATCACATATGGGCGACGGCCTTGTATTGCTGATGTCTACAGGATACAGATCCCATCCCACCAAGGACTCGACCTACTGAAATGTCGGTCACGCTGGTAGTCTCTGGGGGTAGGTCTCCAAACTTAGGCTATCACAGCCTTCAGTGGGGTCCAATACCCACTTAAGTCTCTGGATTCAGGCTATTGCAGCCTTTAGTGTCCAGTATCCACTCAGGTCTCCAGACTCAGGCTATCGCAACCTTCGGTGGGAGCCAGTACTCACCCAGGTCTCCGAACTTAGGGTAATACCTTCATGGGTCTTGTCTCCTCAGGTCTACGAACTCAGACTCCGGCCCTCTGGGATCCCACACCTCCAGGTCCTACGGGCTCGGCTTTCCAATAAACATATCCCAGGCAATACATCTGCTGCCTGAGCCTGTCACGCAGACTCGACCAGCGGGGAGGGGGGGGACATATTGTTTGGGATAATTTCCAAACCTTTAAATTACTGCATCTAACTGGCGCCACGTGTTGGCGTCTTATATATGACAGGGCCACATGGTAATTGGTCATGGTTCTACCATGGCCCAAACTGCCGCGTGGACAAGGCCATCACTTTTCGACCCCCCACCTTGGTTTACGACCATGGATGGATTCGGGAGGAAGCTTGTGTGGTCTTCCAGGAACCTTCAATGGGGAGGGAAAGCAATGCCCGAGCTCCCTTATCATGGGCTCGGGCAAGGTAAGATTACATATTTTCATATTATCCCGCCAACTATTCGTTTCAAATATATTTAAACCTATTTGCGGTCAAACTAAGTTAAACGTTTTACCCCTTGGTGAAACAGGTAAAAACAAGAAATCTCTGCATCATGGAACGATTAAAGTAGTTTTGATGTGATTCCAGGGAACCGCTCAGCGCTTGACACGCTGCTCAAAGCGATGAACCTCGTACGGAGATGACATCATCCTGAGCAGAAGATAAAGTCGGTGGTGCCAGGCCTATAGTACTCGAGTGCCCTATACTCGTAATACTACTCTCTCTTGCAAGACTCTTGCAAGAGAGAGGGATCTACTTCTACTCTAGTTACATTATACACTTGCTTTCTTGAGAACTCTCTCTCTCTCTCTAGACTCTCAAGTCATCTCTTTTCCCCGAGCTCCGGTCATCTTTCTCTGACCAACTATGGCCACTCCTTACTCTATTTCCGATCATTCTAGTCCTAAATGCTCTGTTTTCCTCATCTCTCTCTCACTTTCTCCACCTAAAAATCTCTCTAAATATCCAGATACACCGTGGACCACCCCCTCTTTCGGCCCGGTGTCACGATTCTAATCTCTCTCGTTTTCCGACTTCTTTCCAGTATTTCCATGTTCCTTGTGGTTTTCTCCCAACCTCATTTTTACTCTTTGTCTGACTTGAGCGTCAGAGGATTGTCGGAAAGCACCCCACCATTGTATTTTTCTTGGCTCTCACGTGTTCTACTTGTGCAGGAGACTTGTCTCTAGTGACTGGACCCACACACCGAAAATTTTCCGAAACAATTTTTTTTAGTATAGTGCTAACACGAATAATATGTTTGATCAATGTGCATGAAAAAGAATAAAATTTAAAATAAACTAAATCCGAAAATTCAGGTATTTAGAGCTTGATATATTGTTTCGTCAAATAAGTTAGAGTTTAGGGTCTCATGTTGAATTTTAGTATCCATCAAAACAAGATTTCCAATTGGTCCAACGTTGATTCATTTGTCATTTTCTTTTATTTAGTCCACACTAGATCTCTTTAAATAGATTTTTTTTTATTTGTCTGCGGATTGTTAGCAACGGATGTCGAGTCTGCTACTAGAAATTATTGAACACTAGTTTTTATCAAGAATATCCCAAAACTTTTTAATTGCCTGCAAAAGTTGAGTAATGAAGATGTTCTAGGATAAGTAATTATTGCTGTGAGAGTAGCTTAATTATAAAACTGTGATTTGAGTTCGTGAATTTTGAATTGGTTAAATTATTTATTCGAAAAAGCCTTAAAAAATTAATCCATGAAGTTTCTAACGCCCAACGCTTAGTTATCTGAATTTTCTCATCGTTTTATTTATTGTTTTGTTATCTATTTTATTTATTTATTGCACCATAAAACAAAACTCTAATATCTCTCATTTTATCTTTACTCCTGATTTTACAAAATTGTTGTGTACACTTGATCTCTGTGGATTCGATCCATAAATATTACGATCGTCTACTGTGCACTTGCAATTTAGATTATTGTTTTTATTTTGGGTAAAACTTATACGTACATCATCATCTTTTAGGTTTAGCTTTAGCCTCGGGTCATGGTGACTTTGGTCTCAAGTGTGTTTGCAGCTCTCTCGTCACTTTCCTCTTTGCCGTGAAGTCTCTGTGTTTGAGCAAGGTTTATGGGTTCTTGGTGATGCGGAAGAGTCCTCTCTTTGTTTCTTTAGAGTTGGAGTCGTTTGGTAGGGTTTTTGATTCGGTATAGCAATTTCTAGGTTTATTTTGGGCTCCTCGATGCAAGGTTCCCTCCTTTGGGTCCTCTTTTCTTGTTGTGGACTTTTACCTCCGGAGAAATATATTTTTTCGCTGGCTTTGGCTCTGGAAAAATTTCGATCTTCGCCGGTTATGTGTAACTCCAAATTTCAATATAATCTTCTATCACCCGCAAACGTTGCGTTTGCGGGCGATTGTGGTTTTTGGCGGTTGTCGGCGTTTGTCAGCAATCACAAAAACTGTTTTTTACCGCTTTGTACCGCTTCGTGCCGCATGAAATCAAAAACTCTTTTCCGCAAGCGTTTGCGGTTGCGGGCGGTAGCGGGTGGTTTTTTTTTTTTTTTTTAAAGAAAAAAATAAAATAATAAATGACGTTAAACTTTACAAACGTGAACCCTAGATATATATATTTGTATCACGTTCATAATTCTTTGTATCCAACATCAAGCTAACCCTTATCACCAATTTTTTTTTTCTCTATTGAAATCATGGTTTCCACACCAACCGAAGAAAGTCAAGACACGAATGTAAGTATCATATTGTTTTGTTATTTTCTGAGTTTATGCTATTTCTCTTTTATGTGTTTTGAATCTAGGGTTTATGTTTCATATGTGTTTGTTTTTGTAATTGGATATATGTTTCTACTGATTTTCGAATAGAAACTCCAATGGTCCGACGAGATGACCCGTTTGTTGTTAGAATTGATAACCAATTATTTAGTGCTTTATTTATTATTTTTCATTATTAATCATGTTTGATTAGTGGATTTTATATTTTATCATAATAATATGGGTTTTGGTGTTTTTTAATAATTATATATTGTGTTTATTTTGATAATTATTTCTTGAACCGCTACTGGAACCGTTTGCCAACCAGTCATAAATGTCCCGCAAACGCACCCGTTTCAACCCGCTATACCAGTCGTTCAAATCGCTCGATAACGCTTAAATCCGCAATCGCCCGCTTCCACAAACTCCCGCAACCGCTCCCGTAACCGCATCCACACCCGCTGCGTCTAAACCAGTCAGACCCTTATTGTTAATATGTTTTTGCGTTTTCTAATGGTACTTATTTTCAATTTATGGTGTTTAAAATATTTTGATGTTTTTTATTTCTTAATAATTTATGGTTGGGGAACTTTATAATCTTGGATTTTATTAATAATTTAGTTATCGGACTCAAATGTTAACTTTGGTTATTTATCATTTAAATAACATTTTAAATTTAATGACAAATAACAAGTTATTCTCAGCGGAGCATTACCAAGTTCTAAAACAAGTGTTGAAGTGCATTAGGGCAAAGAAGAGGATTTCGCGAGGACATTGAGACTTGGGAACTATGGGTCTAAATGGTACTCAAATTTTGAAATGTTTGGAATAAGATGAATTAAAAAAAATGGAATAGAATTGAATGGAATAATGGTGAATAAGATGAATGGAATGAATAATTACAAATATTTATGTAAGATGAATGGTGGTTTTTTAAAGGAATAGAATGAAATGCAAAATAATAGTGAAAATTTGTTCCATGGGTACTTTTCAGAAGTATATTATATTAATTAGGCATTTTACTATTCAAAATTAGAGAATTAGACACTTTCGGAAAGTATCCATGTGTTGGACGAAGAGCTCAAATACCCTTCCTCTTACAAATTTAATCTGCATACCCTCATTAATTCTACATACCCTCTTTTAATTAACTTTATGTGCATTTCCGATTGTAACCTTAATAAATTGAAAAGAAAAAATAATTTAAAAAAAAACAAATCTAACCAATCAAAACAAAGCTTACTTCTTCTTCTTTGTTTCTAGATCCGCAACTCACGGGACTACAAACGAGAAAAATGAACGATGGATCCATACACGACGCTGATCGTGTCTCTTATTCCAGGTGTGATTTTGTCTGCAGTTGTTGTGTTTAACCTGATTTGAAGAACTGCAGACATGTTTTCCAAGCTCAAATTCGTATTTTATAGTGATATTGTAGAATTCATCATTTGTTTTCATTTTATATTCATTGGGTTGTTTATGTGGTCGATTAGGGTATTACATTGAGCAATTTATGGATTATTGTTGTTAAATCGAACTGAATTGCATGTATCAGGACTGTTAGTACGACCATGCTCAGATCTGGTACAACTAGGTATAATTGGTATAACTGTGAGAAGTAGGTACAACTGTGGTATAACTGGGACAACTGGACAGCTAACGTAGTTATATCATAAATTTTTTTTCAGGTGACATGAATAACAGTCGTTGGACAGTCATACATTTTTACTATGGAGGATGATAGTAGGCAGGGTTAATTGGTATAGATGTTGTCTTTTCAAATTTGTATTTCTTTCCATTCTGTCGTGGGGAAACTATGTATTATTGGTACTACTAAGTTTTTCTGGAACTTTGATAATTTGTCTTTCTTTCTGCCGTCGTACAACTAGGAATAATTCGTACAACTATGAGACCTTAAAAAAGAGAAAACAAACATAGTTTTTTTAAAAAGAACAATGTACTTATATACATATAGTTCAACTAATAAATCCACATTTGTTACTTTGAACAAAAAAAACAGAAAAAAACAAAAAACACAAACACAAACAACATATTTTAGCAACAACTACCTTATACCTTTATGGTTACTTTATAAATCTCAACCACATATTATGTGAAACATATAAACTAACATCTTTTAACATATATTATTATATGAAAGTATAGTAAACATACTATAATGACTTAATATCACAAGTACTACCATAACAAATTGATTTCGAATACGGTTTAACTAATTATAATTTTTAAATATCAAAGTACAACTGTGTATATCCGAGTACAATCGAGTACAACTAGAAAACTACTTGAAAATTTTGTCAACTTTTAATTCATTTATTCAGACATGTGTTAAACGGGGTAATTTTTATTCATTTTTAGATACATGATTCTTTTTAATTCTCATAAAATGAGTTAATTAATTTTCAAAAATCATTTTAATTAGTATCAGTTGTACTGAGTAGTGCCAGTTGTACCGAGTAGTATCATTTGTACCAAGTAGTACAAGTAGTACCAGTGTACCAAACTATTAATTGTACCAAGTAGTACCAGTTGTACTTAGGTAATCCAGTTGACAAAATTACCGAGTTCCACCATAAATCATCACACACAACAAAATTTTTGTAAAATTACTTTTATTACTTTTTAAAATGAGTTAATTTTTGTTTAATCCTCAAAAATTATTTATTTTTTTATTAATTTTCTAAAATTAGGTTTATTACCTTTTTAAATGAGTTAATTTTTATTTAATTTTCAAAATTAGTTAATTTTTGTTTAATGTAGTTTAATTACCTAATTTCACATATCTTGACATCTGATAAATGAATTAATTTTTTAAACAAGTTATTTTTTTAATTAATTTTTAAACGATTTTTAAGTAATCCAGATTATGGTTTGGATGGGTGCAAATGAGCTGACTAAGTGTTTATCAATTTTAGGAGCCACTACTTACTACATGTAAACCAGTAGCTCTATTGGTTGGAGAACATCTCCATAAGTTGTTGATCCCATGATCGAATCTCAATGTCTTTTTCTTTTTAATTATTTTTTAATGGGCTATAAATACTTTTTTTTATGTTTGGGTCTTTAAATATTTTGGGTGGGTGGGCGATAGATTCAAGGATCCGAAAATCTAGGTTAGATGTTGGTAAATAATAAGTTTCATTAAGGGTTCAAAGGTATTTAACCTTTTTTCATTTAAATTTAAATAAAAAAGAAATTATTTATTAAGAGGAGGGTATTTGAGAGTATATGTTGGAAGAGAGAGGCATATGAGCCATTGATCTCCATGTGTTCTTCTAAACATCAACCCTCATAAATTAATTTATTTACCAGTTTGCCATTCAAACTAAAAGAGGAAGAAGGAGATCGATTTACGGGTAGAGACAACTGTGATATGTCAAAGGTGGACTAGATTATGCTCCGGCACCGTTCGATTGCTCGGCAACACACTCTACACCGACCTCAAAGTCTCAGAAGTCGTATCTCTCTTCCAAGTAGACCCAATCTCAGTCTTTCTCACTAACGCCATCGATATCTCTTATCCAGACGTTGAGAATCAGATCTTACCCTCAAAGCTCTTCCTCAAAATCCCAAGCACTTGTTCCTGTGTCGACGGAATCAGGAAATCCGTCTCTACCCATTACAAAACCCGACCTTCCGACACACTAGGATCGATCACCGACTCTGTTTACGGAGTTTTGGTCTCCGCCAAACAGATCCAGGAAGCTAACTCGGTGAATGACCGGTCGATTCTCGATGTAGGGACGAGTCTTGTTGTTCCTCTGCCTTGCGCTTGTTTCAACGGCACCGACAATTCTTTACCGGCGGTTTATCTGTCGTACGTGGTGAGGGAAGTCGGCACCTTGGCCGGAATCCCGAGGAGGTATTCGATCACTATTACGGATTTAATTAATGTGAATGCCATGGGAGCTCCTGCTGTTAGCTCCGGCGATATTCTCGCCGTCCCTTTGTCAGGCGAGCTCTACAATCTTATCTTTTACTGAAGTTGGATTTAAAAGGTATATCATTATGAGGTTTATATAATAGGAAGTAGTTTTTGTTGTAAGTTTGTGGTCCATTCTGTTGCCAAATTGGGATTTTTAGTCTAGCTTTGTGGACTTTGATTGCTTGTTCAATTTGAGGTCGTCTTCTTCGCATTCTGAAAGAACATGATGTTTCTTTCATTTACTCAGAGAAAATCTTGCCAAAATGAGTAAGGGAATATTTGGATTCGAAGAATTTTCAAGTGACAGGATATGAGATTCTAATGGAATCATTGAGATCAAAGGATGAAACTTTAGACGAAAAGGTAACAGAACTGCTTCTTCCCACTTATGTGCTTTAGATTCCAAGAGTTATTGGTCGGCAGATCCGTTGGGGAGTAGGATTTAAACAACGAAAGTTATGTGCTTTGGATGCTTGAATAGAAAGGAAAACAAATTGCAAATTGAATAGAAATTGCAAATTGAATAAGTTTACCTATGATGACGGCGGATGGGTGGACGGAGATAACGGCGGATGGGTGGACGGGATGACAATAGATGGAGTGGATGAGAAAATGATGGACGGAGGTGGATGATGGACGGAGGTGGATGATGGACGGAGATGGCGGTGACTGGTGATAATGTCAAAACGATGGTGGACGGAGATAATGGCGGATGAGTGGATGATATACGGAGATGGACGAGAGGACAATAGATGAGATGGATGAGATAATGGTGGACGAGATGACAACAGTTGGAGGTGGATGAGACAACGGTGGACGGAGGTAGATGATGGACGGAGATGGAAGTGGCTGGTGTGGTGTCGAAACGATGGTGGACGAAGATAATGGCGGATGGGTGGTTGATAGATGGAAATGGACGAGATGATAATAGATGGAGGTGGATGAGATAACGGTGGACAAGATGACAATAGATGGAGGTGGATGAGATAACGGTGGACAAAGGTGGATGATGGATGGAAATAGTGGTGGCTGGTGATAGTGTCGAAACAGTGGTGGTGACACTAGATGATGGACAGTGGTGGACGGAGATGGGAGTATGGTGTACACTGACGCTTACTCTCTCCTTCCCTTGCCCTTTCTCGTCTTTTCACATGTTTTTTCTATTAGTGTAATAGTAAAAACTACTTATTTCACCAATTTGCTATAGTAAAGTGTTTATATCTCATATAAACTTTTCAAAAGTGTCGATTAAACAAAATGCCCAAAGAAATATGATTAAAATTAAATAATATTATATAAACTGGTAACAGAATCTTAAATTTAATTTTTTTTTTAATTATATAGTTGTATCCCTTCTATTCATGTTCTTTTTCTTTTCTGAATGTTTTTTAACGGGAAAATCGCATAAAAAACCTTCAAGGTGGTACACACTAACACTTTAAACTTCCAAATTTATCACTAGCACTTTAAACCTCTAACCTGACATTATTCACAATATAAACCACCAACGTGGGACTTTCGTAGGCACCGCAAAAATTTTAAACGGAATAGTAAACGCTGTTAACAGAAAAATAACTTCGTTTAAAATCGGTTAACTCCGTTTTACTTTAGAAAGGGAAAATTGCATTAAAAACCTTCAAAGTGGTGATTAGTAGCACTTTAAACCTCTAAAGTTTGACACTCACACTTTAAACCTAAATAAACCTCTAAAGTACGTTTTTTATTTGCGCCGACATTTTACAGAATGGAATACTTAACTCTGGCAACATAATTTTAATTTGTGATTATTTTATTATACACGTGTCATTTTATCAATTAAAATAGAATTGATATATTATGTTTATATATTATAATTAATAAATGATTAAAACAAACAAAAAAGTAAAGGAAAAGGAAGAAAAAAACAATGTTCTTCTTCTTCCTCCTCCGCTCTTCCTCTTTTCTCAGATCTCCTTCAATCGGAGACCATTTATTGCTCTGATTCTTCAAAAATCATGGCCCGTGTTATGGTGGGTGGAGAAGATCTAGGGTTGAGGAATCGGAGAACGGATTGGAGGCGGCGGTGGCGGAGGATGACGGCGAGAGTTTATGAGAGAGAGAATTGATAAATTGAGTTTTTGAAAGAATTAGCTTCTAATTTAAGCCTTAATTCATTGTCTTCTTCAATCCCAAACCCTATCTCATATGCTACATCGATCGTTTCGTCCACATCTTATGTGACATTCCACAACCCTAGATCCTTTCAAATCGTCTTGTTCCTCATGAAATATATTATTCCTAATAGAGTGTCTCTGTCATTGATTTCTTCTTAATCTTCATATTCTGTCATTCATCTTTGGAACTACGCAAAATAATTAACAACAAAACAAAAATCCAAAACTGAAGACCATCAACATAAATAAAATCTGAAAGCGAAATTCATAGAAGCAAGATGAAGAAAGACGAACAGTGTTTATGTCAGATTGCTAGATAAGAGAAGAAAATTAAAGAAGAAGATGAAGATTAAAGGAAAAGTGGAGGAGGAAGAAGAACATAATTATTATTATTATTATTTTTTTTTTAAATAATTTATTAATTATAATATATAAAAATAATATATAAATTCTATTTTAATTGATAAAATGACACGTCTACAATAAAATAATCATAAATTAAAATTATGTTGACGGAGTTAACTATTCCGTTCTGTAAAATGTTGGCGCAAATAAAAAACGTACATTAGAGGTTTATTTAGTTAATTGTCATCTTGAAGGTTTAAAGTGTGAGTGTCAAACTTTGGAGATTTAAAGTGCTAGTAGTCACCACTTTGAATGTTTTTTATGCAATTTGCCATTTTTAAAAGTAAAACGGAGTAAACTGATTTTAAACGGAGTTACTATTCTGTTAGCAGCGTTTACTATTCCATTTACAATTTTGCCGGCGCGTACAAAAATGTCACGTTGGTAATTTATATTGTGATAATGTCAGGTTGGAAGTTTAAAGTGCTAGTGATAAATTTTGGAGGTTTAAAGTGTCAGTGCATGCCATCTCGAAGGTTTTTATGCGATTTTCCATTTTTTAACTCTATTCCTCCATGATTCCACATATGTCACGAGATTCAATGGAATAAAATTTATTTTTTATTCCATGTAAATGGTAACTTTTTCATGGGATGCATATGAATGACGTATCCCACTTAATTATATCCCACAAAATATATTTCCAGTTGCACCTTTTGTTCTCTCATTTTCATCCTTTCCCTTTTTTTCACGCGAAGATTGCGATTGTTCACCACTTGTGCTTCCGATTCCGCCGTTGTTGTCTCTCTCAGTCTCCGGTAACTTGTGGATTTTCTTATTTTGTTATTCTGAACTTGATTCGCTTAGCGTAGCTTGCTTTGTTTAGTTACAGATTCTACTTGTCCTTTACTGTTCTGAGTGCGATTAGTGAATAATGATGAGCTTTAGTTTCAGAGTTTAACCATTTCTTGGATGAATGATGTCAAATTCTGCTTTGGGTTTTTGGCTATTCTCTGTTAAAGAAGCTACTATGGTTTACTCTCATCAACATTTATGCCCTTTACTGTTCGTATCCCTGTTCTTCGATTTCTATTAAGATAAAACAGTCTATTTAGGGTTTGCAATCAAGAATCGGAGATTTAAAACGCTTACCTTAAAAAGATTGGTGAAGTGAGATCATTATGCTATGCTTTCAGCTGTGAAGTTGATCTGATATATAGCCATATAGGTAAATTGTTTTTCAGTTTTCTTCCTTGAAATTGATTCTATGTCTCTAGTCTTGGAGCTTAAGAGCTGATTTTCAACTTCTTTCCCTCGTATAAACATCTTGTTTGAGTTTGAATGCTCAGTTTTACCACATAAGTTTGCTTTCCTTAATCCTTATATGGGAAGTTGATGGGCTTGATATATCATAATGTTCTCACACATCTCTTGTATAAACTCCATAAACATGGCCTTTCTTCGTTTTGACTCCAAATTAGAGTTGGTATGTATTATTATTCGATAATTTATGTAGTCTGGTTTTTATATTCTAATTAGTTTGGATGAATATATATATATATATATATATATATATATATATATATATACCGGTTTAGTATACCAGATGTTAGAGTAATTTGTGACTGTTATTCGGTTTGGTTTACATGGTTAAGTCAAGTGTATATATACCTTGTACCGATCGTTTTTATTCAATGAGAAGAACATAAAACATTTTACAAATATCTTTGTCCATGATCTATAATATGGTATCAGAGCTTTTATGTTGATTTCACCTGATGTCTGATCGATTTCTTCAATTTCTTCAACAATCTCACCGATTAATTGTCTCAATCATCATCGATTGATCTTCCGCACAATCGATTTGGGCGAAAATGGTGAAAAATGGAGGAAAAATGAAGACTCGAAGTTCGCGAATTGACGATGAAGCTTCTGCAACAAAATTCCGTCGTGAATCTGGAATTGTAGAAGAACCTGAAGTTGCGATGACAAAACAACAACATTCTGATAGATCGATGAGCTATGGAGGTCAGAAATTTCAGTCGAAGCATATTGAATCCTTCGATAATGCACATAGTCCATTCTTTCTTCATTCTTCCGATCATCCAGGTTTATCGATTGTTGCTCATAATCTTGATGGATCTAATTACAATAGCTGGTCGATTGCGATGCGGATTAGTCTAGATGCGAAGAATAAGATTAGTTTCGTAGACGGATCTCTTCCTCGACCTTCTGAAGATGATTACTCTTTCAAGATATGGAGTCGTTGTAATAATATGGTGAAATCGTGGATTCTAAATGTTGTGAACAAGGAGATCTATGACAGTATATTATATTATCAAGATGCTGCAGATATGTAGAATGATTTGTTCAGTAGATTCAAGGTTAATTATCTGCCAAGGAAATATCAGATTTAACAGGCTGTGATGACACTCAAGCAAGGTAAACTTGATCTCTCAGCATACTTCAAAGAGAAGAAGACATTGTGGGAACAATTGGCAAACACAAAGTCTCGTATGGTGAAGAAATGTGACTGTGAACAAGTTAAGGAGTTGCTTGAAGAAGCTGAGACAAGCCGGATTATTCAGTTCCTTATGGGATTGAATGAAAATTTCAATAATATTTGTGGTCGGATACTTAACATGAAGCCAAGACCAGGATTTAATGAGATTAACAACATGCTGGATCAAGATGAGAGTCAAAGAGTAGAAGGTTCTGCTTCTCACTTAATCCTACTGTTTTTCAGGCTTAAGCCATTGTTCCAGAACACAGTTCAGTGTTTATGGCACAAGGAAATTTTCACAAACCAAATTGTTCTCACTGTTTCTGCATTGGTCATACGGTTGACAAATGTTACAAGATGCATGGATACCCACCTGGATATCCTCGAGCCAAGAAGAACAATTCAATAGGAAGTACTAATTTGGCAACAACTGGTCAGGTTCACAGTCATAAGGAAGGAAGTGTTGATGAAGTTCATGACAATATGTCTAAGGAGCACCTCCAGACTATGATCTCTTACTTAAGTACCAAGCTTCAATCCACTGGTACTAGTCTATGTCTTGAGAAATCAACTGCCTCGACTTCAAAATCAGTATCTTTTGTCTCACAGATATCTGGTACATTCCTTTCCCTCTATGACTATACCTATTATGACACGTTGACTTCCTCTATACCTCATGAAACTGAGTTGTCTCTTAGAGTTTGGGTAATAGATCCAGGTGCTAGTCATCATGTAACTAATGAAATGGAATTATAAAGGGATTATAGACCACTACATAGAACATATGCTAAGCTTCCAAATGGTATTACCGTTAAGATAGAAGGAACTGGTTATATTCAACTTACCGATGCTCTCCCTCTACATAATGTGCTTTTCATACCTGAGTTTAAATTCAATCTATTGAGTGTTAGTGTCTTAACTAAAACTTTGAATTCTAAAGTTAGTTTCACTTCTGATACATGTTTTATTCAGGCTCTTACTCAGGAGTTGATGATTGGTCAATGTAGTCAAATTGCCAACTTATATGTCATGGATCTTAATAAGTCAATTGTTAATGTTTCTGGTTCAGATTGTCCATGTACTTCTCTTATATGTTCAAGTGTTAAAGTAGATTTAGTTACATGGCATAGAAGACTAGGTCATCCTTCCATGACTAAGATTGAATCACTATCAGAAGTGTTGCAATTACCTAAAGAAAAACGTGTAAAGTCATCAGATCATTGATCTATTTGTCACTTGTCTAAACAAAAATGTTTACCATTTACTTCTAAGAATTATCTATGTGAACCTTTTGAATTAGTTCATATTGATACTTGGAGTCCATTTTCTGTTCCCACAGTTAATGGATACAAGTATTTTTTAACCATAGTTGATGATTTTAGTAGAGCTACATGGGTGTATTTATTTAAACAAAAATCTGATGTCTCACATGTTTTTCCTGGTTTTATTGAAATGATTGAAACTCAGTTCAATACTAAAATTTGTTCTGTGAGGACTGATAATGCACATGAATTAAAATTCACTGATCTTTACTTAAGTAAAGGTATTAAATCATATCATTCATGTCCTGAAACTCCTGACCAAAACTCTGTTGTAGAGAGAAAGCATCAACATTTGTTGAATGTAGCTAGAGCACTTCTATTTCAATCTAGTTTACCTTTAGAATATTGGGGAGCTTGTGTCTTAACTTCGGCTTTCTTAATAAATAGATTACCAGCACCAATTATTGATAATAAATATCCATTTGAAAGGTTAAGTTCTAAGGTTCCAAATTACGCATCTCTTAAAGCCTTTGGTTGCTTATGCTATATGTCTACCTCTACCCAGTCTAGAACTAAGTTTGAACCTAGGGCTAGAGCTTGTATCTTCTTAGGTTATCCTGCTGGATACAAAGGTTACAAGCTACTAGATATAGAGACATACTTAGTTTCTATTTCCAGACATGTCATATTCTATGAGGATATTTTTCTTTTTTTATCTTCTAATATCTCAGAAGATACAAAACATTTCTTTCCTTATATTCATTCTCTTGCATCCATTGATGAACATTTGCCACCTGTGCAATCATCTTCTGATATTCATCCTAATCCTGATGAGTTATCTTCTTTGGTTTATGTTCCTTCTGAGCTTAAATCAACCACACAGAGAAAGTTACCTTCTCATTTGCAGGACTTTCATTCCTATAATAATACTCCTATTAAAACTAGTCCTTATCCTATAGCTAATTACATTTCTTATTCATATCTATCTGAGCCTTTCTGTGCTTTCATTAATATCATCACCACTACACACATTCCACAAAACTATTGAGAGGCTAAGAAAGACAAGGTATGGACTGATGCTATTGGAAAAGAAATTGGTGCTTTTGTTAGAACTAAAACCTGGAGTATTACTACTTTACCACCTGGTAAAACTGCAGTGGGTTGTAAGTGGTATTTACAATCAAATACATTGTTGATGGCAGTAATGAGAGGCATAAGGTCAGGATGGTAGCTAAGGGATATACACATCAAGAAGGTATTGATTTTCTTGACACACTTTCCCCTGTGGCTAAGATGGCTACTGTGAAACTTCTACTTTCTCTTGCTCCTAAGTTGAAATAGTCTTTGCATAAATTAGCCATTTCAAATGCTTTCTTGAATGGAGATTTGGATGTAGAGATATATATGAAGCTTCCTCCAGGGTATGCTGAGATTCAAGGGAAATCTGTGGCTCCAGATGCTGTTTGTCTTCTCCATAAATTAATATATGGGCTTAAGCAGTCATCTAAACAGTGGTTTATGAAGTTCTCTACCACTTTGGCCCAGTCTGGTTTTGAGAAATGCCATGGAGATCATACTATGTTTGTCAAAGGAGTGAATGGTGTGTTTTTGGTGGTTGTGGTATATGTGGATGATATTCTGATTGCCATTACAAATGATGATGCAGTGGTGGAGTTGAAACTGCAGCTTAGTTCTTCATTTCACTTAAGAGACCTTGGTCCTCCTCGTTTCTTTCTAGGCATTGAGATTGCTAGATCAGAGGATGGTATTTCTCTTAATCAGAGGAAATATGTGTTGGATTTGTTGACTTCTACTGGTTTTTCTGATTGCAAACCATCCATAATTCCCATGGAACCTAACCTAAAACTATCTAAAGACGATGGTGTTCCTCTTGAAGATGGCAAACAATATCGAAAGATTGTTGGGAAACTTCAGTATCTTACCATCACAAGACCTGACATTGTTGACTTCTACTGGTTTTTCTGATTGCAAACCATCCATAATTCCCATGGAACCTAACCTAAAACTATCTAAAGACGATGGTGTTCCTCTTGAAGATGGCAAACAATATCGAAAGATTGTTGGGAAACTTCAGTATCTTACCATCACAAGACCTGACATCACCTTTGTTGTATCTAAGTTGGCTCAGTACTCTTCTGCTCCAAGAGATTCACATCTTCAAGCCATTCACAAAGTTCTTAGGTACTTGAAAGGTTCAATTGGTCATAGGTATTTGAAAGGCTCAATTGGTCAAGGTCTGTTTTATGGTTCTGATTCTAACTTTGATCTCCGAGGGTTCTCTGACTCTGATTGGGGAGTTTGTCCAGATACAAGAAGATATGTGACAGGTTATGCAATGTTCATTGGTGACTCCTTAGTCTCTTGGAAGTCTAAGAAACAACAGATGGTTTCTTTAAGCTCTGCAGAAGCAGAATACAGAGCTATGTGTATGGCCACTAAAGAATTGATTTGGCTTAGTGGAATGTTGAAGGCTTTTCGGGTTCCCTTCTCTCCTCCTGCTTACCTTTATTGTGACAATACTGCAGCTTGGCATATTGCAAGTAACTCAGTGTTTCATGAGAGGACTAAGCACATTGAGTTTGATTGTCACAAGGTAAGAGAAGCTATTTTGAATGGTGTTATCAAGACTATGTTTGTGCGTACGGATAATCAGCTTGTTGATGTCTTGACTAAGGCACTTCATCTAGCTCCTTTCCGGGAAAATATTGGCAAGATGGGTGTGCTTAATATCTTTGCACCACCTTCATCTTGAGGGGGCTATAAACATGTATACACCAATTTAGTATACCGGATGTTAGAGTAATTTGTGACTGTAATTCGGTTTGGTTTACATGGTTAAGTCAAGTGTATATATACCTTGTACCGATCATTTTTATTCAATGAGAAGAACAAAAAAACATTTTACAAATATCTTTGTTCATGATCTATAATACACATCTCTTGTATAAACTCCATAAACATGGCCTTTCTTCGTTTTGACTCCAAATTAGAGTTGGTATGTATAATTATTCGATTATAAATTTATGTAGTATGGGTTTTATATTCTAATTAGTTTGGATGAATATAATAAATAAATAAATATATATATATACACACACCACACTATACCTCCCCTCTTTGATGATCTTTAAAACTACTTCAAGACGATTAAGGAAATAAATCTGAAGTTATAAACGTTCAACTAATCTCGATTCTAAAATTGAGACCAGACTCCGGTGTGCTCGATAATTTAGACAAAAAAACAGGTATTTTTAGTAGCGTTTACACACTAAAAGTGAGTTATGTGTTTTGAACTCATGTCAGTTGCAGAGCCCAATAACTATAGATAAATGGGGAGAGTGTGTTCATTTACGAAATGACCCACATCATGGTGAATTTGTCTACAAATCTTTTTCCTCATACATTGACTACATATACAAATACATGCATCCGACTCTTTGACATTTCTTTATTATTGCAGAGACATCTTCGGCTATCATAGCAGCTCAGATGCTCAGTATCTTACGACATCTCGACGGGATAGACACAGTCTTTACTGATTACTCTGCACAATATCTGCTAGATTTTGCCCATCCCACCATAGAAAACCAGGCAAAAATGAGACGTATGTGTTCCCAAACTCTTAGTATAGTGAAAGGCCTAAGGTATGCTTTGCAGCATAATATACCAAAAGAAGAAAGCTGGGAATATGTAGGATATGAGGATAGCCGCAACAAACAAGTGGATGTTGTATGATGTGGGGGTGTAAATCCACATAATTGAATTTGGTTAGACTTTTTTAAGGAATCTTAAACTTCTGAGTAAAAACCACGACAAGCGAAGATTCAAAGATGGTTTTTATTAAGCTGTTTTGAAAGCTTTTCGTATGAGAGCAAAAGTACAGAGTTTCTGCTAAGTAAAATTGCGAATCCGTTTTTCCAGGGAGGTACATGAATATATATACAAATATGAGTCGGTTAGGGTAACTCCTAAAAGATAAAGAAATTTTCCTACTCTTTCGCTCATTTTTCCTTTCTTTGTCGGTCGTGTTTTCATGGGCCCTTCACCTGTGATCGTCGTTTCGGGTGGCAACGGCCCATATTCAGCTCGGATGGCAACGGGCTATGTTCAGCTCGGGTGGCATTCCTCCTTCGTGGCTCGGCGGCTTGAATGACGACAAGCCTCACGGCTCGGGTGGCTTCGCGGCTCGAGTGACTTTGCGGCTCGGGTGACTGGACTTCACGGCTCGGGTGGAAATGGTGATGATACCGAGCCATTTCTTCGATATTGACCCAGGCGCAAGGGGCACCCGAGCCATTTTCTCTCCGTGACCCCGAACCATTTTCTAGGTTTCGGCTCAGGTGACTTCTCGTTCGGCTCGGGTGGCGCTCCTCTTCGGCTCGGGTGTCATTGGGTTATGCTCCTTCCAACATGACACAGAGCCGTTTCTCCAATATTGGCACAAGACTTGGGTGCACCTGAGCCGTTTAAGTTTGGCTCGGGTCCCATTGCGACGCCGATCCGTTTTACCAAGCCGTCTTTCAACACAGATATTTTTCTCATTTGTTAACTTCAGGTGGGTGAAAATTGACCCCAACAGTTAGCCCCCCAGCTTGTCAGTTTCAATACTGAAAGTGTCGAGGTAAAGAATATTCTGAAGTTAACATCCCTAGCCGAACTGTCGTGGTGATCCCGAGCCGTTTCTCACCGTCACACGAGCCGTTTTGGTGGATATGTCGAACCGTCGAAGTGAGGGTGCCGAACAGTTTAGGTAACTTGACTAAGTCCCCGAGCCATTTTGCCTAATGAATATGATGCGCTTTCGAGCAGTTATTGGCTCGGGATGATCTTTCACAAGAGTTCGGCTCGGGGTTACTGTATCGAACAAAATCTGCTCGGGGACCTCTATGGACTTTGGCAGATTACCACTTTTCTCGGGGAGTCTAATCGTCTCTGCTGATTCTCGAGGCGTATGACGTCACTATTTGTCTATATAAGCCGTGATACCTCCTGATTTTTCACAACTCCATTTCTCCGAAAAATTCTCCAAAACAGGTAACCTCTCTCTCCTTTCTCTCTCTATTTTTTGCTTAAGTTATTTTTTAGGTTGGGTCTCCGTTATTCCTCCTTCGCCGCCAACCCCTTTTGAATTCTCCGATCCATCTTCAACTCATTCCACCGCTGATCCTGAGTTTTCTGGCGATCGTTTGAAGATTCAGATCCGTTAATTAATTTTCCCAAAGGATCTTGATCTGTTCTTCATTTCTTTGAAAACTCCGATCTATTTTTCTAAGTTATCGAGAATTCCCATCTATTCTTTGATTTCTTGAAGACTTAGATCCTTTCTCCTAAGCTATTAGGGATCCCGATCTGTTTGTCTCTCTTTCAAAGATCCCGATCCATTTTTAAATCCAACGGATGTCTCAATCGTCTGCGCCTATGTCACCCGAACCATATGCATGTTGTTTGATAGCCTTAGCCAGTCTTTGTTTCCCGAACCGTCTTCCTTCACTGAGCCGTTGAATGCACAAAGTTTTAACCGAGCAAATTCTTTGTGCACAGATGCTTCAGAGGATCTGGACGACTCGAATGGATCGGGGGCAGGTCCTTCTACATTTGGTAGGAAATTTTTGTTTTATGAATCCTCAAGAGCCGAAAGCCACGCTGAGGGCCCCTTAGAGTTTGAAGTGCCTTGTCTTCATGACTCTCCTTTTGACGAGACGGTGAATCCCTTTGCCGACACGATAGAACCCGAGCAGACGAAGCTTGAACCAGAAGATTGGTTTTACGACCCTGTAGTGGTAAAACAAGAGCTAGAACGTCTGGTAGGTCCTCTACAATGAGCCCCAAGAAAGAGGAAAGATAAGAAGCGACCCGACCCGCCTGGTTCAACTCTCTCCACTTTAGACTCGTTATCAGCCCTTAGGCAAAGATTTAACATCTCGGAAGAGGTCGAGATTGTGCTTCCCTTGAAGACGGATCGTGCCGATCATCCACCCCCCTACCCCCGCTCACTTTACTCTCTATGAGAGTTTCTTTTACCGCTTCTTACTATGGTTCCCGATCCCCGAAGTGATTTTGCGGTTTTTATTGAAGCATAATTTGGACATTGCCCAAATCAACGCTCGGGGATCAGACATCTGGTCGACATTCTAGTCAGAAGTTATGAGTGTGAAGTTGAGGTCGGGGTCGAATATTTGAGAAGTCTACTCGAATTCAGACGTCGTAACAAGAAGGAGTTGAAGTACTATGTGTCGGGTAAATCTAAGAGGAAGATCATAGTGGGATTCCCGAGAAAAGATGATAACTGGGAGGACTATTTTTTCTTTGTTCCCATCACCGAGGCATCAGTGGGCTTCAAGATGTCTTCATTTCATTAAGACGAGTTGGGGAGAACTGTGTAGCCGACCCGTAGCTTGTTTTGGGTTATGGCTTGGTTTTTTTATATATTTGGATTTTTTTTTAGGTTTCTTACTTTGTATCCCTCTTTTGCAGCACGCCATGTCCAACACTCGTTGCCCCCCCCCCCCCCCGATCTATCCTCAGTCCACGAAGCGCTTTCAGCTCGGAAGTGTAATTGGAAGAGAGATTTTAATCTTCAGCGAGTGGAGAGAGCCCGAGCCCTTTTTGAAGGTCAATCAGTCGGTCAATCATCTTCCTCTAACTCTTCATACACCATGGGAAGACCTACGTTTAGAGATAGAGCCACAGCCAAAGCCAAAGCTGAAGTAGAAGCCAAGGAGAGGTACGAAGCAAGCTGAGGCGTTGGGTCAGCCTCGACCCCCGAACCCCCAGATTAACACTGCTCTCGTCCCCAAGCCGATCCCTTTCGGTAATCCTCCCGAGCCAACTTCTGAGTCCTTAGTTCATCAAGGGGCCGTGTGAGGGCTCCATCCCATGGATTCCCAGATGTTGCCGCATAAGGACAAAGGCAAGGGAAAGACTAAAGAGAAAAAAGGCCCGAGCAAAAAACAGCAGTCATCGACAGATGACAAGGGTAAAGGATTAGTCGAACCATCAAAGCGGCAACGACGCGCTGAATTACCTCGAATCATCCCCGAGTCAATTCCCTCTTCTGCTGCACCCATTAATACTAACGGGGCTTACAACGATGCTACGGCATATGCGGCTATCTTCTCAAAGATCACTTGCCCAGGTGATCGTCTCCCTCAAGCCGATACCTTGCTTTGGGACAAGTCCTACAACGAGGTGTCTCTCCGTGGTGTTAAGGTATGCTCCTTGTCATTGTTTAAGTTTGTCTTGTCGCTGAGACCCGAGCCATTTGAGTTTGACTTGTTATTGATGTATACCGAGTTGCGCTTCTATTTCTGTGCAGTTCATAGCCCATCTTAACAGAATGGTTCTGGGGTATGAATCTGATGCCCGCAAAGATAGGGAAAGGATCGATGATGCCAGGAAGAAAGCCATTGAGCTAGACGGAAAGCTCAAAGAAGTCGAGCCAAGTCATGCCTCTGAACGGGAAAGGGCTCTTAACAGAATTAAGAATCTTGAGGCCGAAACAGATGGGCACAAAAAGCATCGAAAAGAAGCCGACGAGCGGATCATGCGCCTGGAATCTGGCAAAGCAAAGCGGAATGCTCACATAACCAGCTTAACGCGGCAGCTGGAAGCAGCGAACGTCCACGAGAATAAGGTTGAGCAAGCCGTACTAGAGGCCAAGCGGGAGATGACGACAATGTTTGAAGACAAAGTCTCCCGAGCCAAAAAACTTCTAGATAAGATCGATGGTGAGACAAAAGAAGATATGCTTGATCTTGCTCAGATTGAAGGCAATCTTCCGTTCATAGGATTGCTTCAAAATGATGAGCCGCCATCTCTTGACTCTGAGGCAAAGAATTTGGCCAAACATAAGGGAGACCTAGAAGGAGCCCAATGATGGTGAGCCTATGGAAATGGCTGCTGCGAGCATCGGTATCCAGGATTTTTCCGGTTCGAATAGGGGAACGCCGGGCCTAGCTGTTCTAAGCTCGAAGAATACTTCGGAGGATCCAATGTTCTCTGATTCAGGCGAAGGCAATTCTTTGCCGAAGACGAACCCCGAACCATCTCCCAAGAAAAGCACCAAGCCAGAGAAAGTCGTGGATCCTGTCATCGAGAAGGAGTCAAAGGAGTTTGCCGAGAAAGTGCCTGAAGAGGGCAGAGGAGATGAAGTAGAAATCTATGATCCTCTCTTCTTTGTATAGTTTAAAACCTTAATTGGCGCCTGGATGGCTTTATCCATGTTGTAGTCTTTTTTTAGAACTACTATTTTTGTCTTGCCATCGATTGATCGCATAATTTCAGGATATCAGTTTAAGAAAATGCTTTGTGTTTGATGAATGCGTTTATGAAGAAACGTCAAGTGTGCTTCTTTTGTTTGGCAATATATATGTACTTGTGTCGTTCGAGATGTCTGCTTTGACAATGAACACATGTTTGCATAGTCTAGTTTGAGATGATCATTTCAGTTTATAGGTACGTTACCGTAAATATATCTGATCCGACAATGAACATATGTTTGCATAGTTTAGTTTGAACATTTTGGTTTAAAGACATGTTACCATAAACATGTCCGCTCTGACAATGAACATATATGCTAGTATAGTTTATGATGAACATTTCAGTTTACGGATACGTTACCGTAAACATGTCCGCTCCGACAATGAACAAATATTTGTATAGCACGATTTTAATCCTGAGAAGGATGTAATGTCCCATTGCTGTGGCCAACAGCAATGAGGTGATATGAAATGTCTGTTTAGTTGAGACTGGTAATCCGTAGAAGATGTGAGTATGATGCAAGTTTTGTTAAGTCTTTAGTAATCCGTAAAGGATGTGATTTGAAGATCTTAGCTTCGAAATTTTTTCTTTAATTAGACATAGAGTCTATTATAAATATGGGAGTATACGAGTATACATACCCACTCCCTCCCCCCCCCCTCTTTTAAGGAAAGGGGCAACTGAACCCATCCGAAGATGGACTGCCTACGTACCCTTTGCAGGGATCAAGTCGCCCCGTAGCTCATGGGAAACAGCTTAGTGATAATATTTCTTAAGGTGCATTGCGTTCCATGATCTTGGTACTTGAACATTAGACATGCTGACCAGTTTGTAAACGCTGGGTTTGACTACCTATGTGATTCTGTAAGGTTTTTCCCAGTTTGTTCCCAGTTTTCCATCATTTTTTTTTGCTGTGTTTTGGAAAACTTTCCGCGAAACTAAGTCTCCTTTGTAAAATCTTCGTCTTTGAACATTGGAGTTGTAGTACTTTGCTGCTGCATTTTGATAGTTCTGGATCCTCATCAAGGCATGATCTCGTCTTTCGTTGATTAAGTCTAACTTGTCGAGCATCAATAGGTGATTGAGTCCTTCTTGTTCTAGAAGAAGTCTGCGGCGAACTCCGAGAAAATGTATTTATGGTGGAATGACGCACTCCGTTCCGTAGATAAGGGCGAATGGGGTTTCACTAGTTGCTCGTCGTGGAGTTGTGCAGTGAGACCACATCACTCCTTATAATTCGTCTACCCAGCATCCCTTCTTTTCATCGAGATGCTACTTCAGGCCATTAAGGATCGTCTTGATGATCGCTTCTGCTTGACCGTTTCCTTGTGGATACCTTGAAGTGGACTTGCTAAGTCTGATCTTCCATTTTTTGCAGAAAGCTTTGAACCGATTGGAAATGAACTGCGAACCATTGTCTATAACGATCTCGTATGGTACTCCATGACGACATATGATAGTCTTCCAAACAAAAGCCTCCACTTGTGCGTCTTTGATGCTAGCGTATGAGTCAGCTTCGACACACTTTGAAAAATAGTCAGTCAAAACCAACATGAATCATTTCTACTTTGATGGGTGCAATGGCTCAACGATATCCATGGACCATCGCATGAATGGGTACGGTGATGAGATTGAGGAGAGTACTTTGGTTGGTTGGTGAATCATTGGCGCGTGGCATTGACACTTTTCGCACTTGGCTGAAAACTTCCTGCAGTCTTTTATCATAGTTAGCCAATAATAACCGTGACGCCTTACTTTTATCGCCAGTGCTCTCCCTCCCGAATGATTGCCGCATGAACCATTGTGAACTTCTTCCATGATCTTCTTTGCGTCTTTTCCTTCTACGCAGCTTACCAATGGTCCTGAGAACCTCCACTTAAAGATGGATGTTATCGTCGAGTAAGACGTAACGAGCTGCCTGGGCTCGAAGTTTATGAGCCGGCCATTTTTTATTTGGTAGGCTTCCGTCGTATATATATTATCTGATTGCGTTGAGCCAATTTTTGTCACAGCCATATTCTGCTTCCGGTGAATCATCATTGATCTCGCTTGCTTTTTCATTGGGGTTTGATTTGATGACTGGGTCGTTATTTCTTTCGACGATTTCGGACTCTTCCAGAGTGTCTTCTTCCATTAGAACAATATCTGGTTCGGTTGAGGGCGAGTTTACCGGTCACTCCTGCATCTCAGTTGTCTCCTCCTGATCGTTCATGAGTTCTGTTGCTTGCGTAGCTACTTGGAAACGAGTTACGGCGTTCACTGTATCAGAAAGATGGATGCTTGGGTGCCGAATGAATTCTATTGGGATAATTCTCTTTAAATCCGGATCAGAAGTTGATACAAGAGCTGCGAGCGCGTCCGCTGAAGTGTTCTCTCCTCGTGGAATGCGTGTCAGTGCGAATTCTTTGAATTTGCGCAACTAATACCATGACGATCTTTAAGTAAGCTTCCATTCGATCATCCTGTGCGGCTCGGCGGCTCGGCGGCTTGAATGACGATAAGCCTCACGGCTCGGGTGGCTTCACGGCTCGAGTGACTTTGCGGCTCGGGTGATTGGACTTCACGGCTCGGGTGGCAATGGCGATGACACCGAGCTGTTTCTCTGATACTGACCCAGGCGTAAGGGGCACCCGAGCCGTTTTCTATCCGTGAGCTCGAACCATTTTCTAGGTTTCGGCTCGGGTGACTTCTCGTTCGGCTCGGGTGGCGCTCCTCTTCGGCTCGGGTGTCATTGGGTTATGCTCCTTCCAACACGACACCGAGCCTTTTCTCCAATATTGGCACAAGACTAGGGTGCACCCGAGCCATTTAAGTTTGGCTCAGGTCCCATTGCGACGCCGAGCCGTTTTGCCGAGCCGTCTTCTAACACTTAGATATTTTTTTCATTTGTTAACTTCAGGTAGGTGAAAATTGATCCAAACATATGCTATCCTGTGAAAGGAGGGATACTTCAACATCAGACTCTAAAAACTGCATTGACATATTCAAAATTTACACTTGTGACGGCAAAGTTGCATGTATTTGAGCCAGATCTTAGACTTGCTAAAGATGTAAGTGCTTTTTGTTTAGTTAATTTGTACTATGATTTGAGATATCTTAGAAATAACTAAATCAATTTTTTCTCTCTTTTTTTGTAGAAAAATTATCGTGGGCTGAGATATGGGACATCTAAATACTCCAAATTACAAAATGTCATGATTTATGGGACTAAGGTAATGAATGAAGAGTTGGTTGCGTTTGTGAAGTTCCTTTGCAATAAAGTGGAATATGTGAATGTCTCGTTAGACGTGATTATAGTTCAAGCATTATGCTCCTTATTTTCCAATAATTTACCAGGTTGTGAGCTGTAATGGTTTCTTATTTGTGTTAACACATTCTAAATGTCATAAGTTTATATGTTTTTTTATTATGTTTTTTTCTAGGGTCTTGTGTTTTGATAATGAAGTTCGATTATGGTGAAAACTCTAATTTTCAAGGATCAAAATCTGAAATACCCTCAAGCCAACCAAAAAGCTCATTTACCCACGTTATAAAAAAGAATTTATTTTAGATTTTTTAAAATTCAGACTAGCTGGATATTACTATTTTGTCCCTCAAAACATAGATAAATAACTGACCCAACCACCTCATTATCCACCCAGTCCCGAAAAATCCATCCGCCCGACCCAATCGGTTCGATTCAAAAAAATAATCCCTAAAAACCGAAGGAAAATTTTTTGAAGGCAAAAAAACAAATCATTTCGTTATCAGGCAAAAAATAGTACAATTCTGTCCTAATTTGTCGATGGATCGCGAGATGAATATGTTGAGCTCGGCTACCCTCCCGGTAAGTCTCTGCACTTCTCTTTTTGTCTTTGGCGAAGTCATCTGAATGAGTGCATCGATCTGCTTAGGGCTTGCTTTGATACCACGATGAGTAACCAAGTATCCAAGGAATTCTCCTGATGTGATCGCGAATCTGCATTTGGTTGGATTCAACTTCATTTTATGACAATTCAATCGCGCAAAGAACTCCTCGAGGTGAGATATGTGACATTGCTCTCTTAGTGACTTCACCAGCATGTTATCTACATAAACCTCCATTGTCTTTCCGAGTTGATTAGCGAACATCTTGTTTACCGACCGCTGATATGTTGCTCTGGCATTTTTCAAGCCGAATGGCATTACCTTGTAGTAGTATATTCCACGATCTGTTATGAAGGCTGTCTTCTCCCTGTCGTCCGGGTTCAGTAAGATCTGGTTGTATCCTGAGAAGGCATCCATGAATGAGAGGAGTGCGTTCCCTTCTGTTGATTCGACAAGTCGATCAATATGTGGAAGAGGGAAGCTGTCTTTTGGACAAGCTTTGTTCAAGTCTGTGAAGTCTACGCACACGCGCCATTTTCCATTCTTTTTCTTAATTACCACAGGATTAGCCAGTCAGTCCGGGTACTTGACTTTAGTTATCGAACCGACACGCAGAATTCTTTCTACCTCGTCATTGACTGCTTTGGCTCTTTCTGGTCCACGCTTTCTCCTTTTCTGGTTCACTGGTTTGAATATTGGATCGACATTCAGCTCGTGACTTGTTACGTCGATATCGATTCCGGGCATATCCTCTGCTGCCCACGAGAAAGTGTTCACGTTCTTCTTCAGGAATGAAATGAGTTCTTCCTTGATTTTTCCATTGAGCCTGGCTCCAACTTCTATGCATTGCTCCGAGTGTTCATCGTCGATGCAAACTGATATTACGGGGTCGCAGGTTGGTTTAGCTACTTCTTCTCCGCGATCCTCCGCAATCTATAATTGTTATAAGAGTTTGGAGAGCTCTTTGACCAGCTCTCTGTCCGTCCTGATCTTCTTGCGCTTTGAATTTGTTACCGGATCGGTGACCGGGTTCCTGAGCTTGTGTGCGGCCAGGAAGCAAACGCGAGACTTCTTATGATTCCCACGAATTGTTTTGACTCCATTTGTGGTAGGAAACTTCAAGCAGAGGTGATATGTCGAAACCGCAGTGCGCATAGAATTCAACCAAGGGGTTTCCATAATGACATTGTAGATTCCTGGGTGATCGGCTATAGAGAATTCGACAATTTTGGTCACCTCTCCAGCTCGGACAGGGAGTTTGATCGTCCCGGCGATCATTGTAGTTTCCCCGAAAAATACAGTCAATGGTTTCGGGGTTGATACCACTTTAGATAGATCAACGTTCATTCTTCTACGCATCTCGAGGAAGATTACGTCCACCATACTGCCGGTGTCTACCAATACGCGTGCTACATCGCAATCATTCACAATTAATTCGATTACGGGAGGATCATCGGGTGGCCTGTCGATTCCGATTGTCTCCCTTTCTTCGAACGAGATCACGTCGTTTAGAAATTTTGAGGGTTTGGACCAGTTAATGCTGACAACTGCCCGTCGCTGGAATGCTTTTATCGACGAGACAGTATCCGAGCAATAATGAGATCTCCCCATTATCATGCTTATCCTTCTTCTCGATCCGGAGGGTGGCGCTTCGTCATCCCGTCTATCACGCTTAGAATGATCTTCCTTTGTCTGGTCGGGTTTGTATGTGCTCACGTCCATCTCGAAATTTTTAAGGCTGATGTTTCCTCCGAGTTCGCCAGCTGCTAACTTTTTGGCAAGTTTCTGGCCGAGAATGCGGTAGTTCGCGGTGGAATATCCATAAATGTGATGGTGTTCGCAATAAGCCGTTTCATAATAAGAACCGTCGCTTTTGGTCCACGTGCTCCACAAACTTCTCCCGCGGCCTCGACCGTATCTAGGGATGTCAATTTGATAATTATGAGCTCCTCAAAAGCATCCCTCGTACTGGACATAACCGGAACTTTGGCTGTTTCTCTTATTGTTTGAAGAATTTGAAGCCTGGGGAGGATGGCTTAGTGGTTTTGCCTTTCCATACTTTTCGGTGAGGATCTTCATCTCCTCTTCTTCGGTTATGAAATCTACAGCTTGGTGCATTGCGTCGTGTATCATTGTGGGGGCGTTTAGCGCGATCTCTTTGCGGAAGTCAAAATTAAACCAAAGTGCTCGTTTTAGGGCTAAGAGAGCCACTTTGTCGCTTAAGCCTTCCACTTTGGACATGACTGCTTTGAATCTTCTGACGAAACTTTGAAGTGTTTCGTTCTACCCTTGAGTTAGGGTCCATAGGTCGGCATCTGAAGTCTCAGGATCCATGAATATGGAGTAATGCTTCAAGAATGCTACGGATAGCTGGTTGTAGTTGTCGATGGAGTTCCTCTCAAGCCTGGAAAACCACTGGAGTGCCGGGCCTTTAAGGTGTTCCACGAAAAAGAGGCATTGTCTGGCATCTCTTTCACTTTCTTTGAAGTTAGAGCGACCCATGGCTATTGAAAAAGCTGTTAAATGCTCATTTGGATCAGTTTTTCCTTCGTAAATTGGAACTTTCATCTTCCCTGGGTCAGGATATCTCGCACTGGTGATCCGGGCTGTGAACGGGGTGTTCTGTGCTTCCTCCAGTACGCAATCTATTTCAGGCACCTTGCTAGTTGCTTTGTACATCATGGATCAGATGGCCTTTATCTCGGCGGCTGCTCGGTCCATATCCATTCGTATCACAGCCATCTCCTCTTTATGGGCTCGGATCTCTGCTCTTCGCTCCCCATCGATCCGAGATTGCTCGGCCCAGAGAATGTTCTCTTCTTCTTCGGTAAGTTCTTGATCTCTTTCTGGAATGTCTTCATGCCGTTCGGTTCAGATTTGGCCAACTGCTGGGAGCTCGGGGTCATCGCGGCTCTCCGTGTTGCACTCCACTTGATTCTCCTCCTCTAGGTAGATGATTGGAGCCGGCTCATCATCCGTCGGTGCGTCGCCTGCTCTTTGCGCTCCGGAGATCAGATTTGCTGAGCTTTGATGGGGTGGTGGCAATCTTCCACGGGTTCTTGGCACGTTAAGAGGGGTCGAAAAATCTAGGGTTATTGGGTTAAGGCGCCTGACGCCGCGTCCAATTGGGTTTCAGCTCCTGGTTCTGGTTCGGGTCTCCGTCGCCAGGACCTCCAACTTTTTTCTCACCGTGTTGTTCATCTCCGTGAGCGTTGCCGAAGCCTCCTCGGTGTTTTCTGGTCGGTTCGCCTGATCCTCCCCGCCGGTGTTCCTGGTGTCAGTAACATCCTTGTCTCTTTGGTCTTTTCGGATCAGTTTTGGTCGGTAATGAATGAAGAGTTGGTTGCGTTTGTGAAGTTCCTTGCAATAAAGTGGAATATGTGAATGTCTCGTTAGACGTGATTATAGTTCAAGCACCAGAAGAGAATGAAAAATACCTCGATGAATTGGCAGAGCCAACTTGTTTTCTTACGGACTTTTGTGTCCTATTACCACCCCCGAAGTAGTCTAGTGTTTTTTGCAACACAGTTCTACTTATGTGTGTGTCTTCATACATATTTCGTAGTTTTATGTGCATTATGCTCCTTATTTTCCAATAATTTACCAGGTTGTGAGCTGTAATGGTTTCTTATTTGTGTTAACACATTCTAAATGTCATAAGTTTATATGTTTTTTTATTATGTTTTTTTCTAGGGTCTTGTGTTTTGATAATGAAGTTCGATTATGGTGAAAACTCTAATTTTCAAGGCAAGAGTCGGATCAAAATCTGAAATACCCTCAAGCCAACCAAAAAACTCATTTACCCACGTTATAAAAAAGAATTTATTTTAGATTTTTTAAAATTCAGAAAAGCTAGACATTACTATTTTGTCCCTCAAAACATAGATAAATAACTGACCCAACCACCTCATTATCCACCCAGTCCCGAAAAATCCATCCGCCCGACCCAATCGGTTCGATTCAAAAAAATAATCCCTAAAAACCGAAGGAAAATTTTTTGAAGGCAAAAAAACTAATCATTTCGTTATCAGGCAAAAAATAGTACAATTCTGTCCTAATTTAAAAGCAAAAGGGACAACCGGTACTACTACGATGAATCGGGTAGATTGTTGCAGATTCAAGACAATTGGGACAAATGTATGGTAAAATCGGGTTTTTCTTTAGGATTTTGTGCACGATTTATTTTGATTTAGTGAAATCGGGTTTTTCTTTTTCCATAGGAATTGTGCAATTGTTCGTACAAAGAACCCTACGTTTTCCGGAAATGAGAATCCTCCTCCAAAGGAAGTTCCACGGGAAGTTAATGGAGACACGACTCACGAACCAGAGAGCAGCCGAGAAGAGGAAGAAAAAGAGACGGGTTTGGACAATGAGTCACATTCAACGGTATGTAAATCGAAACTTTGCTCAACAAAGTAGAACTTAGTATAACTGTTCGGTTTTTGTAAGTTAGAACAAATGTGGAACGAAAAAGTAACAATTGGTAATACTTGGTACAACTGTGTTTGGATTACAGGCAACCATTACCACCTCTAAAGATGTACTTCAGTCCCACCGAGTATAACAAGCCAATTAAGATTGCAACAAGGTATTATATTGAGAAGACGGTGGAGACATTAGAGTGTATACGACTTAACCGCGACGAGAGGAGATGGTTTGAAGAACACATGCAGTTCAGTCACTTCTTCCACATGCATAAGGACTGAAACCATAAGGTGATGAGCATGTGAATGATCCTTCTTCGCACGCGTGTACAAAGAATACTAGAGAATCTTGGTTTGTCGTCAATGGTGTTCCCATCCGCTATTCTCTTAGAGAATATGCACTAATGTTTGGGCTATACTGCCATAAGTATCCAGATAACTATGAAGCCTTGGGTAGTTTAGATTTCGTTGGGAGCATTTTAAACAGGAAACAAGAGTAACATATGAAGCTATCTAAGAAAAACTTTTGTCACTGAGAGATGGTCGAGATAGGTTGAAGATGGTTGTTCTTTACTTCTTAGCGAGCGTAATTATAGGAAAGACAAAGACATGACATGGAGCACCCCCTTTAGTGTCGTTCTTTCTTAGAGCCGTGAATGATCTTGAGTTTTGTCGAACGTTTCTGTGGAGACGATTGTCTTTTGATGACAATATGAAAGAAATCTATCATATGGTCAACAAAATCGAAGGGGTCACGAAAGGTTCATGGACATATCCAAATTATTCCTTTGGAGGTAAATATGATTTTACAAATTAATCATTATTCATTTCCTAGTTGTTATGTTATGTGTAGCTTCTAGCATTTGAGGCAATTCTGGATTTGAAGAGAAAATTCTGAGAAGATGTTAGAGGCGCAAACAGTGAGTGTCTTAGGATGTGAAAGAGAAAGTTCAAATCAAGTGCTTTGAGAGGTTTTCGTATTTCAGAATTAAATGCAGCACTTGGTACAATTAAGGTTAGAAATCATGTTAATGTAAATTAGTTATCCTTAGCATTTTCATTATTCATCACTAATGTAAATTTCATTTATTTATATTCACAAGACATTCATAGTGTGTTGGTACTATCCGTGGGTGAGAAAGCTCTTTTGGCTCGAATCATGGATGTCTCGGTTGACGAATCAGATGTTGATGATGTAGTTGCTGGCGGTTGGAGGGAGCATGGCTCGAAAGGAACCAATATTGTTTGAAGATCCTTACAACCAAGATGTGGCTACCCGAGAAGAAGAGCTTGAAGAAGAAGAAAATGCGGCGATCCGTCCAGAGTATGAGGCAATCCCTCCGGAGAATGTGGCTTCGAGTGGATTGGTAAAGCTGAAGAAATCGTTGGAAGATCTGTGCAAGCAAATGAATGACAGGTTTGATTGCATGGATACAGTAGTCAGTGCCAAGTTTGATGAAATGGATACAACAGTCACAGATGTGGAAGCATATGTGAACATTGCAATGAATCAGGAGACTAATTTTGATTGGCAATGGCAAGACAAAAGTCGTGATAGCATGAATGAACAAGGAACATATAAAGAAGGTGGTGAGAAGGGAGGTGCTGGTGAAGCGGAAGAAGTTGTTGTGGGCTGTCGAAACTAGCACAATTGAATTTGTTAAGGGTTTGTTAAGGGAAACTGAAACTTCTGCGTATAAACCACAAAACGAAGATCCAAAGATGGTTTTATTAAGCTATTTCAAAAAGATTTTCGTACAAGAGTTTCAAAGCTAAAATTCTAAGGTTTTGTTAAGTCAATTGCAGATCCCTCTTTTAGAGGATGTACATGAGTATATATACAAGTTTAGGTCGGTTAGGGTTATCCCCAAAGTGATAAGGAAAACTTCCTAATCTTTCGGGATATTCCTTTTTCATAGGTCGGTTGTATCTTTATGGACCTTCTTCTTGGGCTCGTGTCTTTGCCTCATGGATCGGCCTATACCAAAGACTACGGATCGGCCCATGTGTTGAGGCCCATGGATCGGCCAATCGCTGGAACCTACGGATCGGCCCATCGCTGGAACCTATGGATCGGTCCAGTGTTGAAGCCCACAGATCGACCCATCGCTGAGTATATGGATCGGCCCATCGTTGAAGCCCACGGATTGGCCCATTGCTGAGTATATGGATCGCCCCATCATTGAAACCCACGGATCGACCCATCGCTGAGTATATGGATCGGCCCATCGTTAAAGCCCACAGATTGGCCCATTGTCGAAGGCTACGGATTTGCCCATTGCTGAGCATATGGATCGGCCCATCGTTGAAACCCACGGATCGGCCCATTGTCAAAGGCTACGGATTGGTCCATCGCTGAGCATATGGATTGGCCCATCGTGGAAGCCCATGGATCGGCCTATTGTCAATGGCTACAAATTGGCCCATCGCTGAGCATATGGATCGACCCATTGTTGAAGCCCACAGATTGATTGGCGTTAAGGCCCATGGGTCGTCTTCATTGCTTGACGGGTTGGTTCGGTTTATATGGTTCGATCCATTCCAACACTTAGTCATTTTTTAAATGTTGATCTTGAGGATGAAATCCGACCCCAACACTCTGGCCACATTGCAATCGTTGATGATTAGCTCGATTACGAGAGGGTCATCGTGAGGTTTGTCGATTCCAGTAGTTTCCCTTTCTTCAAATGTGATTATGTCATTTGGGAACTTAGAAGGCTCGGACCAATTGACGCTGACGTCGGCTCATCGTTGAAAAGCCTTAATCGATGAGACGGTATCTGAGCAGTAATGAGTTTCGCCCATTATCATGTTTATTCTTCTTCTTGTCCTAGCTTCTGGTGTTGGTTCATCATCCCGCCTTCCGCGCTTAGGGGGCTCGTCATTTGTAGGTTCTTTTTGGGCGTCGCTTTGTTCCAACTCATAGTCCTTGATGCTTATGTTGCCTCCGAGTTTGTCGGGCGCTAGCTTCGCCGCGAGTCTAGAACCTAGCACTCGACAGTTGGCTGTAGAGTGCCCGTAGATGTGATGGAGTTTGCAGTAGCCTTCTTCGTCATAAGTGTTCCATGGATCATTGTCTTGGCCTGCTCCTACTTGATAGTTATAGGTGCCTCCGAAGTTAGGTCCCTCGTGATGAACATATCCGGACCCTTGGTTATTTTTTTGTAGTTTTGTGGATCGGGAGCTTGAGGGGATCGGCTCGTCGTCTTCGCGCCTCCATACTTTTGAGACAAAATTTTCATCTCCTCCTCGTTAGTTGCAAAATCCATGGCGCGATGCAGAGCATCTTGGATTGTTGAGGGTGCATTCAATGCGATTTCTTTTCGGAAATCTGAATCGAACCATAGCGCTTTTTTCATAGCTTGAAGAGCGGCTTCATCGTTTATGCCTTTTATTTTTGATAGTACCATTATGAATCGTTCGATAAAACTTCGTAAAGTTTCACTCTGTCCTTGGCCCATGGTCCATAGATCGGCGTCCGATGTCTGGCGCTCCATGAATATGGCATAATATTTCAAGAATGCCGCAGATAATTGTTTAAAATTATCGATAGAATTCCTTTCAAGCCGGGAAAACCACTGGAGGGTTGGCCTTTGAGATGTTCCACGAACAGGAGACACTGGCTGGCATCCTTCTCATCCTCCTTGAAATTAGCACGGCCCATCGCTATGATGAATGTGGTGATGTGCTCCTTTGGGTCGGTTTTCTCTTCGCACATTGGCACCCTAATTTTTCCTGGATTGGAAACTTTTGTCCTGGTGATCCGGGTGGTGAATGGCGTGTTTTGCGCTTCTTCGAGCACTCGATCGATCTTGGGGACTTTTCTGGTGGCTTTGTGCATCTCGGATTGGACAGCTTTTAGGTCAGCGGCTGTCTGGCTCAGAGAAGCTTGGATCTCGTCCATCTCTCTTTTTTGGGTTCGTACCGCCGCTTTCCAGGCCTCCGCTGCTTCCAACTGCCACACCCAGAGAACGTTCTCTTCTTCTTCGGTGAATTCCTTATCATGTTTGAGGTTGATCCCTCTTTGCTCAGCTCGGGCTCGTCCTTCGGCTGCAGGCTTGGGATCACCAGGGTTTTCGGCGTTATGCTCCCCTTCGAGATTTTCCTCCAAGTCGATCACTGGGGCTGGCACATTTGCGGTCTGTGTGTTTGCTTCTAGTGTTCGTTCGTTCGGTTTGGTGGTTACGGCTGTCTGATGCTGAGGCGGCAATCCTCCTTGGGTCCTTGCACACCGACAGGTGTTGAGAAATCGAGAGCCGTTGGGTGGAGGTTGAGACGTCTTGCTGCTCTCCTGATCGAATGTAGGCTTGAGCCTACACTGCCGCTCGCGTTCTTCCGGTTCGGCTCTCCATCACCAGAATCGCCAACTTGTCCATCATCGTGCTGTTTAGTTTATTCTGCTCCTCCGCCTTTTTGAGCAGCGTTTCCAGCATGTTCTTCATCTCCAGAAGCGCTCCTGTTGGGATTGTCACGTTGGCTAGCGGGGATTCTCTCGTGTTCTTGGGAGGTCGGCTCCGGTATCTTTCGGATCATTTACGTTGATGTCTCTGTCACCGATCATCTTCTTTGAATCAGTTTTGCGGTGGTTTCTGGTGTAAGAAAATTTCAAACTCCCCTCAGACGGCGCCAAATTGTGGGGGTCGAAACTAGCACAATTGAATTTGTCGAGGGTTTGTTAAGGGAAACTGAAACTTCTGCGTATAAACCACAAAATGAAGATCCAAAGATGGTTTTATTAAGCTGTTTCGAAAATCTTTTCGTACAAGAGTTTCAGAGCAAAAAGTCTAAGGTTTTGGTAAGTCAATTGTCGATCCCTCTTTTAGAGGATGTACATGAGTATATATACAAATTTAGGTCGGTTAGAGCTATCCCCAAAGTGATAAGGAAAACTTCCTAATCTTTCGGGATATTTCTTTTTTGTAAGTCTGTTGTATCTTTATGGGCCTCCATCTTGGGCTCGTGACTTTGTATCATGGATCGGCCTATACCAAAGACTGCGGATCGGCCCATGTGTTGAGGCCCACGGATCAGCCCATCGCTGGAACCTACGGATCAGCCCATCGCTGGAACCTACGGATCAGCCCATCGCTGGAACCTATGGATCAGCCCAGCGTTGAATCCTACGGATCGGCTCATCGCTGAGTATATGGATCGGCCCATCGTTGAATCCCACTTATTGGCCCATTGTCGAAGGCTACAGATCTGCCCATCGCTGAGCATATGGATCGGTCCATCGTTGAAGCCCACGGATCGGCCCATTGTCGAAGGCTACGGATCGGCCCATCATTGAAGCCCATGGATCGGCCCATCGCTGAGTATATGGATCGGCCCATCGCTGAGTATATGGATCGGCCCATCGTTGAAGCTCACGGATCGGCCCATTGTCGAAGGCTACGGATCTCCCCATCACTGAGCATATGGATCGGCCCATCGTTGAAGCCCACGGATCGGCTCATTGTCGAAGGCTACGGATCGGCCCATCGCTGAGCATATGGATCGGCCCATCGTTGAAGCCCACGGATTGGTTGGCGTTAAGATCCATGGGTCGTCTTCGTTTCTTGACGGGTTGGTTCGGTTTCTATGGTTCGATCTATTCTAACACTTAGTCATTTTTTAAATGTTGATCTTGAGGGTGAAATCCTACCCCAACAGTTGTTGGTGAAGGAGAAGAATGAGAAGAATGTGGCGATGAAGGAGAAGAAATCGGAGGTGTTTCAAGTAGTAGATGTAGTACGGTGAGGATGGAGGGGTCATCACGGGTGAAGACTATAAACGAGAAGAGGAAAACCAGTCCTTCACACCTAATCAGGACTCCTTATGAGCGGACGAAAATGAGGCAGAGGAAGTGATCCTCCCCCTAAACTCCATCTATTGTGTTAATCTTTATTTTTTGGTGTTGTACTACTAGTATTTTTAGGGTAAACTGTGTACATGCGTGTTGTTTTAGATTTCAACTATTGGTATTATTAAGTACTACTACTTGTTTAAGTTTCATACATTACATTAGACATACGATAATATAAAAATCAAAGAATTAATAAAGAGAATTCCAAAGTAATACCAGTTTGACATAGTTATACAAAACATATGGGTCTCAGAAATAGAAAACATAGAAATAGTCTCATAAAACATAAAAACCTTCTATTTATCTACTTAAACAGGTAGATAAGGAAAATGATGACAACTGAAGCAAGGCTAACAAGTACTCCAATCATTAGCTTCATCTCTTTTTCTCCAAACACCATGGACTGGCGTTTTATAACCATCTCTTTAAGCTCATTGAAATCATTATCAGACCTTGCAAGAGTCAAAACCATCTCCTTAAGCTTCTTCAAATCTTCATCGCAACTCCGCACTAACTCCTTCAAGGGGAACATCTCGTCCTGAGATAACAAAATGTTATGCCACATCATCCGAGGGTCAACATTGTCACCATTAGACCCCATTGTAATGTACCGAAGTCGATTCTCTAGCTCCTCCATTTCATCCTTAATATCATGGAACTCTTCAATCATTGCCTCATCCCACCATTTTCATATGTGGCAACCTCCATCCTATTCAAACATTACATTCTAATCATATATATTTCACAATGCTATCAAAATTATGTAAATTCATACTTTTCCTTACCTCGTTTCTTCCGCAGGTATCGAATTTCTTTCCACGATATAAACTGGTCTTTCAGGTTTCAAGCACTACTGCGCAACCACAAAAGCAGCGGCTCGGAATCCCATATTGTCCAGTTCACTGACCCTTAGAACTCACGCTAGATCCCGAAGATGTGGTGTCGCTGTTATTCATGTGCCAAATTTTACCAAGTGTGACCAAGTTCAGAAATCCATAATTTCACAAAATTCATTTGAGACGAGAAAATTTCACAAAATATAGAAAAATGAAATCTATTTGAGACGAAACCCATAAAAATTTGACATAACACCAAAATTCGATTTTTTTACAGGGTAAACAAATTAAAAATTCGGATTTGAGGCAAAAGAAATCGCAGTCGAGATTTGGAGAAATCAAAATCGGGAAAAGGCATAAGAAATCATAAGGCATATCAAATGAAATGCAAATAAAGAGGAGAAAAACCTTATCATGTCTCGGACCCGACCCATATATGCTCTTCTTCCTCCTCCTCCTCTCTTCTTCAACAGAGACGAGACGGCAATTCGAAACCCTAGAATTTGGGAGAAAATATTTTTTAAATGTTTTTGAAAATATATCGGAATGAAAAAAAAAAAAACATTAAAACACGTGTCTAAAAGAAAATAACAACTGGTGCCATTATTTTCTTCTATTAAACTCATGGTGCCGTTTTTTCTAAACCCTAAACTCTTGCAAATAGTTGTACTTTGTGTTTTTAACTTGTTATTAGTTATACCTTGTTATAAATTAAAAATTATTGGTTGTACAGCTGATTTTAGGTTATTAAAGTACATTTCCTACGTTTCCATTCAAAAAAATTAGGTAAAACACATTTTTTTTAACTTTCGTATCATAGGGTAGTTAACATTACTAAGTCATCATAAAAATATAAAGTGTTTAAAGTGAAAACAAGAATATGATCAAGACCATTATCCAATAAATCTATTTTATGTAACAAATATATGTTATTTATATTTATTTGTTGCATATGACAATTAAAGATGATGTTTCAGTTATTATTTATCTTTTCCCTAAACCTTAAACTCTAAAATATTATTAAAGATAATTTTTTATTTTTTGTTAGATATATCATATATTTTATCTAAAAATATATATTTATATTTATCTAACACATAATTTTTTTACTTTTTGAAAAATAAATTTCTCTATCTTTTTCAAAGCGAATTGATCTTAGTTGTGCCAATACCAAAACCAGTTTTACGTAGTTGACAAATCAGAGAGTATCAAAGAAATACAAATACAGACACAAATTAACCTTCGCTACTACTATGGCTCCGAAACCAGCTACCCAAGTTTCGGCCTGACACCGACTTATTACTCACCCTTCTGCGATGGCCTCCAACCGAGGGAAACCTAGTTTCTTGAATTCTTCCCTTTGTTTTAGTGTAATTTGGAGGTAAGGCCCACAATTCTGGTATATGATCCGGAATAATCCACTCAGACTTATGCGGTACTAGGTAATTCGTCTTGTAATACGCCAATACCCACCGCTCCATCAAATAATATCTCGAGCACAAGTCATGTAAATGGATATCGGTTGTTCTCCATTCCTGCTTCATGAGTGTCATGGTAGTGACTATTGCATGGACACAATGATACATGTCTATATCAAAACACTTGCAACTGCAATTTTTCTTTAACAAGTCCACCAAATAAGTCTTGCCATCGCGTCCAATGACGATGTATTCAAGATAGAAGGTGTTTAGCTCATTCACTAGTAAGTGCGACGCAACCTGACATCGATCGTGCAATTCGTTCTCCACAAAAGGCACCAGTTTCTGTGCCTGCGATCCAGCGACGGATTCCTTCCTATGTTTGTTAAACCATTCAACCATTTTGTAACAATCGCATCAATCACAGGTAATAAAGAGTACTTCCTTGTGTCCCTGAAAATCGCGTTCATAGATTCTGCACAATTAGTGGTGTCTATGTTGTACCTCTCTCTTGTAAAATAACACCGTGCCCATTTTTCCTCCTCTACACTAGTAACCAGATACTCAGCTGCAGCAGGATACCTTCTCTTAAAAACAGCATACTCTTTTTAGAACTCAACCACTGAATAAATCTGAGCGCACTCCTGAATTTCATTGCATCCGGTATAATAGTTTTTAGCGTATTGAAAAACTACGTCCAACTTACATCTTCCTCACCATCAACTACAGCAAATGCAATGGGATAATGGTGACGATTAGGATCCTGAGCTGTAGCAAAAATTAGCACACCACCATGTACAATCTTAAGAAAAGTTGCATCTACAATGATAACTTTCCTCATGGCTTGAAACCCTTCAATGCAAGCTCCCAAAACGATGAATAGGTACTTGAACCTTTTTTCTTCATCCAATACCAAACTTGTTTTTGGACCAGGATTCACCTTCGCTAACATGTGCAAATAAGAATACAGCATGCTATAACTTTCTTTTGGATTACCAAGCACATCATTAACAACTTTTTTCTTCCCTCTCAATGCGGTAGAATATGACACTTTCACACCAAGTTTTCCTTGAACCAAACTGATGAGTTTTTTAGGAGCTGGGATGGCGAATTGAACGAAACACAATGCATTCAGCTACATACTTCTGAATGTCCACTCTCATTTTCCTCCAATAAAATTGAGACTGGATCCTTTTCTGAGTTTTTAAAACTCCTGAGTATCCTCCATAAACTACATCATGGTATTCATGGAAAATCAATGGTATATGTATAGATTCTCTTGGTAATACCATAAGTCCCTTGTAAAATAGCCGCTCTTGAATGATTGTATAACCCTTCTTACTCACAGTCCCCTCATTACATTGTTGTACCAACCTTTGTATGTAGTCATCCAAATCCAGTTCCATATAGATGTCTTGTAATTGGACAAATGAAGGAACTGTGAGAGCTAATAATAGGACTGTAGTATTGACCTCAGTTTGTTCAATGCATGACAAACCATCTACAGCTTTATTGTCAACTCCTGGTTTATACAAAATCTCAAAGTTATATCCCAACAATCTGATTAACCATCTGATATTCTAATTCTGATATTCTAATGATACTTCTTTTTGTTCCAGCAGAAATTTTAGGCTCTTCTGATATGCTCTTACAATGAACTTCTTCCCCAATAGATAATGCCTCCACTTTTTCAATGCCATATGACTATGGCCATTAATTCCCTTTCGTATATAGGTTTCAATTATTCCCTCTCTGTCAAGGCATAACTGAAGTAAGCAATGGGGTTTTGCTTTTGTATTAGAAAAGCTCCCAAACCAAAGCCTGATGCATCTGATTCTACTATGAATGTTTCAGTGAAATCTGGGAGAGCTAACACTGGAGCAGAACTCATTGCCATTTTCTATTTATCAAAAGCCAATTGTGCTTGTAGTCCCCATACAAATTTGTCCTTCTTCAATAACTTTGTCAATGGTTTAGCAATCGAGCCATACCCTTTGACAAATCTTCTATAGTATCATGTTAATCCCATAAATCTCCTTTCTCCTTTCACATTCTTTGGAATTGGCCATTTTCTCATGGCCTCTGTCTTACTCGGATCAGTTAATACTCATTTCTCTAATATAATATGGCCTAAGTACTCCACTTGAAGCTGTGCAAATAAACATTTCTTTTTATTTGCATATAGCTGGTGCTTCACAAATATCTTTAACACCACTGTTAAATGCACAGCATGTTCTTTGATGGATGAAGTATATATTAAGATGTCATCAAAGAACACCAAGATAAACCTCTTGAGATAGGATCTGAAGAGTTCATTCATTAAAGCTTGGAATGTTGTTGGTGCATTTGTCAACCCAAATGGCATCACAAGAAACTTATATAACCCATCTTGTATTCTGAAGGCTGTCTTTTCTATGTCTTTCTCCTGCATTTTTATCTAATGATAGCCTGATCTGAGATCCAATTTTAAGAAAAATGTTGATCCATGTAGCTCATCCAGAAACTGATTTATCACTGGAATAAGAAACTTGTCAGGAATTGTGGCTCTGTTGAGTGCCCTATAATCAACACTGAACATCCAGCTATTGTCCTTTTTTTTTACCAGCAATATTGGACTAGAGAATGGACTATGGCTTGGACGTATCACACCAGATTCCAACATTTGCGTTACCATTTTCTCCATTTCTTCTTTATGGCAATGTGGATTTCTATATGGTCTCACACTTATCAATTTTGTCCCAACTGTGATATTTATAGCATGTTCTCGTCCTCTGATTGGTGGTAAGCTAGTAGGCTCCACAAATATTTGGTTATATTTTGTAAACAACACTTCTATACTTTGAGGACTCCCAAATTAGCATATTCTATCTTCTCCTATCCCTTTGTCTTTCCATCCACAGAGGTGTGTAGTGATTTCAAAGACATTTTTTTAGTATGTAGAGTTGGATCTCCCACTATAGACACTGCATATCCCTTATACAGAAAAGATAGTTCATGAGTTTCCCAATCTATTTGGCATTTCTCCAATGTTCTCAGCCATTGAATCCCCAAAATGATATCAGCATTTCCCAGCTCCAGATTAATGAAGTCTGCTTCAAACTCTAATTCATCAATCTTGAACTGCACTCCTCTACATGCTCCAATACCCTTGACTGTAATTCCTGTATCCAATAACACTTCATAGTTATTGTTGAATCGTGGCTTCTATTTTGCTTTCTTCACCATTTCTGGAGACATGAAGTTATGGGTGGCTCCACTGTCCAACATAATGACAATCTCAGTTTTGCCTACATAACCCTTGAGCTTTGTAATTGTTGGCGAACTGATTCCCAAAAAAGAGTTGAGAAATAACTCCATCAATTCTTTTGTTTCTTCCCCTATTTCTTCACCCTTTTATTATTCTTCTCCATCTTCTTCTAGCTCTATTTCACATCCATTTATCACCAATAGCACTCTTAGTTCTTTGTTCACACATTCATGTCCCACAAAATACTTATCATCACATTTAAAGCACAATCCTTTTCTCATTTTCTCTTCATACTCTGCTGGAGTAAGTTTCAACATTGGTCTTTGTCTTGAAGAGTCCACAAAAGACTAGGTTTTAGTGCATTGTTTCCCAGCATTATAATTTCCACTTCCTCTATTTGTTCTTCCCTTCCAACCTCCATTGTTCTGTCTGTTTTGGTTGAATGATGGATGTTTATACCCATTCTTCTCCTAAGTTAAAGCCCCTTCCACCATTCTAGAGATCACATTAGCTTCCATCTCTAGTGCAGTTGTTATTAGCTCAGGTTCTTTTGGTTTCAACATTCTGACCAGTGCTTTTAATTCCGGCTTTAATCCATTCACTACAAGAAAAATGGACATTCTTAACTCACGATAAACGCTATCATAGGAGTATAATAGCATTTTCATGAACGCTATGACAGCCGGAGCTATCTTAGATCCCCTTATACGATAACAGTTTTTGGAATGCTATTATAGGCCATTCTACCATAACATTAATTAAATGCTATATTCGATTTAATTGTAGCTCATTATTTACGTTCTGATATATTAAATTGTAGCATTTTGTCGATGCTATTTTTTAATTAATTTAACACGTTTTTCCATTATATATTTAAATATATTTTTTATATAAATTAAATTTTGTCAACAATATATATTTAAATATATTTTTTATTTCATAGAAAATAAATTAAAATAAACATAACAAGTTTTACAAAGCCATTCCAAACCAAATTTTATACACAAGAAGAGTACTAATTTATGAGATAAAGGACAAAGAGAAACAAATTTTCCCTATCGACAATCACAGATTCTATCAAACACAATCAACTAATTAGATCAAACAAAGTTTCTTTCCTAAAGCTTACCGGATGATGCTCATCTTCTTGCTTAATAGGTCCATCAGCTGATCCAGAATTGATCTCTACTTCTTCTTCTTGCACAATCCCACAGCCGCTTTGCTCTCCAACGATACACAACTGTTCTGGTTCTTGCGGCAAAACTCCAAATGGTGCTTCATTGTTGAAGACTTGTTATTGTTCTTGCTGCAAATTAAGAACGTATGACCCGAAATCTGGGAAGATATCTTCTAGATCAAGCTGCAAATTTACACCAACTCAGTTGATAGGAATCAAAGAGAGATGGGGAAAAAAAACTCAGAGATAAATTTTTAACCCACTTATCAAACTCTGAGGGATCGAAAATGCCAAGCCTGCAAAATTTCCATAGAGAAGCTCACCATGAACAAAATAAAAATATTATAAGAATTGATTGTGCTACAGTGAGTTTCTAAGGTAAAAGTAAAACGGTAGGAATGCCTAATCATTTAGAAGAAATAATGTTACGTTATTTTACAAACCTTAGATTGACAGCAATTGAGTCTTCCATTTGCTTTGCAGAATCGAAAAGTCTTTCTGCTTGTCCATGGCATGACTCGCATCTGCACTTACAGAACCATAAAGTTTCACTACATAACATATTGGTAAGATTCAATAAGAAAAGTTAGATGTGTGAAATGAAAGTCAAAACCTCTGCAGATAGTTCTCCAAGAGCATTTCGATTTCTTCCTCTTCTTCTGCAAGGAGCCAGACAAAGAAAATCAGTCAGTATGGGTGTTATCAGTCAGTCATTTGACAAAATCTCGGTGCTGGTAAGAGTAAGATAATGTTCTCTAATTTGGGGTTTTTCCACAACTTCTACTAATATCTACATTGAATAAAGACTAAGAGATTAAATCCTTACCAATTTCTTGAAAGTGGAGTTGTTAAGGGTAGCTTCTAAAGCCTGCAATGGTGGCTTAGATAAGTTATGGAACAAACAAATTCAACAGATATTGCTTCGACAAAACCAAAATCATATAAAGCAAAGATGAGAAGCTAAATTACGTTCGACTCCATGTAAGCACCAGCATAAAACACATTTCCAAGCATTTCTTGTATCATTCTTTTCAACTTGTAGATTACTGCTTGCTCCAGGTAATTCTCTGACCACCTTAACTTAAAACCATTAACATAAGAATGTTAGTAATTCAGAACCAAGAGAAACTCATACATAAACAAGAATATGCATGCTTACATGCCAAATCTCAATCTATTAACACGTCTCAAAGGAGGTGCGACCACATCATATAAGCTGAAGAAACAACCATAAAGATCTGCGTACACACAAAAACAATATGAAGAGTACGAACTCACCTGTTACCAGAAGCAAGAAAAACGACTCTCTTTCCCTTGAATCTACCAGCAAGAATGATCAACACACTTCCTGGAGTGATGCTGGATCTGCAATTCAGACATTAGAAAAATATTTATATTCATAACACATAAATACACTTCTTATAAGATTACAGTCTTAGCAAGAAGAAATTTGCAAATCTCCATGAATCCTACGTTTCAACTAATCCTACATTTCAAATCCTAGAAATCAACGATTCCAATTATCCCTCTTATAATACCAGAAGATCCAAAACAAAAACTAATACCGAATCTACCGTAATCAAAGACACATACATATTTATATATAATTCAAATATCAATCGAAGAAGATGGATTACTTTAGCTTAGTAGGCTTTGGCTTGCGTCTGTTAGCGAGCGGTTTTTTAACATCTTCCGCCGGATAAAATTTGGTCGGCTTCTCCACCAGAGCTTCGACCTTAGACTTAGCATCGTGACGGGAAAACGCCGCCGTTTTTGGCCTTGATTGCCCACAAACCCCTCTTGTGGTACATCTGAGACCTCGAGTATTTGCCAACTCCCATGATTAGGTCAGGGTTCCTGCTTACTTTCGGGCTTTTCTCCTCCAATCCCAAACCGAGCCACAAACAACATTGTTGAAGCCGCGGGACCACAGAGAAACCGCCACCGTGACCCGAGTCACTGATTTCTCCAGTCGGTAAATGTAAGGCCAGATCTGAGGATATCTCGCGGTGCGGTGAAGCCATAAGAAGAAAGCGCAGAGATTCGCCAAGATCCACCGCAAAATGCCCACCCAAACTCCATCGACAACCTTCGAGAACCACCGGATCTGTCGTACGTTCACCCCACGAGAACTCCTCAGGACCAGATGTGAAATTTCTTCAAGCCGGAGACGCCGCAAAGCCCTACGAAAGCCACCAGCGCCACTGAGATTCCCTAGGTCATAAACCTCACCGACAAAACGAAACCTTGACAACAAGAGCTTCACCGGAAGGGAGAAATCTGTCCATCGACAAGGCAGAAAACTAAAGAGAGTGAATTTTTTTGTTTTCAACTCTTTGTGAAATATTTTTTCTATTACACTTAGGCGTAAAAACGAAATATTTTTGGCTAAGTATTGCCGCTAAATCTAAATTTTAGGCTCCAAATCCAATTTAAGTTTCCTGCTTATTCATTTTCCGGTTTAGCATTTTAAAAATGCTATTATATGTAAACTTAGTCCACCAAAACATTTTTCATAGCAATTACGAAAACTGAGCTATTTTTATCTCCTATCAATGAGCCATTTTCTTGTAGTGATTATAGCATTAATTAGATCCATATTCCACAAATTTTTCGTGGGATCGTTCAAATGATTGACTTTGAAAGAAGTGTAGTAGTTACCTCCCTTATATGTTGCTGGACTCGGGCGTAGATTCGGTATTTAGGGATCATTCCATACAGAAATAGAATATCCTGAAACGACTCTTTTAATTAAACTTTTTTTTAACCAGAAGTCTCGCTGATACTATGCTCCCCATCCATAGGAGGGTAAATAAGACTTAATAGGTTCCAAAGGGTAAGAATTTTGATAGTACCGACCCTTGCAAACTTTGGCAAAAAGTGAATCTGACACTTCTATTAACCGCCAAAGTTTTTTGCTAATAATGATGTATTAAAGTCGTCGAGCACCTGAAAACCCATTCCTCCGTTTTATTTGCTACAACACATTTTCTTCCATGCAAGCCAATGCATACCCTTTGTCTAACCATTTTAGCTCCACCAAAACTATGCCACCGCACTAGTTAGTTTCTTTGTAATCATTTTAGGGAGTCTGAAACATGACATGATATATGTAGGCATCGTTGCTGCCATTGACTTTATAAGAACTTATTTACCGCCTCAGGACAAAAAATTTGAATGTCCATCCATTGATTCTATCCTGGAGTCGTTCCCTGACAAAAGCAAAAATTTTGCTCTTTGCCCCCCCCCCAAGTTTTCATAGAGACCTAAATATGTTCTCATCCCTCCAACATTTGAAATTCCTAAAATACGCGTGTTGTAGCGGGGAGCGTATCCGCAAACAAGGGATGAGAGATAGGGTGCTTGCTCTTGCAATTCTTAAGCCCGTTAGGGATTTTTCCTTTTCTGTCCGCCGAATACTTGCTATTAAGACCTTCGTACATAGTATAAATATATAAGGAGATAGGGGGTCACCTTGGTGTAAACCTCTATTCGAAATTATCCGCCCTTGTGGTTGGCCATTTATTAGTACCCGGTATTAGAGCATCGTAATACACCACATCAACCATGTAATCAATTCATCTGCAAAACCAAATTTCCTTAGAAGTTGTATAAACGGCCATTCCACCCTATCATAGGCTTTACTCATATCCGTTTTAATTGTCATATACTTTCCTTTACACGAACCATTAGTCCTCAACCCATGAAACATTTCGTGGGCTTTGATATTATTCGATATTAAGCGGCCCGACACAAATGCTGACTAGGTCTCCAAAATCAGCTCTGGTAGAACCCGTTACTTTTGAAATAATTTTATATCCCACATTACAAAGACTTATTGGTCGAAACTCCATCATACGGACATGCCGCTCTGTATTTGGAATCAGACAAATATTTGTCTCATTTAGTCGTTGATCAAAAACTCCCGATCGCATAAAGTTTTTTACTAACTCGAGCGCATCCGATCTTACAATATTCCAAGACCGTTGGCAAAAAAGTGTCGTCATACCATCCGGACCTGGTGCTTTTTTGGAATGCATCATAAATAAGGCCCTATGAACCTCTTCTTCCGTAGCTTTAGCCGTAAGAGTCTCATTCATTCGCGTCGTTATTTTTCATGGAATGTCTCTCCAAACCTCGTCCACACTGTCGGGGTTGGAGGAAGAGAAAAGTTCCTTAAAATAATTTGATGCCATCCTCACAATTTCCTTGTCTTCCATAATCCAATCATCATACTCATTCCAAAGACCTATTATCCGATTTTCGGCCCTTCGTTGTTTTGTTTTTGCATGGAAAAAATTTGTGTTATGATCCCCTCTTTTAACCATGCAACTCTGCTTTTCTGTCTACAAAAAGTTTCCTCATCTTTGTAGGTTTTCTTTAATTTTCGTGTTATCTCTACCAATTCATCATGTGTCCGATTATCATCATTCTGCATTTCTTCCAAAACTTTTTGTAAGTTCTGAAATTTGTTCCCTCCCAGGTATAAGTTTATTTTTCTGCCACCTAGATATTTCCATCTGACATTCACTGATTTTGCCAACAACATTAATTCCCAAACCATCTGGAGTTGCATTCCATCCCTTGGATATGCTCTCCATAAGACCATCACGTCCCACCCATCTCTTATCAAACCGGAATTGTTTCCTATGGCGGGATATTTTGTTTCAATTGTTGCCAATATTGGGAGATGGTCCGAACAAATTATGCCCAACTACTCTACATACGAATGTGAGAAGATTTCGTGCCAATCCTCATTCGCTAGAGCTCTATCCAAATGACACATGATTACTTCTGACACTCTGATTACTCCTGACACTCGGCGTCCTCTCTAAGAGAGAGTGTTTCCCAGAGGAATTCCAACATTCTAAAATTCCTAATCATAAAATTAAACGGAATAAAAGTTGAAGCATGTCTAAGGCTGCAATTATAAAATTAAACGGAATACATGTTATTTCGTTAAGATCTCCGATTATAAACCAAGGCTGCAACTTTGTTGTCCCAATTCGAGATTATCGTTCCCATACTTGTTCTCTCAACTTTGGAACCGGATCCCCATAGATGAAAGACATAAAAACATGTTTCTTTCAATAACCGCTTCGACGTCAATAATTCTATTATTTAAAAATAATACAATAACTTAGAAGTCATTATTATAGAAAAAACAAGTCCACCACTTGCACCATACGAATCTACCATTATAATTTTATTAGGCCTGGGCATTCGGGTACCCAATCGGGTTCGGGTCGGATAATTCGGGTTTTTGGGTTTTCGGGTTTAGGGATATAAACTCCATTCGGGTATTTAAAATTTTTGGTTCGGGTTCGATTCGGGTATTATCGGGTTCGGGTCGGATTCGGTTATATGATTGAAACCCGAGAATACCCGAATTTTTTTCGGGGTCGGGTTTTTTGGGTATTTAGTACCCGAACTACTAAAAACCCTGAAATACTTGAAAAAACCTGAAACAAAAAGCAATGTAAAATAATTTTACACATTCAAGCAATGGACATACAAGTCCAAGAACATTTCAATCTGAGAACAATTACGAAAATCCAAAAGCCAGAACAACAAGAGAGACAACCTAATGTTGTAGACTGTTGTTTCTCCATTAGTCCATTTCAAGAGAGTGTAAATGTAGAAGCAGCATAAGAGTGACAAAAGGAAAGCACCTACTGCTGCAATTCCAAACCGAGAAACACATTCCAAAAGAAAAATCAGACATTCTCCATCTCCCTGTTACAATAGAAACAAACTGAGAAAGTGAGAATGATTCTAAAATGAAAGTTACAAACCGATAATAATTCACCATCTCACATGAACAATAAATGAAAGTGATAGAGAATCAGAGATGTTACCTCATATCCAACATTGCTACTCATTGATTTGTGATTCAATCATCTTGAATATGAGAATCTTCAAACACTGAAAAGACAAACAAAGATATAATGTTAATATATAATCAAAGAATGATTAGTAAATAAAATGGAGGAGACATAATACATACTCTTCTGAAGATTATCAAGTATTTCGATATCAGCTAGCATTTGTTCATTTGTGATCACTATTGTTTCACTTAAATGAATCTGAGCTTTCAGCCATTGCTCTGTACACATCAAGACTTCGATAGAAAAGTGAGTTAGGCAGCTCCTATATGGATCTAAGACCCTACCACTTGTGCTAAAAGCACTTTCTGATGCAACAGATGAAACTTGCATTGCAAGTAGATCTTTTGCCATTTCTGCTAAAACAGGATACTTTCCCTTGTTTACCTTCCACCAAGAGAGTATATCATAATCAATTCCTATAATTATCTTAGGATTCTCAACAGGTTCCTTCAAATATATATCCAGTTCATCCCTTGGATCATCAACCCCTGTTTCATCTACCATCTCCTTATAAACAAAATCCATCCTCTCATAACCAAAATCTTCATAAGCCAACTCCATTATATCCACTACTTGGTCTTGGCCACTCACTGATGAAGTCTGACTAGACTGTGATGACGGTACAGAAGAAGTAGACCCTTTACTAAATCGACCATTATACTCTTTAAACACGGAACTAAGAAGATCAAATACAGACTCATACATCAGAGTAACCTCAGCAGTTTCTTTCCCGTACAACTTATCAAAACACAACTTAGCAAAATTCAGCTTCTTCCTGGGATCAAATACAGAAGCTATAATCAACATCTTATTGATGTTCTTTATACCATACCAATACTTAAGAAACTTCTGCAACATCTCATTGGCCTTTAGATTCAACTCTGAATCATAACTATTAGCCATGGAGAACAAATTCCTCTCTATTGTCACAATCTCACCATATCACTTATATGAGTTAACCGTAGTAGAAGCAGAAACCACCAAGGTGCTATTGTAAAAAATGACTAAGAACCTAACTAACTTTTCCACTGCATTCCAGTCACGAAAATCAGAAGGTCCTATTCTCTTATTCCCATTCTCAAGTTCTAAAAAGTAATCATTATAGAGCTGATCGTCTGCTTCCATCTTATCAAAAGCTACCCTAAACTGAATTGCTCTAGACAACATAAGAAATGTGGAGTTCCATCTAGTCTTTACATCCATAGGCAAACTACCACGGGTCAACCTTCCTGTATCCACTTTTAACTCAAAAGACTTCAACCTATTAGTAGATGCTCTAAGATACGTAATTGCATTACGTATAGCAACCACATTATCACGTAAGTCAGACAAACCTTCCTTTGCAACCAAGTTAATTATACAAGCACAACATCTCATATGCAACAAATTTCCATCTAACACAAAGGCATCACTAGAAACTTTACTAAACTCCATATGAAACCTCTTTAAAGCTGAACTATTAGCAGTTGCATTATCAACTGTAATGCAAAAAACTTTCTCTATTCCCCATTCAGCTAGTACTTCTAACAGAACTCTAGAAATGGTCTGGCCTTTATGGTCCGAGACATACTTGAAGCCAATGATGAGTTTCTTCAACCTCCAGTTTGCATCAATGAAATGGGCTGTTATAACCATGTAACTAGCACATGTTGACAATGTAAAGTGAAAGCAAGTGAAGTTAATAGAAAGAAGTAATGAATCAATATGTTTACCTGTAGTTTCAGCTACCCAAATATCAGTTGTAAGAGAAACTCTTTGTTTGTTACTTGAGATCCAGTTCTTCAGTTCTTCTTTCTTTTTAGCATACATCTTTACTATGTCTATAGTAGCAGTCCTTCTGGAATGAGGTTTATACAAGTTCACCTTCAAAAGAGAAAGAGTTAGATTAAAATAGATAAACAAATTCAAAGAGACATAGACAAATAAAGACATTTATAGTAAAGTAACCTAACCTTATTGCAAAAGTGTTTCCAGGCAATGATTTCAATGAAAGACAGTGGCAACTCCCCTAAAACAAGCATCTCATTGGAGGCTTCTCTGAAAACATGTTCAGGCACTTTGGCTGCCATCAATTGTCCATCTTGATTGATAACAGGCTGAGTATGACCTTGTCCGTCTACCCATGCCTTGTACTCCTTGCAGGTTTGTAGATGCTTTGTAAGATGTGAAGTGCCTGACTTTGTTGGACATGATAGGACCCTTTGGCAGTAGTTACAGGTGCATTTGTCCCGATCATTCTTTGTTCTAGTGAAATTTGTCCATGCAGGAGATCTTGTGTTGAGTACCTTCTTTGCTTTAGGCGGCTGAGAAGTAGCTCCACTTAGTGTATCTTTCCTTTTCCCTCTACTTTCAGGAGTCAACAACTCCTCTGGATCATCCTCTATATTCACTTCTACATCTTCATCATTGACATTTTTCTCTGGATTTCGAGATGCTGAAGAATCCATCTGAAAACAAAAAAGCACATGTATCAAAATTCATCCGAGATAAGAAAACATCACATGTATCAAACTTCACATCATAAGAAAACAAACACAAACATAGAAGAAGAAAACATACGGAGACAACAACTAACCAAGATCTATCGAAACTAAAGAGACAGAGAAGAAGACAACACACTCACACACATACCCTAAATCGAAACGAAAGAGATATAGAGTAAAACAAACTAAGGAACAATATCGATTCAAACAGAAAATCCTAATCAAAGTTATATCGACATATAACAAAATCGAATCAGAAACCAAATCGAATAACAACTAAGAAATTATATCAAATCAGCCAGAAAACCTAATCGAAGCTAAATCGAATCAGGAACCATATCGAATCAACAACTACATCGATTCAGAAACAAAACTCAAAACCCTAATCGAATCGAAAGGAGTCACGTACCTGTGATTGATTTCTAGACGCCTCTGATGGAGGAGACGTTGGCTTTTGGCGATTTGGATCTTCCAGTGTTTTAGAAAAAATGAAGAACAAAACCTATTTGGGGATTTAGGGATTCGAAAATCTATTTGGGAAGTTCAACAGGCAAACCCAGGTAAACTAATATTCGGATATACACATGTGATTTCGGGTCTAATCGGGCACCCGGTTGTATTTTGGGTTTCCCCAAACCCGACCCCGAACCCGAAGTTCTCAACATTTAAAACCCATTCGGGTCTTCAGATAGAACCGAACCCGAACTGAACCCTGTTTTTTGGTTGGATTCGGGTTCGGGTTTCGGGTTCGGATTATATGCCCAGGCCTAAATCTTATTATAACCGAAATAAAATTGCAAATTTTGCAGAAAATAAAATCCTACTTAGTTTCTGAAAGAAAACAAAAAATCATGTTGCTTCCAAATCCCTGTCAATTTCAGCTTAATATCCGCATTATTTAACCGTTTGATTTGGAGGTATCCCGCCTCCCGGTATTGTTGTACCCTCTCCCAGTTTATTAATAACCATGGCAGCCGGCAGATACAAACCATCCCCAATGCAAACCGAGTTTTTAGAAATCACATTTTTCCTTGGTGAGAGAAGGGTTTGACGTTCCTCTTTTTGGTACTAATTCCCCGCAAAGCCTTCATTCCCCTATTTATCTTCTTCTTCTTACCAACCGCATCTTGCCCCACGGTTGAAAACACCGCTGCTCCTCCATCTGTGCTAGCCCGTTATCTTCTGTCCAAATCTGATCTGTAATCCCTTCCATCACATCCGCTATTTCTCCATCCTTTTTTCCTTCATTGTCGTCGGCTTCCATTTCTTCCTCAATCGAAGTCAGTTCTGTCACCACCAGTCTTTATGTCTGTCCCTGAGGTACCTATGTTGACATCAACTTCACCATCACATTATCAAGCCCCACCTCACTGATTTTCGGTGTCACTTTCGGTTCCGTGAACAGAGCCTTGCGCACCTTTTTGCAGAGATAACAGCCTCTGGTTCTACCTTCCTCTGATCTTCCGTCACTCACCGAGGATACCGTCTCAATTTTCTTCGGATCATAGATCCCAGAGTTGTCGCCGGATCCAACTTCTCCACATATTAAACATCACGATCAATCAGCCTCTGGTTACGTGATTAACCAGCTCCAAACTGCTTCCTCTTTTGTTCTTGACCTTGCCACGACACGTTGCCATACCGCATCTGATTCATACCGTGCTCCACAACATCCTTCCCCTTGGCCTTCGGATTTCTAGAATTACGTTGCTTACCATATCTCGACAGAGCCGAACTAACAGGATGATGCTCCATTCGCAACAGCCCCCTTGTAACTCATCATACCTTTGTCTTTGCCCATAACATCCGGCAAAACCCCATCTATTCCTTCACGATGCCCACTTCTCAAGGGACATATTGATTGATCATGACATAAGCTATAACACTTACGACAAAAGCCAAAATGCCTTTCATACCACAAAGAGACCAATGTTTCTTCCCCACTGTCAAACTCCACTAGTGTTTCGAAACATATTGGCTTAAAACCATCCAAAACCACCTGCACCCATCCATTATCCAAATCAACATCCTTCACCTCTTCTAGAGCTTCACCCACACTTCAGAATGTTTTGTTAGCCCAGCAGTGAAGAGGCACTCCCATAATCCTAATCTAGAACATGATAACCGAAGGATATCGACTGTCAACCACCGGTACCAAACGCAGCATCGAGAGAATCCAGTGGTCAAAGTGGAAAGGCTCCATCTTCATAACCTCTGTGATATTCGCTGCATCCTCAAAGTCAAATTGAAACCGTCCCATACCGAGATCAGCACCCGCGACCCTCTCCTCCACTTTCCAGATTCGCGGAAGCATGAACAGAAACGACTTCATGTTTTGCATAGATGGATTCATGCATCGGCCAATCAGAGTGTTACCGAAGAGATCTCCACCAAAAAATATATAATATTTCCTCATACAAATCTGCAATAACTGATGAAATCTCCAGAAATTAATACCAAAAGAACAACCGATGAATATCTATTTCGATTCCATATGATCTTCCATAGACGAGCCATCTGAAACACTGATTTCCTAATGTTTATGATAAGCTTGGAGTTCCTTTAGCCATCATGAAGAAGGGAGTCATAGACTCTAAGAGAAGGAAGAAGAATTGAAGTCTCAAAAGACTCTGATACAACTAGAGTCTCTCTTATCTTATCAATAAGTCTGTGACGTGTCTTTCATTTCTTTATATTGTTAAGTACTATTTAAAGCTCTCCTAAGATGTAAACAATCCTTATCGAATACCCTAATATTACGGAGAATGGTTTGTCCTCAAAATCAGACTGCTCTCTCTTTCTTTCTTCCATTTCTTTCTTGCTCATCTCTACTCTATCATTCTCAGGTTAATCTGTTCAAGGGTTAACAAGTTGGTATCAGAGACTACAGTTCCTCTGACTGTGGGAAACGAAGATGGCCCCAAAGATGGACAACACGGTGTTGCCGGAACTGCAGGAGAAGACATCAGTTCTGGAAACCCAAATGGAATAACAACGCTTGGCGATGGAGCAGCACAAGAAGCAGATGGAGAAGATGACTCAGATCTTGGAGAAGCTCGGATCTAGCGTGTCAGATATACGCCAAGAACAAACACGCGTAGACAAATGAGACAAAGAGATCGCAGAGGCTCTTGAACAGCTGCAAAAGAGCCACAAACATATCAGTGACCGCGACGCGAGGGTATTAGATAAGCTGATGAAACAAGGCATTGGGGATAGCAGTTCGAAACCCATGACTCAGGTCTCGGGTAGCAGATCGGTGAGAGATAAGGGACCTGGGCTCTTACCCTTACCAATGTTGATTGTCCCAACTAGAAGAGAAGATGGTTTATCACTCAGAGCCTCAGAAGGAAGACTGGATTCACCAAACAGGGTTGTGACTATACCTGATTTCGATGGAGAAAACCCTGATGATTGGATCTATAGAGTGGATAAATATTTTAAGGTCAACCAGACACCATAATGGAATCAAGTAGAGCTGGCCATAACTTCCATGAAAGGGTTTGCTCTTACCTAGACTCGTTGGTTACATGATCGTGTGAAGGTTAAAGACTAGGAAGACTTGAAATCAAGGATACGCAGCCATTTTCGAAAGAGTTATGGAGGTGGGTCAGTATTCAGGCAAGTTATTAGGTTGAAGCAAGAGGGCAGTGTGGAAGAATACCGTCAAAGGTTCGAGGAGTTGACAGCAACCACACCTTATTTACCGGATGAGCTCTTGTAGGAGTTTCTGATTCATGCCCTAAAGCAATCTATATAAGATCATGTGATACGCTATAGACCAGTGGAAACCGATAAGATTATTGATGCAGCTCTAATAATAGAAGAGCAGGAGAGTCGGAGTGACAAGGACAGCCGTGACAGATACATACCCTCTTTTCAAAGAGTAAGTTCCGCTCCTGTTTTGCAACATTCACACCGGAGTTCAAACAACTATTCTCAAAGGTTACCGGATAAGAAATCTGATCAGCCGTATAAGAAAATCACTGAGCAAGACAAGAAGAAAGGGGAATGTTGGAAGTGTGGAGAGAAGTGGAATCCTATGCATAAGTGTAAAGGCAGAGAGTTTCGATATATGGCGGTTGATGGAGATGGGGAAATTGAAGGTGAAGAAGGTGGGAACTAGGAGCACAAAGGGGAAGAATCAGATGATGATGATGAGGTTAAGGACTTACTAGTGTTGTCACTACATTCTATGGCTGGTCTTACCTCAAACAGGTCCATGAGTCTTAAAGGGGAAACAGCTGGTCAGGAGATCATCATTCTCATCGACTCGAGTGCTACTAGTAACTTCATCTCTGGAGAGGTAGCAAAGCATTTTGGGTTAGAAATCCAGAGGACTCGAGGATTTGGAGTATCTATTGGTGATGGACAGATCATTCTGAGTGAAGGAAAGTGCTGGAATGTGTCTCTTCATTCACAAAATATACTTATTCAGGCAGATTTTTTTATCTTTGAACTGGGAACCACATATGTAGTTTTGCGTTATGCGTGGTTGGAAACTTTAGGAGATACAAGAATAAATTGGGGGCAACACACATTGAGTTTCTTGCAGGAAGAGAAGTGGGTGACGTTAGTGGGCGACCCTTCCCTAACAAGAACACAAGTGTCTTTAAATTCTATGGAGAATGTAGTTAAAGAAGGAGGTAAGGCTTATCTGTTGGAGTTGTCTACTTTGTTTGAAGGAGGAATTAAGACGCCAAAGGAAACAGAAGATGTGGAAGTGCAGAGGATAGTTGGTAGACATCATAATGTGTTTGAGATGCCAAATGGGTTGCCACCAAAGCGTAACATGGAGCACGCAATTAACCTCAAAGAAGGAGATGAGCCAGTTAACATACAGCCATACATATACACTTACACTCAAAAGGATGAGATTGAGAAATTGGTTAGAGAAATGTTGCAGGTTCAAATCATAAGACCGAGCATCAGTCCGTACTTCAGCCCCGTCTTATTGGTTCAAAAGAAAGATGGAGGCTGGCGATTTTGCATCAACTACCATGCTCTCAATAAGCTCACTGTTCCAGATAGGTATCCCATCCTAGTCATTGAAGAATTATCAGATGAGTTACAAGGTGCCACAATTTTTCTCCAAGTTGGACTTAAAGTCCGGTTATCACCAGATTCGTGTTCAGGCTGCAGATGCAAAGTCCGGTTATCACGAAGGTTACTATGAGTTTCTAGTGATGTCTTTTGGGCTCACTAACGCGCCGGCAACATTTCAATCTGTCATGAATGACATCTTCAGAGGCTATCTCAGAAAATTTGTTCTTGTTTTCTTTGATGATATACTCGTTTATAGCATGAACAAGGAAGAACACATTCATCACCAAGAATTGGTTCTGAAGACGTTGGAGCAACATCAGTTTTATGCAAATCATAAGAAGTGCGCTTTTGGCCAGTCACAGATTGCTTATCTAGGACACATAATCTCAGGTGAAGGGGTCGCTTGGACATAGCCGAAGAACATAATTGAGCTGAGAGGTTTTTTAGGATTGACAGGGTATTACTAACGTTTTGTCAGAGATTACGGGAAGATTGCAAGACCCTTGACAGAGCTGTTGAAGAAGAACAGTTTTAAGTGGAATGAACAGGCATCCGAAGCTTTCAAAACATTGAAACAAGCTCTAACAACAATACCAGTCTTGGCTCTACCAAATTTCAGGGTACCTTTTGTCATAGAGACAGATGCTTCTGTAAATGGAGTGGGAGCAGTTCTTTCACAAGGGAACATGCCAATCGCCTACCTCAACCAAGGGTTTTCGCAAACAGGGAAGATGAAATTAGTGTACGAAAGGGAACTCTTGGCCATTGTATTGGCAGTTCAACGTTGGAGACATTACTTAACTGGAAAACCTTTCACTATCTGAACCGGCCAAAAAAGTTTAAAACACTTATCGGAGCACCGGTTTGTGACCAAGGAACAGCAAAAATGGGCCACAAAATTGCTGGGATTAGAATTTGTTATTGAATATAAGCCCGGAAAAGAGAATCACGCTGCAAATGCTTTGTCAAGAAGGGGACAGCCAGAGCAGTTGATGGAGCTTATTTTTTCAGCCCCGCTCTCATTTGATATGGACGAGTTGAGAGGACAGGTTGAGAAAGATCCAGGGCTGAAGTTGATTGTACAACAGGTATATCAGGGAACAAGTCAGGATCAGAGGTACTCGGTGAAGAATGGAGTTTTATACAAAGGTGACTGTGTAGTGATACCTCCAGGATCTCCCTTCATTCCAATTTTGTTACAACAGTTCAACACTAGCAGCACCGGAGGGCATGAAGGACAACTTAAAACCTATAAAAGGTTGTCAAGGGAAGTCACTTGGAAAGTGATGAAGCAGGATGTGATTAAATATATTGAGAAGTGTCAGATTTGCCAGCAAAATAAGTACTCTACTTTGAGCCAGCGGGTCTACTTAATCCCTTACCAATCCCACAACAAGTTTGGTCTGATGTTAGCATGGACTTCGTAGAAGGACTTCCACGGTTAAAAGGGTACAATTCCATACTAGTGGTGGTTGATAGACTTAGTAAATTCAGTCACTTCATTTGGCTATCACACCCTTTTACAGCCAACGAAGTAGCAGAGTTGTTCATTTTAGAGGTGGTGAAGCTTCATGGATTTCCATAATTAATTGTCTTAGACCGTGGCCAGGCATTCCTCAGTAAATTTTGGGTTGCATTGTTCAAAGCTTAGGGAACACACCTCCGCAGAAGCTCCACTTATCATCCCCAAACGGATGGGCAAAATGAAGTAGTCGACCGGTGTTTGGAAACATATATTCGCTGCTTTGCGGGTCAGAAATCAAAGACATGGGAAACTTGGCTTTCGTGGGCAGAATACTGGTATAACACTTCATACCATTCAGCCATTGAAATGACACCATTCAAGGCGTTGTATGGGCTTGATCCTCCAAAATTGATGAGTTTTCATGAAACGCCAACAACTAATGCTTCCGTAGAGGACATGCGAAGGGAGAGAGATGCCTTGCTGGAAGAGCTTAGAGCACATATGCTCAAGGTCCAACAGATAAGCTTGGAATTCCTTTAGCCATCATGAAGGAGGGAGTCAGAGACTCTAAGAGAAGGAGCAGGTTTCCAAGCATAAATCATGGCTGGAGGAAGAAGAATTTAAGTCCTCAAAAGACTCTGATACACTTAGAGTCTCTCTTATCTTATCAATAAGTCTGTGACGTGTCTTTTATTTCCTTATGTTGTTAAGTACTATTTAAGGCTCTCCTAAGATGTAAAGGATCCTTATCGAATAACCTAATATGACGGAAGTTGGTTTGTCCATGAAATCAGACTGCTCTCTCTTTCTCTCTTCCATTTCTTTCTTGCTCATCTCTACTCTATCATTCTCAGGTTAATCTGTTCAAGGGTTAACAGTTTCTTGACCCCAGATCTCGATCTCGATCTTGAGTGAGACCATCCCTAAACCCTAATCGCCGTCTTCCTCGCCAAAGGTCGAGAGAAATTTTTTTTTGTTTATTCTTTTTTGTGATAGTGTAAAGCAAATATATACCTAAGATTAAAAAAATTATTGTTTAATGTATTTTAATTTTTTTAAATAGGTTTTATAATTTGCAATTTTTCTATAACAAAATTTTAATATTTAAAATTTCTTCAGCTTGAAAATAACAAAATAGAAATTCTTCATAAAAATATTTTGAATTTTATTGATACTACTCCATGGTTGGTTATCCAATCCATGAGAAAAAAAGCTTACTAAAGTATTACCCATGCTTGGTCGACTATCTGTATCCCCCCCCAAGAACTATCATATAACGGCAGTTCCACATAAAGTATATGCCTCTCTCTAACGCTAGACACGTTTAATTTTCTCAATTCGTATCCACACAGTTTATACTTTTAAATCCAGAACCACACAAGATTTAAATTTTGCGATTTTTATTTAAAATCACGATTAGATTATAATCTAAACCGGTTTTAATCACTAATTCGACTTAAACCGAAGTGACGAAACCAAAACAAAAATCGGCGCTCTGATGAACAGAGGACCAACGGCATTTATTGGCAACACAAGGCTATGCAGACCGCCATTCAAGGACCTTTGTCCAGGAGATGAACTCGGCCTTAATGCGTCTTACCCTTTCATTCCAAACAACAATCCGCCTGATGAAACCAAACAGAAATCAAGTGGTTTGAGCAAAAGCGCCGTCATTGCCATTGTTCTCAGCGATGTGTTCGGTATCTGCCTCGTGGATTTGCTTTTCACTTACTGCTATTCAAACTTCTGTGTTTGTAACAGTGAGAACAGGATAAACAGTCAACGCCCCCGAAAAGGAAAGGCTTCGACTTCAAACCTTGAAACTTAAAAGGGAAGAAGAGCTTCGTTTCTTCTTGCGATTCTCATCCGATTCACGATTACGACAAACTCCCTATCAAGTATCAGGCGAATTGATTTCGATTTGTTAGGGTTCTTCACTTGATGGGAATTGGGGATTAAAAGTTTGCATCGGGTTTATGTTTTAACTTAGGTTCGGGTTTAATTCGGGTCGGGTAATAGATTGGGTCGGGTTTTTGTTTTGGTTTCGTCACTTTGGTTTAAGTCGAATTAGTGATTAAAATCGGTTTAGATTAGAATATAATCGTGATTTTAAATAGAAATCGCAAAATTTAAATATTGTGTGGTTTTGGGTTTAATTGTATAAATTGTGTGGATACAGATTGAGAAAATTAGACATGTGTAGCGTTAGAGAGATGCTTATACTTTGTGTGGAACTGAAACTATATGATAGTTCTCGGGGATATAGATGGTCGACCCCATAAGCATATATCTAAGTTAACTCGGCCGAATAGTCTTACCCTTAATAACTTATAATTTACTAAATAATTATTCAATGAGAAATTCCCTAGAATACCACCAAATGATGTTTTCCTTCCAAATCTACCACCAAAATATCAATGTTCACTAATACCATTAGTTTAGAGAACAAAAGACATTTATGCCCTCATTTAATTAATAACACTCATCATTTAAAAAGAAAAAGAAAATTAAACCCTCATAATTCTCTCTTTTTTTTAAAGAATATTTTACTCCCTCTGTTCCATTATATAAGATATTTTAGAGTTATTTTTTTGTTCCATTTTATTTGATTTTTTCAAGTTTCTATGCAAAATTTAATGTATTGTGACTATTTATATTATGCAGTATTTTTTCTTATTGGTTGATTTGTTTTTAATTAAATATTAAATGATGTTTTTAATATAAAAAACAAAACAAAAACTAATATTTATATATTTCTTAAACTCCGTGTTTTTAGCTAGAAAATCTTATATAATGGAACAGAGGGAGTATTTGATAAAATAAAAAAACAAAGAAGTTTCGGATCTCAGAGATCCAATCGACGATCTCGGATTGAATCTGACGGCAATCTCGAATCGATTCCGACGGCGATCTCGGATCTAGTGTGTAATCGGCGGTGGTCTCTGTAAGCGATGATTTCTTCAAATCTGGAAATCAAATCACGTTCTTCAGAAAACCATGACGACAACATCAAATCGGGATCGTGATTCGAATCCCCTATCTGAATCTCTATGAATTTCTCCAAACGACCTCTGATATTATATTGTTTAGCTCGTTTTTGCTCTGATGTTTTATTGGCTTGACATTTTCGTGGGAATTTGTAATTGTGGAAATAGCTAATTGTTAGTTCTTAGTTCACTTGATATGTGTTTCATATGTCTCTATCTTGTCTTCTTTTCTTTATTTCAGAAAAGTATGGTGGAGATCTATGCTGCTTTTGGTGAGTGGAAGTTAAATGACAAGCTCCAATTGGAATTCTTGTAGATAGTAACAAAGGAGGATCCCTTTGTGAGGTAGATGAGAACGTTACATACAAGGAGCTAGTTGAGATGGTTGTCGAAAATTTTGGCATTGATTGTTCAGCTAAAGAAAGAGATATTTCACTCAGTTATGGACTTCCAATGAGAATGAAAGTGATGGTAGAGGATTCTACACCTATTTATGTGCGAAATGATCGCCAAGTAGAACACTCATCAAGAAGATAAAAGAAGGTGTTGAACTAATTCGTTTGTGTGTAACGGTAAGTCGCACATGTAACCAAGTTATTACTGTTACATAGCTTTCAATTTAAATGTGCATTCTTTGTTTATTAACTATATAGGAAGGCTTTTCTAAACGTTTAGAAAAGCTTCCTAAATACAAATTTCGGGAAGGATTCATAAACATTTAGGAAGGCCTTCCTAAAACGTATGTCACATTTGTTTTAGCTTACTTACTACTCTTTCAATACTAAATTCTTTTTTTTTTTTAGGTAAGTGACAAATGCAACGACGTTGCTGTTGAGATTGTTGGTAGCAACATTTAATGAAAAACCATACACACGCAACAGATTTGTGATGTGGAGAAAAGACATATGTTGCGAGTTGTAGATGGTGATCCATATGTAGCTGAATCTAATGTGCATGCAAAAAACAGGTAATATTCTTCTTACACAAATTTTCATGATGTACATTCCTTGCTAAATCACTTGTAACTCTTTTTTAGCTCAATTAAATTTTTTTTTATCTTGATTATAGGTGAATGATAAATTCAGCCATATTGCTCATGTTGGAAGCAGCACTCAATCAAAGACCATACACAACAATGAAGATTGTGAAGTTGACAAAAATCAACGCACGCATGTACTGCATAATTTATATGGAGGTTCAAGCTTAAATATATCTAATGTGCATGAAAATCAACAGGTAACCCTTTCTATTACACAGTTTGCACGATTTAAGTTAATGTTTTTTTGTTCCTTGATGATTTAGGAAAGCCTTCCTAAATGTTTAAGAATCCTTTCCAAAATTTCAAAACGTCTTCCTAAAATTTGTTTGCCTCTGTTTTTCACCCAGTTACTACGTTTTAAATATCTTTCCTTTTGTTCTACTTTCATTTATCTATATATATTTACTTTTCTTTATAGGAACTTCATCCATCAATTGGCAGTGAAAAATCAGTTTATGTAACACATAACGACGACACAAGTTCAACTGCTAAAAAGGGATCTCACCCATATCTTTTGCTTCCAGCTCCAGATCCTGCTCCAGTCCCTATAGGATGTTCATATTCAACCCGAGGAGCTGACGATATACATGTCAACATATATTTCAATAACAAGGATGAACTAATGCTAAAGATGAGAAAATGGGCACTGGAATGAAAATTTGAGTTCAAATCTCATTGGTCAGACACAACAAGAGTTATGTTAAGCTGTGTTGATGATAGTTGTAGCTAGAGGATGCGTGCAACGAAGGTTGCTGCTTCTGACAGCTTTGTGGTGAAGAAGTATGTTCATGAACATACTTGTGATACAATGCACAGAAATGCTAACCATAGGCAAGCAACAGCGGATGTGATTAGAAATTTAATTTATAGCAACTGTGGAGAAAAGAAAGAAGGGCTGAAACCAAAACAGATTATTGAGCTTGTCAGACAAGAACATGGTGTACAAATTAACTACAAGAAAGCTTGGAGAGCAAAAGAGCAAGGTCAATATTTGATAAGAGGATCTGCTGGGCATAGCTATTATAACTTGGCTAAATGGTTGTTTATGGTTAAGGAAAAAAATCCTGGATCGGAAGCATTTCTTGAGTTGGATGAGGCTGGAAATTTCAAGTACACCTTCGTCGCATTTGGCCAATCGATAAGGAGTTTTGGTTTGATGAGGAGGGTTATTGCCGTTGATGGGACATTTCTCAAGACAAAGTTTAGAGGAACATTGCTAGCCGCCATTGCACAAGATGGTGATTTCCACTTGTATCCGTTGGCTTTTGCAGTAGTTGATTCTGAAAACAAAAATGCGTGGAATTGGTTTTTTGTGTTTGCGGATTGTAATTCCAGATCTGGTTTTTGTTTCAGATCGTGCTCCTGCCATTGCAAAAGCGCTTTCACAGGTTTAGCCGGCTGCACATCACGGTATATGCAGATTTCATCTCCTTAACAACTTAAAAACTCGGTTTGGGAAATTTTTGAAACTCGTAGAAGCAGCAACTAATGCTTATACTAAGCAGGAGTTTAGCATGATTTTCGGCATAATAAGGAGTAAAATCAGGAATTGGCCAAGTATCTAGAAGACGCTGATTTTAGAAAGTGGACACGGTCTTATGCGCCTTCAAACCGCTACAACATGATGACAACAAACATTACAGAGTCGCTGAATTCAATGTTAAACATGCCTCGTGAGTTGCCGGTTATTTCACTTCTTGAGATGATTAGATTGACAATGACAACATTGTTTCACGAACGACGGGTAAAGGCAGCCAAACACAACAAGCGGGTCACACCAAATGTGGTGAAGGAGTTGGTAGGAAGGTTTGATGATGCGATGAAGCTTGACGTTTATCAAGTCGATGAATACGAGTTTGAGGTCAAAGATGAAACCAGAAAGTATATTGTTCACTTGAAGAACGAGAAATCCACATGCTACGTTTTCGACATAGACAAAATCCCATGTGTTCATGCGATTGCAGCTGCTAAGCGTACAAAGAGTGATGAAAACAAGCTTGTCGATGACTTCTATTTGACGGACACATGGGCTAAAGCATATGCCGAGAGCATACACCTGTGTGGAGACGTCAAGAGTTGGGATTTCCCCGAAGCTATAACTGGATTTTTGTGTGGACCTCCAAGTACTAGGCAAAGCAGTCACTACAAGAAACAAACGATGAGTGACTACCCAAACAGTCTCAAATCAGTCGGAAACACATGATTTGCGACTATTTGGGGACTAAATAAAGTGGTCGCAAATATTTGGTCGCTAATTTCAGTGGTCGCAAAGTAGTCGCTTATTTAGGACTATTTTGTGACTACTAAACATAGTCGTAAATAAGCGACTAATTTGAGACAACATGTAGTAGTCGTATATTAGAGACTAAATAGTGACAGCTGCTTATAGTCGTATTTCTGAGACTAATTTGTAACTGTCTTTGTAGTCTTGAATTGGGACTATTTTGAGACTAAAAAATTTATAGGCTATATATATATATATATATATATTTTTTTTTTTTTTTTTTTAAATTTGAAAAGCTGAAATTTAGATGAAAAACAGAATGTTGAAACATAAAATCCATAAGGTGTTTTCAAAAGATACCTCACATAAAAGATCATAAGTTATGTTGCATAGTACTACAAAACATGAAATAAAACATAAGATAAGTTTCATATTCAACACCAAAAGCATTTAAAAGAAGGGAGAGGATGATGTCTACTAGGGTGTATTGGCAACTGGTGTAGTGGTAGCTGGTCCACTGGCAGCTGGTGTAGTGGTAGTTGGTCTAGTGGCTGGTCTTGTTCCCGTTGTTGTTGGTTCAGTCATAAAGCTGCAATCGCGGGATCACTGTTCTTCAAGTACAGAAACATGATCAAAACTATATCGAAGAGTCAGATGGGAGCTCCTATGATCAATTTGAGGAAGAGGGTAACGAAATGCGAACTGCAGCGGTTTGTATTCAACATTACTTTATTGAGGAAGAGAGCAAAAGACATGAACTGCAGCGGTTTGTATTCAACATTACTTTATGGCAATCCATGCACTCTGCAAAAAGAGAGAAACAGAGACAGAGAGATTCATATATGATTGTGAGATCCAAAAATTTGAAATGTCATATCTGCATAGATGTTTGAGAAACAAGTCATTTTTTTAGGCAAGTAACCAGTCATTTAAATCGAAGCACAATTTCTTGAATTCATAAAGAGTACATATGTTAAAAAACAAAATTGACATTCTGAAAGGAGCAACATAATCCCCAAACCTCATTCTTCTTAAATATTTACAAATACACCTGATATTGCTAGGTTGATCAACATATCATTTGGTATAACAAAACTCAGTTTGGTTAAAACTTACCTGTCCAAACAGAGGCTGAGGCTTTCCCCTGCAAATATTAGACAAAGTCCAAGTGGCGTTAACTAGCATAGAAAGTTTGGCTTCATGATTTAACTGCAACAGCAGAGAAGGTAAAGCTCCATGTCCAATAACCATCAAATTGTCAGAAACCCAAGTGTTCAAATCATTGCTCGCCATTCTCACTGCACTACAAGGATAAAAAAAAAACAACACAGAGTTCGATAACCATCTAAGCAGAAGAGCCATAAATTTCGGGAAATCACTTGTTTCAAAGAAGAGTTATTGAGTGTACTAAAAAGGGAAAAACCCCAGGAATTGAATTCCGAGAGAAGGTAGTGACCAAGTGAGACAGATAATTTCAGAATGATCGAACAAGGTAGAAGAAACCCTAAGATCTAGGTTTTCTAAAACTCGCAGAAAGTGACAAGAGACGGAGAAGGAAAATGAAGATGATATATTATGAAGTTTATTACCATAAGAAGACAAGTAACAGGATCGGTCTCCGGAATGTATCGAAGAGGATTCACCGGCGGCAAGAGATCTTAGAAGAATAACCCAAAGTCGAATGTTTTTTCTCTTGTCCCATCGCCGACTGCGTAACTAACACCTCCGCTTGTCCCACCGCCGTTACCTTTTCAAGCTATTTCGTTCAAGATCAGAACGAAATTGATTAAGAAATCGAGAGAGACAGACAAGAGAAGAAGATTCGGAGATGAATCTCGAGTCATTGAAGGAAATCGTATGGGTGAACAAGTGAGAAGACGAAGTTTAGGGTTTGGCAAAAGTAATTTGGGAATCTGATTTCTTTACCTAGTTAATTAAATAAGAGTATCAAATTGGTCTCAACTTTATTCTAGGAGGGATAATTAGGCGTCCAAAAATTCTAAATTTTTCGAATAAAGCCCAATTTTTTGAAGTTATTGAATATATTAGTAAAATATTTCAAATCAAGGTTGTAGCAAATTAGTCGCAAATAAATGATAGTAATAGCAAAGTAGTCGTAAATTTGGACAATTGTCGCAAAATAGTCACAAATTAGTGACATTTTTGTGACATTATTTTTGAGTCACAAAGCTATACCCTAAATCCTAACAATTTAGGACCATATAAGTAATCCACATGATTAACCAATCAGTCTTTTCTTATTTCATGAAATATATGCGAAGATTAAACACTAAACTAATACTAATTAACTAAATTTTGAAAAAAAATAAACTTAAGCAAACTTTACCATAGAAAACATATGTAATATATGTTAAGAAGTTTTGTAAGATGCAAAACTGTTTCATCAAATCCAAAGTCTTAAATATATGTTTCAGCATATAATGTTAACTAATACTAGTTAAGTCAATTTTGAAAAAAAATAAACTTTAACAAACATAAGATTACAAACACATGTAGTTTATCTTAAGACATATAGCAAAGTAGTCACAAAATGTAACTGTTTTGTGACATTATTTTGTGAGTCACAAATCTATACCCTAAACTCTAACCATTTTGAGCAAAAAAACTTATACATATGCTTTTGCAATAAATCTTTGTTATATTTCTTAAGTATATATTTCAGTATATAGACTAAACTAATACAAATTAAATACAATTTTGAAAAATATTCATCTTGAACAAATATTAGATTGAAAACTTATGTAATATATCTAAAACATGTTATGTAAGATGCAACAATAGTTCCCAAATTGAAAGTTCAAAGATTTCACTATTATATAATATATTTAGTGGTAAAAGTTATTCAAATTAGTCTACATACTTAAAACTAATCTTTTTACAACTATCTTTGTTGAATTTCCAAAATTCATACGAATGAGTTGGTAAACAGTCACAATTTTGGGACTGATTTGCGACTACATTTACTGACTAAAAATAGAGTCGCAAAAGAGTCTCACTTTGTGACTCTTTTGCGATTATATTTAAACAGTCGAATAATAGTCTCCATTCAGTCGCTAATTTAGGACTACTAAACGACTGAACAATTCGATCGTAAATATGCGACTGATTTGCTTCTCTATCTTCGGTAGTCATTCATTAGTCGCAAAGTAGTCCCAAAACAGTCGCAAAATTTTGCGACCGAAAAAACAGTCACAAAAAGTAGTCACTCATTAGCTGTTTTCTTGTAGTGAGTGGGAGACCTCCTAAAAAGAGAAAGAGATCAGTTGGAAAGTTTGGAGTACTGGGTTCAAAATTTCAGACGCACAAGTGTAGCAGATGTGGCAGAGAAGGACACAACAAGGGTACGTACAGAACCCCGATATGATGAACATTTGCAGTGGAGAATGTCGGAGATGAGCACACAAACAGAGAAGCGACATGCATAGTAATTCTTTTTCATAATTCAATTGGATATTGTTTGCAATTGGTTAACATTTTTAAGAACAAACTTTATTTTATTATTCTCGACTATACCTGAGGTTTTTTCACCTAGATATTGGATGAGAATCTAGTTATCTTGAGTTGATGAGAATCTGGTTATTATGGGTTCCACAAAAAAAATTAATTCAATGATCTGTAAATATTTAGGAAAGCTTCCTGCATATTTAGGATAGCCTTCCTAATTAGAAAAGACTTCCTAAATATGTAATAATCGTTTCTAAATATTTAGGAAGGTTTCCGAATTTAACAGCAACATAATTTTTGATGATATAAGCATTTTCCACTTTTGATTATGATGAATTTGAATCTTTCGTGACAATACCATCATTCATAAAACATCATGCATATGTTTATAAAACTAAAATACTCAAATCTACCTTTTGTTGTTTTTAGAACAAAAAAACATAATTGTTGGAAATTTACCTTGTACAGAATTTCGGTTGCACATAATAAGTAGGAGGAAGAGTTATATATATGTAATATCTTTCATGATTATCTGCTGTTTTCCCATATATATCTTTCATGATTCCATCTTTTGTTTTTCCAATACATATATATGTAATAAATAAATAATTATGAATCTCAATTATATATACATGAAACATGTGTTTGAAACTTAATTATTTCCAGCAGCAAAATCGGTCACTGGTTTTTTGCATCGGCCAAGTGCATCGGAGACCTACAGTTACCGATGGCAAATTGCAGCTGAATATTTTGGAAAGCCTTCCTAAATATATAGAAATACTTCCTAAATTAAACAGAAAATTAAAAAACAGAAAGAAACAAACTACTTCAGACATGGGTTGATTTCAACATTCAAAAAAAACTTCAATTATTCCTACAAAAAAACAAACCAACGAACATACCAAACATGACTAAAAGATAACCAAACAGTTTCATCAAAAGTCAAACAACATGAAAATAAAAATGGTGAACAGTTTTCGATTTTTTCTCTAGAATCTATGGAGCATAAAATTCGTCAAAAATTTCGCTCGACAATTTTGTTCTTATGTCTTCGGCATCTTCGTCAACAAGCTTAGACATATCCTCGATTCCCATCGAGTGGCATTCCATCATCTTCACAGTAAAAAGACCACAATTGGCTGTGAACCTTGTCCTAGGAGTATGTTTTTCTTCTAGCTTGACGACTTTAAATGGAGTAGGATCAAAATGAACAGCCTCTTCTTTACGAACACAAGTAAGTAGGAAAGGAAACATGTCTGCACAAAGAAAAAAACAATAACAGAGTTACAAGCTACTTGTCAATTTTGTTAAAATAGGGGTTAAAATATGATTTTAAATCAAAAATTATACCTGCATAGGGTTGTACATGACTCGAAATGAAATCATTCTTCTCTGTTGGACTCTCGCATTCCAATACTGTGATCATGCGCTTTTTCAAGTTGATAACCATCCATAGGAGGGTAAATAAGACTTAATAGGTTCCAAAGGGTAAGAATTTTGATAGTACCGACCCTTGCAAACTTTGGCAAAAAGTGAATCTGACACTTCTATTAACCGCCAAAGTTTTTTGCTAATAATGATGTATTAAAGTCGTCGAGCACCTGAAAACCCATTCCTCCGTTTTATTTGCTACAACACATTTTCTTCCATGCAAGCCAATGCATACCCTTTGTCTAACCATTTTAGCTCCACCAAAACTATGCCACCGCACTAGTTAGTTTCTTTGTAATCATTTTAGGGAGTCTGAAACATGACATGATATATGTAGGCATCGTTGCTGCCATTGACTTTATAAGAACTTATTTACCGCCTCAGGACAAAAAATTTGAATGTCCATCCATTGATTCTATCCTGGAGTCGTTCCCTGACAAAAGCAAAAATTTTGCTCTTTGCCCCCCCCCCCCCAAGTTTTCATAGAGACCTAAATATGTTCTCATCCCTCCAACATTTGAAATTCCTAAAATACGCGTGTTGTAGCGGGGAGCGTATCCGCAAACAAGGGATGAGAGATAGGGTGCTTGCTCTTGCAATTCTTAAGCCCGTTAGGGATTTTTCCTTTTCTGTCCGCCGAATACTTGCTATTAAGACCTTCGTACATAGTATAAATATATAAGGAGATAGGGGGTCACCTTGGTGTAAACCTCTATTCGAAATTATCCGCCCTTGTGGTTGGCCATTTATTAGTACCCGGTATTAGAGCATCGTAATACACCACATCAACCATGTAATCAATTCATCTGCAAAACCAAATTTCCTTAGAAGTTGTATAAACGGCCATTCCACCCTATCATAGGCTTTACTCATATCCGTTTTAATTGTCATATACTTTCCTTTACACGAACCATTAGTCCTCAACCCATGAAACATTTCGTGGGCTTTGATATTATTCGATATTAAGCGGCCCGACACAAATGCTGACTAGGTCTCCAAAATCAGCTCTGGTAGAACCCGTTACTTTTGAAATAATTTTATATCCCACATTACAAAGACTTATTGGTCGAAACTCCATCATACGGACATGCCGCTCTGTATTTGGAATCAGACAAATATTTGTCTCATTTAGTCGTTGATCAAAAACTCCCGATCGCATAAAGTTTTTTACTAACTCGAGCGCATCCGATCTTACAATATTCCAAGACCGTTGGCAAAAAAGTGTCGTCATACCATCCGGACCTGGTGCTTTTTTGGAATGCATCATAAATAAGGCCCTATGAACCTCTTCTTCCGTAGCTTTAGCCGTAAGAGTCTCATTCATTCGCGTCGTTATTTTTCATGGAATGTCTCTCCAAACCTCGTCCACACTGTCGGGGTTGGAGGAAGAGAAAAGTTCCTTAAAATAATTTGATGCCATCCTCACAATTTCCTTGTCTTCCATAATCCAATCATCATACTCATTCCAAAGACCTATTATCCGATTTTCGGCCCTTCGTTGTTTTGTTTTTGCATGGAAAAAATTTGTGTTATGATCCCCTCTTTTAACCATGCAACTCTGCTTTTCTGTCTACAAAAAGTTTCCTCATCTTTGTAGGTTTTCTTTAATTTTCGTGTTATCTCTACCAATTCATCATGTGTCCGATTATCATCATTCTGCATTTCTTCCAAAACTTTTTGTAAGTTCTGAAATTTGTTCCCTCCCAGGTATAAGTTTATTTTTCTGCCACCTAGATATTTCCATCTGACATTCACTGATTTTGCCAACAACATTAATTCCCAAACCATCTGGAGTTGCATTCCATCCCTTGGATATGCTCTCCATAAGACCATCACGTCCCACCCATCTCTTATCAAACCGGAATTGTTTCCTATGGCGGGATATTTTGTTTCAATTGTTGCCAATATTGGGAGATGGTCCGAACAAATTATGCCCAACTACTCTACATACGAATGTGAGAAGATTTCGTGCCAATCCTCATTCGCTAGAGCTCTATCCAAATGACACATGATTACTTCTGACACTCTGATTACTCCTGACACTCGGCGTCCTCTCTAAGAGAGAGTGTTTCCCAGAGGAATTCCAACATTCTAAAATTCCTAATCATAAAATTAAACGGAATAAAAGTTGAAGCATGTCTAAGGCTGCAATTATAAAATTAAACGGAATACATGTTATTTCATTAAGATCTCCGATTATAAACCAAGGCTGCAACTTTGTTGTCCCAATTCGAGATTATCGTTCCCATACTTGTTCTCTCAACTTTGGAACCGGATCCCCATAGATGAAAGACATAAAAACATGTTTCTTTCAATAACCGCTTCGACGTCAATAATTCTATTATTTAAAAATAATACAATAACTTAGAAGTCATTATTATAGAAAAAACAAGTCCACCACTTGCACCATACGAATCTACCATTATAATTTTATTAGGCCTGGGCATTCGGGTACCCAATCGGGTTCGGGTCGGATAATTCGGGTTTTTGGGTTTTCGGGTTTAGGGATATAAACTCCATTCGGGTATTTAAAATTTTTGGTTCGGGTTCGATTCGGGTATTATCGGGTTCGGGTCGGATTCGGTTATATGATTGAAACCCGAGAATACCCGAATTTTTTTCGGGGTCGGGTTTTTCGGGTATTTAGTACCCGAACTACTAAAAACCCTGAAATACTTGAAAAAACCTGAAACAAAAAGCAATGTAAAATAATTTTACACATTCAAGCAATGGACATACAAGTCCAAGAACATTTCAATCTGAGAACAATTACGAAAATCCAAAAGCCAGAACAACAAGAGAGACAACCTAATGTTGTAGACTGTTGTTTCTCCATTAGTCCATTTCAAGAGAGTGTAAATGTAGAAGCAGCATAAGAGTGACAAAAGGAAAGCACCTACTGCTGCAATTCCAAACCGAGAAACACATTCCAAAAGAAAAATCAGACATTCTCCATCTCCCTGTTACAATAGAAACAAACTGAGAAAGTGAGAATGATTCTAAAATGAAAGTTACAAACCGATAATAATTCACCATCTCACATGAACAATAAATGAAAGTGATAGAGAATCAGAGATGTTACCTCATATCCAACATTGCTACTCATTGATTTGTGATTCAATCATCTTGAATATGAGAATCTTCAAACACTGAAAAGACAAACAAAGATATAATGTTAATATATAATCAAAGAATGATTAGTAAATAAAATGGAGGAGACATAATACATACTCTTCTGAAGATTATCAAGTATTTCGATATCAGCTAGCATTTGTTCATTTGTGATCACTATTGTTTCACTTAAATGAATCTGAGCTTTCAGCCATTGCTCTGTACACATCAAGACTTCGATAGAAAAGTGAGTTAGGCAGCTCCTATATGGATCTAAGACCCTACCACTTGTGCTAAAAGCACTTTCTGATGCAACAGATGAAACTTGCATTGCAAGTAGATCTTTTGCCATTTCTGCTAAAACAGGATACTTTCCCTTGTTTACCTTCCACCAAGAGAGTATATCATAATCAATTCCTATAATTATCTTAGGATTCTCAACAGGTTCCTTCAAATATATATCCAGTTCATCCCTTGGATCATCAACCCCTGTTTCATCTACCATCTCCTTATAAACAAAATCCATCCTCTCATAACCAAAATCTTCATAAGCCAACTCCATTATATCCACTACTTGGTCTTGGCCACTCACTGATGAAGTCTGACTAGACTGTGATGACGGTACAGAAGAAGTAGACCCTTTACTAAATCGACCATTATACTCTTTAAACACGGAACTAAGAAGATCAAATACAGACTCATACATCAGAGTAACCTCAGCAGTTTCTTTCCCGTACAACTTATCAAAACACAACTTAGCAAAATTCAGCTTCTTCCTGGGATCAAATACAGAAGCTATAATCAACATCTTATTGATGTTCTTTATACCATACCAATACTTAAGAAACTTCTGCAACATCTCATTGGCCTTTAGATTCAACTCTGAATCATAACTATTAGCCATGGAGAACAAATTCCTCTCTATTGTCACAATCTCACCATATCACTTATATGAGTTAACCGTAGTAGAAGCAGAAACCACCAAGGTGCTATTGTAAAAAATGACTAAGAACCTAACTAACTTTTCCACTGCATTCCAGTCACGAAAATCAGAAGGTCCTATTCTCTTATTCCCATTCTCAAGTTCTAAAAAGTAATCATTATAGAGCTGATCGTCTGCTTCCATCTTATCAAAAGCTACCCTAAACTGAATTGCTCTAGACAACATAAGAAATGTGGAGTTCCATCTAGTCTTTACATCCATAGGCAAACTACCACGGGTCAACCTTCCTGTATCCACTTTTAACTCAAAAGACTTCAACCTATTAGTAGATGCTCTAAGATACGTAATTGCATTACGTATAGCAACCACATTATCACGTAAGTCAGACAAACCTTCCTTTGCAACCAAGTTAATTATACAAGCACAACATCTCATATGCAACAAATTTCCATCTAACACAAAGGCATCACTAGAAACTTTACTAAACTCCATATGAAACCTCTTTAAAGCTGAACTATTAGCAGTTGCATTATCAACTGTAATGCAAAAAACTTTCTCTATTCCCCATTCAGCTAGTACTTCTAACAGAACTCTAGAAATGGTCTGGCCTTTATGGTCCGAGACATACTTGAAGCCAATGATGAGTTTCTTCAACCTCCAGTTTGCATCAATGAAATGGGCTGTTATAACCATGTAACTAGCACATGTTGACAATGTAAAGTGAAAGCAAGTGAAGTTAATAGAAAGAAGTAATGAATCAATATGTTTACCTGTAGTTTCAGCTACCCAAATATCAGTTGTAAGAGAAACTCTTTGTTTGTTACTTGAGATCCAGTTCTTCAGTTCTTCTTTCTTTTTAGCATACATCTTTACTATGTCTATAGTAGCAGTCCTTCTGGAATGAGGTTTATACAAGTTCACCTTCAAAAGAGAAAGAGTTAGATTAAAATAGATAAACAAATTCAAAGAGACATAGACAAATAAAGACATTTATAGTAAAGTAACCTAACCTTATTGCAAAAGTGTTTCCAGGCAATGATTTCAATGAAAGACAGTGGCAACTCCCCTAAAACAAGCATCTCATTGGAGGCTTCTCTGAAAACATGTTCAGGCACTTTGGCTGCCATCAATTGTCCATCTTGATTGATAACAGGCTGAGTATGACCTTGTCCGTCTACCCATGCCTTGTACTCCTTGCAGGTTTGTAGATGCTTTGTAAGATGTGAAGTGCCTGACTTTGTTGGACATGATAGGACCCTTTGGCAGTAGTTACAGGTGCATTTGTCCCGATCATTCTTTGTTCTAGTGAAATTTGTCCATGCAGGAGATCTTGTGTTGAGTACCTTCTTTGCTTTAGGCGGCTGAGAAGTAGCTCCACTTAGTGTATCTTTCCTTTTCCCTCTACTTTCAGGAGTCAACAACTCCTCTGGATCATCCTCTATATTCACTTCTACATCTTCATCATTGACATTTTTCTCTGGATTTCGAGATGCTGAAGAATCCATCTGAAAACAAAAAAGCACATGTATCAAAATTCATCCGAGATAAGAAAACATCACATGTATCAAACTTCACATCATAAGAAAACAAACACAAACATAGAAGAAGAAAACATACGGAGACAACAACTAACCAAGATCTATCGAAACTAAAGAGACAGAGAAGAAGACAACACACTCACACACATACCCTAAATCGAAACGAAAGAGATATAGAGTAAAACAAACTAAGGAACAATATCGATTCAAACAGAAAATCCTAATCAAAGTTATATCGACATATAACAAAATCGAATCAGAAACCAAATCGAATAACAACTAAGAAATTATATCAAATCAGCCAGAAAACCTAATCGAAGCTAAATCGAATCAGGAACCATATCGAATCAACAACTACATCGATTCAGAAACAAAACTCAAAACCCTAATCGAATCGAAAGGAGTCACGTACCTGTGATTGATTTCTAGACGCCTCTGATGGAGGAGACGTTGGCTTTTGGCGATTTGGATCTTCCAGTGTTTTAGAAAAAATGAAGAACAAAACCTATTTGGGGATTTAGGGATTCGAAAATCTATTTGGGAAGTTCAACAGGCAAACCCAGGTAAACTAATATTCGGATATACACATGTGATTTCGGGTCTAATCGGGCACCCGGTTGTATTTTGGGTTTCCCCAAACCCGACCCCGAACCCGAAGTTCTCAACATTTAAAACCCATTCGGGTCTTCAGATAGAACCGAACCCGAACTGAACCCTGTTTTTTGGTTGGATTCGGGTTCGGGTTTCGGGTTCGGATTATATGCCCAGGCCTAAATCTTATTATAACCGAAATAAAATTGCAAATTTTGCAGAAAATAAAATCCTACTTAGTTTCTGAAAGAAAACAAAAAATCATGTTGCTTCCAAATCCCTGTCAATTTCAGCTTAATATCCGCATTATTTAACCGTTTGATTTGGAGGTATCCCGCCTCCCGGTATTGTTGTACCCTCTCCCAGTTTATTAATAACCATGGCAGCCGGCAGATACAAACCATCCCCAATGCAAACCGAGTTTTTAGAAATCACATTTTTCCTTGGTGAGAGAAGGGTTTGACGTTCCTCTTTTTGGTACTAATTCCCCGCAAAGCCTTCATTCCCCTATTTATCTTCTTCTTCTTACCAACCGCATCTTGCCCCACGGTTGAAAACACCGCTGCTCCTCCATCTGTGCTAGCCCGTTATCTTCTGTCCAAATCTGATCTGTAATCCCTTCCATCACATCCGCTATTTCTCCATCCTTTTTTCCTTCATTGTCGTCGGCTTCCATTTCTTCCTCAATCGAAGTCAGTTCTGTCACCACCAGTCTTTATGTCTGTCCCTGAGGTACCTATGTTGACATCAACTTCACCATCACATTATCAAGCCCCACCTCACTGATTTTCGGTGTCACTTTCGGTTCCGTGAACAGAGCCTTGCGCACCTTTTTGCAGAGATAACAGCCTCTGGTTCTACCTTCCTCTGATCTTCCGTCACTCACCGAGGATACCGTCTCAATTTTCTTCGGATCATAGATCCCAGAGTTGTCGCCGGATCCAACTTCTCCACATATTAAACATCACGATCAATCAGCCTCTGGTTACGTGATTAACCAGCTCCAAACTGCTTCCTCTTTTGTTCTTGACCTTGCCACGACACGTTGCCATACCGCATCTGATTCATACCGTGCTCCACAACATCCTTCCCCTTGGCCTTCGGATTTCTAGAATTACGTTGCTTACCATATCTCGACAGAGCCGAACTAACAGGATGATGCTCCATTCGCAACAGCCCCCTTGTAACTCATCATACCTTTGTCTTTGCCCATAACATCCGGCAAAACCCCATCTATTCCTTCACGATGCCCACTTCTCAAGGGACATATTGATTGATCATGACATAAGCTATAACACTTACGACAAAAGCCAAAATGCCTTTCATACCACAAAGAGACCAATGTTTCTTCCCCACTGTCAAACTCCACTAGTGTTTCGAAACATATTGGCTTAAAACCATCCAAAACCACCTGCACCCATCCATTATCCAAATCAACATCCTTCACCTCTTCTAGAGCTTCACCCACACTTCAGAATGTTTTGTTAGCCCAGCAGTGAAGAGGCACTCCCATAATCCTAATCTAGAACATGATAACCGAAGGATATCGACTGTCAACCACCGGTACCAAACGCAGCATCGAGAGAATCCAGTGGTCAAAGTGGAAAGGCTCCATCTTCATAACCTCTGTGATATTCGCTGCATCCTCAAAGTCAAATTGAAACCGTCCCATACCGAGATCAGCACCCGCGACCCTCTCCTCCACTTTCCAGATTCGCGGAAGCATGAACAGAAACGACTTCATGTTTTGCATAGATGGATTCATGCATCGGCCAATCAGAGTGTTACCGAAGAGATCTCCACCAAAAAATATATAATATTTCCTCATACAAATCTGCAATAACTGATGAAATCTCCAGAAATTAATACCAAAAGAACAACCGATGAATATCTATTTCGATTCCATATGATCTTCCATAGACGAGCCATCTGAAACACTGATTTCCTAATGTTTATGATAAGCTTGGAGTTCCTTTAGCCATCATGAAGAAGGGAGTCATAGACTCTAAGAGAAGGAAGAAGAATTGAAGTCTCAAAAGACTCTGATACAACTAGAGTCTCTCTTATCTTATCAATAAGTCTGTGACGTGTCTTTCATTTCTTTATATTGTTAAGTACTATTTAAAGCTCTCCTAAGATGTAAACAATCCTTATCGAATACCCTAATATTACGGAGAATGGTTTGTCCTCAAAATCAGACTGCTCTCTCTTTCTTTCTTCCATTTCTTTCTTGCTCATCTCTACTCTATCATTCTCAGGTTAATCTGTTCAAGGGTTAACAAGTTGGTATCAGAGACTACAGTTCCTCTGACTGTGGGAAACGAAGATGGCCCCAAAGATGGACAACACGGTGTTGCCGGAACTGCAGGAGAAGACATCAGTTCTGGAAAACCCAAATGGAATAACAACGCTTGGCGATGGAGCAGCACAAGAAGCAGATGGAGAAGATGACTCAGATCTTGGAGAAGCTCGGATCTAGCGTGTCAGATATACGCCAAGAACAAACACGCGTAGACAAATGAGACAAAGAGATCGCAGAGGCTCTTGAACAGCTGCAAAAGAGCCACAAACATATCAGTGACCGCGACGCGAGGGTATTAGATAAGCTGATGAAACAAGGCATTGGGGATAGCAGTTCGAAACCCATGACTCAGGTCTCGGGTAGCAGATCGGTGAGAGATAAGGGACCTGGGCTCTTACCCTTACCAATGTTGATTGTCCCAACTAGAAGAGAAGATGGTTTATCACTCAGAGCCTCAGAAGGAAGACTGGATTCACCAAACAGGGTTGTGACTATACCTGATTTCGATGGAGAAAACCCTGATGATTGGATCTATAGAGTGGATAAATATTTTAAGGTCAACCAGACACCATAATGGAATCAAGTAGAGCTGGCCATAACTTCCATGAAAGGGTTTGCTCTTACCTAGACTCGTTGGTTACATGATCGTGTGAAGGTTAAAGACTAGGAAGACTTGAAATCAAGGATACGCAGCCATTTTCGAAAGAGTTATGGAGGTGGGTCAGTATTCAGGCAAGTTATTAGGTTGAAGCAAGAGGGCAGTGTGGAAGATACCGTCAAAGGTTCGAGGAGTTGACAGCAACCACACCTTATTTACCGGATGAGCTCTTGTAGGAGTTTCTGATTCATGCCCTAAAGCAATCTATATAAGATCATGTGATACGCTATAGACCAGTGGAAACCGATAAGATTATTGATGCAGCTCTAATAATAGAAGAGCAGGAGAGTCGGAATGACAAGGACAGCCGTGACAGATACATACCCTCTTTTCAAAGAGTAAGTTCCGCTCCTGTTTTGCAACATTCACACCGGAGTTCAAACAACTATTCTCAAAGGTTACCGGATAAGAAATCTGATCAGCCGTATAAGAAAATCACTGAGCAAGACAAGAAGAAAGGGAATGTTGGAAGTGTGGAGAGAAGTGGAATCCTATGCATAAGTGTAAAGGCAGAGAGTTTCGATATATGGCGGTTGATGGAGATGGGGAATTGAAGGTGAAGAAGGTGGGAACTAGGAGCACAAAGGGAAGATCAGATTGATGATGAGGTTAAGGACTTACTAGTGTTGTCACTACATTCTATGCTGGTCTTACCTCAAACAGGTCCATGAGTCTTAAAGGGGAAACAGCTGGTCAGGAGATCATCATTCTCATCGACTCGAGTGCTACTAGTAACTTCATCTCTGGAGAGGTAGCAAAGCATTTTGGGTTAGAAATCCAGAGGACTCGAGGATTTGGAGTATCTATTGGTGATGGACAGATCATTCTGAGTGAAGGAAAGTGCTGGAATGTGTCTCTTCATTCACAAAATATACTTATTCAGGCAGATTTTTTTATCTTTGAACTGGGAACCACATATGTAGTTTTGCGTTATGCGTGGTTGGAAACTTTAGGAGATACAAGAATAAATTGGGGGCAACACACATTGAGTTTCTTGCAGGAAGAGAAGTGGGTGACGTTAGTGGGCGACCCTTCCCTAACAAGAACACAAGTGTCTTTAAATTCTATGGAGAATGTAGTTAAAGAAGGAGGTAAGGCTTATCTGTTGGAGTTGTCTACTTTGTTTGAAGGAGGAATTAAGACGCCAAAGGAAACAGAAGATGTGGAAGTGCAGAGGATAGTTGGTAGACATCATAATGTGTTTGAGATGCCAAATGGGTTGCCACCAAAGCGTAACATGGAGCACGCAATTAACCTCAAAGAAGGAGATGAGCCAGTTAACATACAGCCATACATATACACTTACACTCAAAAGGATGAGATTGAGAAATTGGTTAGAGAAATGTTGCAGGTTCAAATCATAAGACCGAGCATCAGTCCGTACTTCAGCCCCGTCTTATTGGTTCAAAAGAAAGATGGAGGCTGGCGATTTTGCATCAACTACCATGCTCTCAATAAGCTCACTGTTCCAGATAGGTATCCCATCCTAGTCATTGAAGAATTATCAGATGAGTTACAAGGTGCCACAATTTTTCTCCAAGTTGGACTTAAAGTCCGGTTATCACCAGATTCGTGTTCAGGCTGCAGATGCAAAGTCCGGTTATCACGAAGGTTA
>OVBL01000068.1:0-157642 GCA_900406555.1 Pseudoturritis turrita
AGTCGCATGATCCGTTCGTCAGCTTCTTTGCAGTGCTTCTCATGCCTTTCTGTCTCGGCTTCGAGATCCTTAACCTTTTTAAGAGCCCTCTCCTGTTCGGAGACACGACTTGCCTCGGCCTCTTTGAGCTTCCCATCTAGCTCAATGGATTTCTTCCTAGCATGATCAACCATTTCCCTATCCTTGCGGGCATCAGATTCATACCCCAGAACCATCTTGTTAAGATGGGATATGAATTGTGCAAAAATAAAAGTATTGTTCATTAGACAGTAATGACACAACAAACAAAACGGCTCGGCAAGGAGCATACCTTGACGCCTCGAAGAGACACCTCGTTATAGGACTTATCCCTAAGCAGGGTATCAGCTGGAGGAAAACGATCACCTGGGCAAGTGATCTTTGAAAAGATAGTCGCGGATGCAGTAGCATCAATGTAGTCGATGATGATGGGCACGGCAGAAGAAGGATTTGCCTCGGGGACGATTCGAGGAGATTCAGCACGTCGTTGCCTCTTTGCTGCTCCGACTAATCCTTTTCCCTTGTCATATGTCGAAGACCGACGTTTTCTGCTCGGGCCATTCATCTCTTTAGTTTTTCCCACACCTTTGTCCTTGTGCGGCAACAATTGGAAATCTGCAAGACGAAGACCTAACACGACCCCTTGAGGAACGGAGTCAGGAGCCGATTCAGGAAGATTGTCAGAAGGGATCGGCTCGGGGATGGAAGCGATGTTGATCTGAGGGTTCGGGAGTCGGAGTTGACTTAATGCCTCGGCTTGTTTAGCCCTCTCCCTGGCTTTTGCTTCAGCCTTAGCTTTTGTTGCGGCCCTGTCTCTAAATGTAGGTCTTCCCACGGTATCGATCGAATAATGAGAAAGAGGTGAATGATCAACAGAATTACCTTCAAAAAGAGCTCGAGCTCTCTCTACTCGCTGAAGATCAAAATCTCTCTTCCAATTGCACTTTCGAGCCGAAAGCACTTCGTGGATTGAAGACAGGTCGGGGGGAAACGAGAGTTGGAGGTGGCGTACTGCAAAAAAGGGGTACGAACAGAGTCAAAACCTAAAAAAATCATTATATAAAAAAAACGAGTCGTAGCCCAAAACAAGCTACGGGTCGGCTACGAAGTTCTCCCCAGCTCGTCTTAGTGAAGCGAAGGTATCTTGGACCCACCGACGCCTCGGTGATGGGAACAAATAATAAATAATCCTCCCAATTATCATCTTTGCTCAGGAATCCTACTACGATCTTCCTCTTGGATTTACTCGATATATAGTATTTCAACTCCTCCACCTTGCTGCGACGTCTGAATTCGAGTAAACTCCTTAAGTGCTCGACTTCGACTTCTACTTCGCATTCGTAACTTCTGACAAGGATGCCGACCAAGTGTCAAATCCCCCGAGCATTGATTTGAGCAAGAGCCAAGTTGTGTTTCCACAAAAACCGCAAGATCACCTCAGGGATCGGGAACCACATGAAGCATTGGTAGAAAAAACTCTCATAAAGAGTAAAGGGTCAGGGGGAGAATGATTGGCTCGATCTGTCTTCAAGGGAAGAAAAAATTCAATCTCCTCCGAGATATTGAATCTTTGCCTGAGGGCTGTTAACGAATCTAAGGTCGAGAGAGTTGAAACCGGCGGGTTGGGTCGCTTTTTAGCTTTCCTCTTTCTTGGGGCTCATTGAATAGGACCTACCAGACGCTCTAGCTCTCGTCTTGCCACGATAGGGTCGTAGAACCAATCCTCTGGCTCAAGTTTTGCCTGCTCGGGATCCACTGTGTCGGCAAAAGGATTTACCGTCTCGTCAGAAGGAGAATCGTGAAGGTGAGGCACCTCAAACTCCAAGGGGTTTTTGGCATTGCTTTCAGCTCTCGAGGATTCAGAAAATACAACTTTTCTACCAAGTGTAGAGGGACCTACCCCCGATCCGTTTGAGTCATCCAAATCCTCTGAAACATCCGTACACGAAGAATTTGGCCCGGCTGAAACTATGAGCAATCAACGGCTCGGCAGAGAAATACGGCTCAGAAAATGAAGATTGGCTAGGGCTCTCAAAAAACCTAACATACGAGTCGGGTGACATAGACGCAGACGATCGAGACATCTCTTTGGTTTTAAAAAGATAGGTTGGGATCTTTGAAAGAAGAGAAGAATAGATTGGGATCCCTAATAGTTTAGAAGAATGGATCTAAGTCTTCGAATAATTGAAGAACAAATGGGAGTTTTCGATAACTTAGAAAAACGGATCGGAGTTTTCGAAGAAATGAAGAACAGACCAAGATCCTTTGAATAAATTAACGAACATATCAAAATCTTCAAACGATCGCCGGGAAACTTAAGACCAATGGCAGAATGATTTAAAGGTGGATTGGGGAATTCAAAATGGATCGGCGGCGAAGGAGGAATAATGGAGACCCTAGCTAAAAAAAAACTTAAGCGAAAAATAGAGAGAGAAAGGAGAGAGAGGCTACATGTTTTTTAGAGTTTATCGGAGAAATAAAGTTGTGAAAAATCAGGAGGTATCTCGGTTTATATAAGCACCCAAAAGCAACAGTGATGTCATGCGCCTTGGGAATCATCAGAAACGTTTAGACTCCCCAAGAAAAGTACTAATCTGCCTAAGTCCATAAAGTTCCCCGAGCCGAATCTCTTCAAAACAACACTGCGAATATGGTTACACCGTAAACGGCTCGAGAAACATCTAAAAAATATGTAACCCCCGAGCCAAACTCTTGTGAAGGGTCATCCCGAGCCAACGTAACAACATAACTGCTCGGTAGCACATCACAATTCATAAGGCAAAACGGCTCGGGGACTTAGTCAACACTTAAACGGTTCGGCGACCTCACCTCAACGATTCGGTCAATCCATCAAAATGGCTTGGCATTAGCGCAACAATTTGGCTAGGGATGTTAACTTCAGAATGCTCTTTACCTTGACACTTTGAGAATTGAAATTGATGAGCTGGGGGAACTATTGGGGTCATTTTCACCCACCTGACGTTACCCGAGCCAAAATTGGCAAAACGGCTCTGGGTCACAACGAGACCCGAGCCAAACTTAAACGGCTCGGGTGCACCCTAGTCCTGCGCCAATATTGGGGAAACGGCTCGGTGTCACGGTGATAATTTTAGCTATCAACAAGCCGTGCGAAATGGAGTGTCACCCGAGCCAAAGGGGAGTGCCACCCAAGCCGAATGCCACCCGAGCCGCAAACAAGGGGGCTCGGCCCACTTCGCCGAAACAAAGGGCTCGGCCCATTTAGAAGTGGTCGGCATCTGAAGGGATAGACATGAAGAAAGGAAAAAGAGCGAAAGAATAGGAAATTTTCCTTATCTTTTTAGGAGTCGCCCTAGCCGACTTAGACTTATATATATACTAATGTACATCCTCGGAAAAGGAGATCCGAAATTTTACCTAGCAAACACTTGTTATTCTAGAACAGCTTTCTAAACAGCTTTAATAAAAACACCATCTTTGGATCTCTGTTTGTGCTTTCATGGTTTTTACTCAGAAGTTTCAGATCCCTTATAAAGTCTAACCAAATTCAATTGTGTGGATTTACACCCCCACAAAGAGTAATGAGGATTGGGTATGTCTACTCAAAAAGTCTTTATATGGTCTGAAATAAAGTCCCAGACAATGGAACCAAAAGTTTAATCAGTTTATGATGGGAATTCGGTTCACTAGGAGTGCTCGTGATAGTTGTGTATGTTAAGAAGCTTGCAGATGGTTTATACATCTACTTGTTGCTCTATGTGGATGACATGCTTGTAGCATCCAAGAACAAGCATGAGATTAACACGCTCAAGTAGCAGTTAAATGAAGTCTTTGAGATGAAAGACTTAGGATGTGTTAAGAAAAATTTTGGTATGGAGATAAGCAGAAACATATCAGAATTCAAGCTTGAGTTGTCTCAGAAGAATTATGTCGAGAAGATTCTGAAGTTGTTTCATCTGGAGCAAGCTAAAGCAGTGAAAACTCCCCTTTCTATTCATTTTAAACTAAAGGCTGCTACTGAAACTGAATTGGAAAAGCAAGCTGGTTATATGAAGACAATTCCGTATGCAAATGCAGTGGGAAGCATTATGTATACCATGATTGGTACAAGGCCTGATGTTGCTTATCCTTTGGGTGTGGTGAGTAGGTTTATGGCTAAGCCTACTAAGGACCATTGGCTTGCGGTGAAATGGATACTAAGGTACTTGAGGGGAACTTCTGATACAAGGTTAGTTTTTCAGAAGATAGGGGAATTAAAACTTTGTGATGCTGATTTTGCTTCAGATTTGGATAGGAGAAGGTTGATCACTGGTTTTGTTTTTACTTTGGTGGTACTGCAATTAGCTGGAAGTCAGGATTTCAGAAGTTTGTGGCTCTCTGAGTCCGAGTATATTGCTTTGAATGAATCAGTGAAAGAAGCAATATGGTTGAAAGGTCCGTTAGAAGATTTTGGTTACTGTCAAGAGCAGGTGGAGATTTTTTGCGATTCTCAGAGTGCTATAGATCTGTCCAAGAATAATATACATCACGAGAGGACGAAGCACGTAGCTGTGAAGATGCATTTTGTCAGAGAACAAATTGAGGAGAAAGTTGTGAAAGTCACAAAGATTTTTACTCTTTTCAATTCTGCAGACGTATTTACCAAAAAAATTCCAGTGCATAAGGAGTCTGATGCATTGAAGATCCTTTAGGTGTGTTCTGAATAAGGAGATTCAGGTTCCGGGATCCAGGGAAAGCTATGGAGAAGAGGGTGTTAAACTGAAGACAGAGGAGAAGTCATTGGTGGAGTTTTGTAAATGCTAATGGCTTAAGTCATTGGGCCTGGGTTATATTATGATGGGCCTTGGTTCTCGTCTTCTGTTTTGGCCGAGAGAAGGAAACGACGTCGAAGCTCTGTCACGATGTTAAGGTGTGAGCTAGAAGACGATGAAGTTTCAGAGTCACCATTAGAGCTTAACGGTGGATTCTCAGTGAGTTAATGGCTAACGGCTTTGTAGATAAGCTCGTTTAAGATCTCTCTAGAAGGTAGAAGTCTCGTGATAGTTTTCGGTGTAGAGAGAGAAAGCTATTGAAAACGACAGAGAGAGAGGGAGAGATCGTGTAAATCCGTCTTCTCCGGTGGTAGTTGATTCTCCGGGAAAGGTCTCGGCGTGAGTAGGCTGCCGTCACATCGACAGTGGAGGCTGAACATGTTAATTTCGTGTGTCGTTTACATTCCACAATTTAGTTTCGCGCTCAAGTTCTCAATCGATAAGAGAAATCAATCCTCTATGATGCTTTAACGACATTTTTGTGTGTTTCTAAACCAAGGAAAGAAACTCAAAGAGCAGCTACTAAACCAAAGACACCATTCTCACGACCGAGTCAACCCCAAGCCTCCGGTTAATGAATCTCATACAATCTTTACTTGAAAGTCTTTTTGTTTACCTAACTTTAAGTAAAATCTTTAAAACCTTAAATCATCCGTTTCAACAATAATACACATTTGTATTATTATGCCAGATTATATACATGTTAGCAAACTAGAGTTTCTAGTAATTCTTTTCCTAAGAAATGTTTTTTTTTTTTTTTAAATAACAGTGGAATAAATATCTAAGACATTTGGTTCATACATATCTAAACATACATACAATCTTGGTCCTATTCAAGAAATCCAGTTTTCTTCAATACTGCATTCCTAACTTTGCTCAAATCTCTTCCTTTCAATTTCCTTCCAACTCCTTCCATAACCGAGGACGATGAAGATGATTGACTGCGCTGCAGAAAATACTCTTCCGGTGACACATTCTCATCATCATCATCAACTTTCTTTGTCTTCCTTTTGTCTACTATTGACCAGTCAGGGACATTGATAGGAGCCGAGTGTTGTCTAATAGGTGCCATTCCTCCTCTGCTCTGCTTCTCAGGAATCATTCTAGGTTTGGTTGGAACTAAACTTTGGGTTGAGAAAGAGGGTTTAGTGGTATGGTTGCTGATCATGAACGATGACTGATGATATCCATTATCAAGAACATCCCACACATCATCTTCTTGAAAATCTCCATCTCTCAAAGATCTCCATACTCTCATGTTGTTCTTCTCCATTGATACTTACCTGCTTCTACAAACATAACAGAGCAACAAATAAGGATCTTTAATTATACAACTCCTCTTAGCTAGTCACAAAATAGCAAAAGAATGTAAGAATCTAAGTACCGTTTTGTTTTATTGAGTGAAGCTTAGAGAATATAATAAGATAATGAGATTTATAGAGTGGAATTTTTGTCAAGAGAAGCAAAAAAAATAAGCTTGAGAATTTGAGAAGAGAAAGGAAGAAAGTGACACAAGAGGTGTGGATTGAAGAAGAACAACACAGATTGGTTCTTATTTTGTCTTTATAGATATGACCCAAAGACATGGGAACCTATACATTATGCGTCCGGACAATAATTATCATCATCAATATTGGTACGTTCTGTGCTGATGAAAAGGTGTTAATTTAACGGTCAAACAAAGTACACTACACTAAGGCAGATGTGGCCAATTTTACTTTTAGTTTCTTCACCACGGGAAGTAATTTACTCATGATTTCGATTCACTCTACAAGTTAAATATTAGAAAATGGGTACCACATGGAATATGTTAATTATAAATATCCTGCATTTTGTCCTTAAATAAAGAAAAAAAGTTCACATATACATCCCCTTTGAGATGGAAAACTTGGAGCCTTTGACTTTTGACAAAGGTTCAATTCAGACGGCTGACCTTGTAATATATAGTACTCTTCTTCTTGACAAGAGATCAGTTTTCTAAGACAAAGCTATACAAGTCATCAGTGTGTTGTGTTGGTTACTGATAAATGATACCAACCATGCATCCTCACACAAAGAATGCATGTAGTCTAGTGGTTTCCACGGTTGATTATGTTTAAAAATTGATTTTTAATAAGACTACACATTTACATTTACAAATCTGTATAACAGTTATAGATCATAATCTAGATTTGGTAAATCTAACTGCGAAAAAACAAAATTTGATTTTCTCTAATTTCTTTCTTTGTTTTTTTTTTAACAATTTCACAAACTATTACACACACAAAAAAAATTCTGTTGATTGATATATATAGAAGAACGACTTTTACTAGATGTAAACTTGATTAGAGTAGACTTCACACAGATGACAGATGTAAACTTGATTAGAGTAGACTTCACACAGATGACCGATGTAAACTTGATTAGAGTAGACTTCACAATAAAATCACAGAACTAGAGACAGTATGAGATCTCGAGTTTAAAAAGTATTTAGATCTTCGGAATTATTCGTTTCCATCGAAACTACGTATAACTTTCTTTTTTTTTGTTATAAAACAACATGAAGTTTCTTAGAGGAAATATATGCATGGTGGCTAATTAACGTGCATATTATAATTGCATTTGCATTTAATCTAGGCGTGAAATAATTTAAAAAGTTAAATATATAGTAGTGATGTGGTTTGCTTTCTAAGAACAGACAAAAGTTTAGCTTGAAAGGAAGATTATTCAATGGATGACAAGCACTTGGGCCCGTTTGAGTAGCCGTCATTCATCGAACTTTGTTGCTCTCTTATATACAAAAACAATTTCATTCACTTCAAGATTTTAATTTATCTAAGCTGACCTAACCAATTTGAGCCATCATTTGTGAGAGTGACGGTTTGTATATTCTGGGTCTTACCAACAATACATTTTGTGGTCCAAAATAAAAACCAACAAGCTTTCATGTGATTCGTCTTAGCGGTGGGCAAAATTCCCGAACCGAACCGAACCGAGCCAAATCGAACCGAATAACGAAATTTGGTTCGGATTCGGATAATCCAAATAACCCAAACGGACCCATTTCTATTAAAGTTTTTTATATTTATAGTTAATTGGTTTTAGATTACTGTTCATAACTTCATTAATTTTATACTTTTGAGACTTGCAGCTTTGACTTTTCGTCTTTTCCTTTTCTAACGTTGTTGTTTTGTCTCCGACGAGCAAACCTAACGCTAGTGTTTCTGGCGAGTGAGAATAAAAAACAAAACATTTGAGAATAGAAAATACGAGGATATTTATTTATTTTAAAAGAATTTAAATGTTTTGGAGTTTTATTTGTTTTTAAACATTGGATTTTCTATTATGAAGGTGTGTTTTTTAAATAGAAAAGCAACTGAAATTTGGTCAATAAAATAAACGAAAATTAATCGGGTAATTTCTTCTAAAACCCGAACCAAACCGAACCGAACCGAATTAAAAGTAAATTCCAAATGGAACTTATTTTCCTAAAACCGAAAAAACCAAAATCCGAATAACCCGAACCGAATCGAACCGATTAACCGAATGCCCACCTCTAATTCGTCTAAGAGTCGGCACTGATGAGTAAGAAGATGTGTTAAGTTTGGAGGATTTAAAATCATCACCAAAGTACAATAATAGAGAGTCTATAACCTGTATAAGTTTATTCCATTTTCTTAATCCGTTACACCAAAAATGTCGTATTAAGGTTAATTTTTTTTAAGTACTTTAAAAAAAAAATAATACAAGATTTTTTTTTTTCACTTAAAAAAATTATATTAAATTGATGTAGTAAAATTTACATACATAAAATCTTTAAAACGAAAAGTACCGCTACAAGTTAAACAATCCATTTTACTATTCAAACTGCTTGGAATATAAGAAATTGAAAAGCAAAAAAAAACGGAAACGAGCTTTTTAGGCCTGAAAACATTGCGAGTCAATGTGCTCAGGTTTTAAACCATAAAATAATACTGCAAGTGAACAGCAAACACAGTAGTACTTAGGGGTCGATCAACTGAAGACCAAAGATCACTCTACGAGTTTATGAGATTCAAATAAGTTAAGACTAAAATATGTGGGTGTTTGTTTTAGGGTTGTGAATAGTGACTAAAATAGCAATAAATAAACTAAAATTGCAAGTACTTAACGATTTAAAGTAAATGAAAAAGCGTTACGCATTAGGAATAATCGCAGAGAATCATAAATCATAGAAATTATATTAATATTAGGGATTTAATATACAAACCGTCTTGAACTCGAAACACAAATATACAGTTAACCCACTCATGTGGTGCTAAGTTAATATGTTTAACAACCAAATAAACTAAACTCCCATTTGTTATTAGCATAAATCAAACATGCTTTATTCGACCAAGTTCGATATGTTCACTAGACAGTACTCTATAACTCAACTTTCGCATGTTATAACACCTAGCTTAACTAGATTAGTTTAGGAGATTTATCAAACTTTCGGAAAGTTAATCTACCTTAGTTCTGATCACAAGATACACTGTCAAACAATCAACAATGAAAACCATCAAGATAAGAGCTAATAGATATCCCTAGACAATAATCTTCAAACTAACAATTCATGAAAACTCTTCGAATCCCTAAAACCTAACTAGATGACTACTCAAGCATGGTGCAAATAAATAAGAAGCAAGGATAAGTAGAGAAAATCATGAATAAATTGAATTAAAAGAGTTAAAGTTCATAAATCTTCTCTATAGCGAGATATCCTCTTTAAGACTCTTAGAATCGAAAACTATGAAAAACTATGTTTATGGTTGCTGTTGTGGTATGTGGTGATGAAGATTTTTTTGGCTCTCTGTGCTTTATATGTGTAGTATAGGTCGGCTAGGATATATCTTCGAAGATTTAGGAAGATTTCTGATTAGGTTGAATTTTCTTATTTTTAGGAAAGGGTGATCGATCAATAGTTATATGTTAATCGATCGATTGCCTCTGCTTTTCGCGGCAGGGATTTCTGATGCATAGGTTATCGATCAATGCAGGGACCAATCGGTCGTTTAGCCTCTTCTTCCTCAGCTTGCTCTGTTTCGTAGCCAGACATACCAATTTTCGATAAAATGGGAATATCTTGATATCAGACCGTTGGATTTTTTTCAAGACACTTGAAAATGAAAGGTAACATCCACATCTATCTTGTGCCCAAATTTGAGCATGATCCAACGGTGGGAAATCATTATATGATGCAAAACATTTGATGATTGAAAGGTGTCTAATCTCCAAAATACTTGTTTTGCACCATTTTCGTCAATTTTGCCTAAATTTCCAGTAAAAATTCTTAAAACTAAAAAGTACTACAAATGCCAATAAACACCAAAACCAATGGAAATACTTAATAAAAATCTATTAAAATCATACGTAAAAGTTGTTAAATATGATGTATATCACAAGTAGCATGGAGAAAACGGGCCATACTTTCGAATCTGACATCATCTTCACTACTAACTCTAAGAAAATTTGTCTAGAAAGAGATGGCTATCTCTTGGTGCAGCACCATGCAGTCCATCGTTCAAATCAAAGCTTCCAACTCCGGTAGAATAGTTAAACTTTCTTTGTCCATTGGCACCCATTAAGGCAGGCACCCCATTCATATTGACCAAACACCGCTGAGAACAAACTTTCGCGCTTCCACAATCCATCTATCTAACAAATTGGTCCATGAGCTAACGAGTAAACTGGTTGTATCGGGAGAAAGTGCCCGTCGCTTCTCCCATTAATTTCGCTTCCTCCCATGCTAAAGTTTCTCTTATTGCATACTTTAAGATATATGGTGGTTTTTGATCTAAGCCATTGAAAATCCTATCATTCCGAATTTTCCATAAGAACCAGAGCATCCATGGAAATGGATTAATTTTCTCCTTTTGTAATATCTTTGTAGGCACTCTCCAAAATAAATAATCTAAATTCGTAAAGTTGAAAAAACTAGGAAAATTACCATAAAAAACCTCCAACTATTTACATTTTTCCAACTTAAACCTCAAACTTTTTCGATTTCTAGTTCAAACCTTCAACTTAATTATTTTTTTTAAACAAACCTCCAAGTAACCGAAATAGTGCGTGATGCTGGGTTGACTAACGGTCAACGATGGTTCTGTTTAACACAGTTACAATAATTAATTAAATCTTTTTTTTTAATGATAAAAAATCAAATAAATAAATAAATCTTTTTTTTTTAAAGAAAAGAAGAAACAAAATCCAACTGTTCGTCCTCCTCACAAACTCTCCATCGCCGGAGGAGCTCCTCTTCCTCACAAACTCCATCGACAGAGGATATCCAGCAACCGATAGTGAATTTCTTGGCTAGCGGATATGGGGAAATCCCATACAAATTGGGTTAAATCTGATATGTCGACATTGTTCAAGAGCAAGCAGGATTTACAGTCGGAAGACAAAGAACAGCTTTTCTCTTTGAATTTTTAAAAAATTTACTGATTTTAATTCTGTAATAAATATAAAAAAAATTATTTTTTCTTTAAAAAAAAAATATATTTTTTTGTTATTTTTCTTACTTTTTTTTATTAGTTATCTATTTAAAAATAATAATTTCATTACCATTAATGGACTTAATGTTGACAATTAGTCAACCCAACGTCATGCACTGTTTCGGTAACTTGGAGGTTTGTTTTACCAAAATAATTAAGTTGAAGGTTTGAACTGGAAACCGAAAAAATTTGGTGTTTAAGTTGGAAAAATGTAAATAGTTGGAGGTTTTTTATGGAAAAACTTTTTTGATAACACTCATGTTTGTAATGCTAGGGGCACTCAAACAAAGTGATATGAACATCAGATCCAAGGCGTACCAAGCCCATCTGATTCGGGAACACACTAACGACAAATGAGAGATAACCATCTTTAGAGTCCATGTCAAGAACGAAGGAGAGACGAAATAACCTGATTTCGAATAAAAGGAAGAATCATACCAAAAATCATTTTGCTCGAGACATAAACTGATTTGCTCGAGACATAAACTGTTTTGGTCGAGACTCGGATTGTCCCAGTCGAGAAACCTCGACCTAGCTATCACCCATACACCGTTTTGGTCGAGAAACCATACCCACCAGACACCAGTTGATGGATGCATGTACGAGAACAGCTTATAGTCGACATGCCCAAATATGACGATTTCAGCCCAGATGTACATTGGGTTTGGGGATAAGACAATAGCAACAGCCAACAAACAATCAAGAAACCACCAAACTTTCAACATTGAGATGTTGAGGTAGTAAAAAAGCAAGACCAGTGTGACTCAATATGTTTCAATACATGAAACTAATAACGAGATCCATAGAAATCTTTTGCAATCAGAGGAATGATAGACACCATATTTGAGATACAATTTTGTATCCCCTTATCAACTGTTGATTATCTTCGAAATCATACCTAGTTAATTGAGTTAAAGAAAAAATCTTTGAAATGATCCACACACAATAGATAAGTTATCAAGCCAAATTGGTATAATGACATTCAATTAACAAAGAAATCTTCAGTTAGATGGTGGAAATGAATAAAATTTATTGAACATCTTTCCCAAAATATATAAGTTACAAAGTGATTATAAAGAAACAATCTACAGAAGAGGGGGAAATGAAGTAATCTTAATTTAATGAGCAACAACGGCATCGTGATTATTCAATACGTTGGTATTACCATTCGTTGATTCAAGTATGGAGTTTGGAGAAGGGTTCAAATTCATCATTGTCCGCAAGACAGATCTAGCAGGGCCTAGTTTCTTCCTACCGATGCGATACGGACCGTAGATCTTGCTCAAGAGATCTGACATCTGGTCCATATTCAGGGTCTGCGGCGGCGCCTCGGAAGAAGGCGATGGTGGGTCGAGTCGGTCCGGGAGAGAACGAGTTAAGGGCGAGTTAGATCTAGCGTTGATTCGCGAGTTACGGATTTGAGCCAGAGCCCCTGGTTTCAAGTAACGGTGGAAGCCGTCGTTTCTTCTCACCGGAGATCTGGAAACTCCTGTCATCGATCCGAATCGGAGAAGAGATTGTGATGGGAGGCGGGAAAATTAGAGTTAGGGATTTGAGGGGTGGGAAAGATAAAAATGAGGTTTTGGAGTACCGTAGGGTTTTGAAAAGGCAAAGCGGGAGTTTTTACGTCACGTGAAACGCCGCCTCATGGTCACGTGACTTTTTTTAAGTCTTCATTAAAATAATCTGTTGTCGGGTCGGATCTTTTATCCTAAAACCCGAACCCGGATTTTTGATAGAGCAGACCCGATCGGGGAGAAGAATTTTGGACGTGTTGTGTTCGGTTTTGGATCCTAGGAAGAAGAAATCGGCGGGAGAAGCTATCATGTCGAGGCTATGGGCGAGAGTTGCCGGATTGTTCAGTAGCAAGAGTTTCATCGGAATAGACAAGACTGGTAACAAGTATTTTTCCAGAATGGAGGAGATTGACGGACTGGGCGAGTATTGTTCTTCCAACCTCAATTCCTTTTTTTTTGTTTTTTTTTTAGGTTTACGTGAGATTTAGGCCTCCAAATTCGTCATTCTTTTGTCAAATTGCTGAAGTTCTTTGGGTTTTTTTTGTTTCCGTTCGTTCAGATGAATCAGCTGTCTTTGCCTGTTGTGTGTTGCAGTCAAGTAATTTAATTTCGTATCAAAGGCTTGTTTTTTGTTTGAGTCGTACTATGGTTTTAACTTTTGGGTTTCGATTAATCAGCGATGTTGAAAAAGGATTGTGTTTCTCTTTACATATACGTGTGATCGTGTAATGAGTACTGGGAATAATGTTTTTGATACCCAAATGAAACTGACACAACTTATTTTATGTGCTTAAGACTCTTGTGGAATCCATTTGTGAAGTAAGATGTTCTCATGTGCTTCTTTCTACTTTCCAGTGAAGGAGAAAAGATGGGTTGCCTTTAGACGAGAGGAGGATCCAACTTCTATTCCTGGTAACTCTTTACAAAGCCTTATTCAATGGTTTTTTTGGTGGTTTCATTACATATGAGATATGACCATATATCCATTTGCTTTCCTGAGGATAGCTAGAAAAGGATTCTTTGCTTAAACAAAGCAGTGGTGTCAGATTTGAAACATAAGCCATTCTGTAGTATATGTCGAAAATACATCCACATTTTTTTATTTTTTTGATCAAATTTTGTAGTTGAATGGATTTGTTGGCTGAATGGGCAGCGAAAAAGGGCTCCTTCTCCAGAGGCAAGATAAACTTCTCTTTAACCAGAATTATTTGTGGTCTTTCCATCGAGGTTTTCATTGCATATAGACTGGCTATATATGCCATTAGTATCTGGCCTTTGATGTTGGTGTTTCTTACTTGTCCAGGAAATGGCTGAACTTGAGGCAAGGCGTGAGCGTGTAAAGCTTAATGTTGCTCGTAGGTGTTCCAGATTATTAATACATTTTGCAGAAATTATCTATCCTTTTAAATGTCTCTACGTTCATTTTTCCTGGCCTCCGTTGATCTTTGCTGCAAACCGTTTATGACTTTGAGGACTTGATTTTTGGAACCTAAAGTTCGGATGAACAAAGTCAAATGTTATTTTTTGCATCTCTGTGTATTAGCAAGTCAAGACATTCTTATGCTTTCTCCATTTAATATGTCTCTTCAAGTTCTATGCATGACATTTATCATTTTTCTTTTGCCTTCAATTCCTTGTCAAGTTCTCAAGAAAGAAGAGGAGGAGAAGAAAGCCAGAGAAGGCACTGGACGCAAAATCATGACCATCGGTAGTTAGCATTTAGTGCCCACAAAATTTGTACCATTTTTTTTCCATTTATGAAGCGGTCGCTTAATGTTGGCTCTCTTTGTGTATAGGTAAAGTTGAGGGTCCAGATTTGACAAGCTTTGTTCGCCATTTTCCAGCGGATTCAAAAGGTATTACATTTTCTCTGCATTCAATTGATTAAGCGAGTTGCCATAGAGTGCTGAAGACTTAACTTCTTAGGTTTCATTTGCTTTCGTTTTCTGAAATTCCCTTGTATAATTTTGACAAAGATTGTTATGGACAGGCATTTATATTTTTGCTGTGTTTGCCGATCAAATGGTGATAAAGTATCTTTGGAATGTCGTCATTTGTGTGATAAGAAGTGCTTCTGAGGGAATGTTTTGATTCTTGTTCAGCTTTTCCGTGTGCAACTATTGCACTAATGATTATATTAGTTTTGTGAACTTGAATCAGAAACACCTTGTGCATTGCTTTGTGAAGTCTGTGATTATGATGAAGTTATGATAGTAAAAGTGTTCCCTGTATGTCCATTATGATTGTGGTAGCTTAGAAGGGCAATAAGAATTGTGCACTATATGTCATTTGTTGATTCAAGGGCTGAGGTTACTACAGTTGCTAGTTTTCCTATAACCATAAAGAGCTTATCACTCTACCATAAACTCGTGGAAGTAAGACTGACGGTTGAAGTCTTTTCTTGTTTGTTAATGCTTTAAGGTGATAAAACAGAGGAAGCTAGTGAAGAAGCAGATGAATCCAGGTGAATCATCATGATTCATAATATCTCTGCATTAATCATAATCTTCTTACATTCATTTTTTTCCGGATGCAAAGCTCAGCATCTTTCGCAAGAGCACCATAACCAAATGTTCTCACATTGCTTTTACAGGGTTGAGGAACATGAACCCGAGATAGTTACTGCAGAACCACCCGAACCAAAGTAAGTCAAGCCTGTTTTACTTTTTAACTCTCAAAAGTTAAAACTACACATTCAGACTCATGGATATGAACTTTGTTTCTGATTGTTACAAACCCCTACTAAGCTGAATCTGTTCTCTACGAACATGAAGTAATGTATTGTGTTTCGTATGATAAAGTCCAAACTAATGACGATGATGATGATAATGCAGGACAACAGAGCCATCAGGGTCTGGATCATCATTTAGGCCCGGGACATGGCAGCCACCATCGTAAACACATTCTCTCTTCACGCAGAAACAGAATTTTCCGTCCAATTATTTGTTTGTTGTAGTCTACAGAAACCAATTGGGATTTGAGTCTTACAGATGAATGAGAGACCAGAGAGCTTTTGAGGACCCTAAAGTTGTGGCCTTTGACATTGTTATTGAGGACTTGGAAGAGCCAAAATGAGAAGCCATCTTCTGATGATTTGTTTTCTTTGGGGGGACTTGTCTCTTGGCATTGTGCTTGAGACTTAAATTGCCTTGTCCTTCATAGCTTAAGAAGAGCCTACTTACCACCCTACGTTTTTTTTCGTTGACTTTTCACATATTTCCTCGTTGACTTTTTATTATTATTGTGAAACGATTTATTTCCTAGGCAAATAAATATCATGATTGAATTGAATAATAGTATTTATTTTCATGTCATAGGATTCCCTTGTCCCCTTTAACATTATTCGGGACCCGAAAATGATTTGTGAAAAGATGTTTATATATATCTCTACAGTATATGTCAAAACACTAATCCCTCTGAATATTAATAACATGACAAAAAATAATTGTCCCTCTCACAAATCTTGATTCACACGAAATATATTTTCTAAATCGTGACTAATCCCCTTAAATCTAATTAAAAAAATTTGTCCACTTTATCTAAACCCCTACACGATAATATGCCTCCCATGATGACTTAGGGCCTAACTGATTTAAACACAGCGGATGCAGTTGCGGGAGTTTGCGGAAGTGGACGGTAGCATTTTCTAGCGTTATTGAACAATTTATACGACTGGTAAAGCGGCTGGAAACGAGTGCGTTTGCGGGATGTTTATGACTGATTTACAGCGGGTGCGATAGCGAATTTAAATAAAACTACCAAAATACACATAATATATAATTTATATAAAAATCAATAATATATTATTATAAAAAATTAAAATTATATATCTCCTTAACATTATTTGGGAAGTGATTTGTGAGAAGATGCTTATGTGTCATCTCCACAATCACTCTCACAAAATAAATATGACATGTCAAAATACTAATCACTCTCACAAAAATAAATATGAGATGGAAAAACACTAATCCCTCTTACATAAATATTTATAACATGGCAAAAGACAATTAATTTCTTACTTTTCAAATCTTGATTCACACGAAAATATATTTTCCAAATCGTGACTAATTCCCTTAAATCTAAATTAAAAAATTTACCCACTTTACCTAAACCCCTAAACCCCTACACGATAATATGCCTCCCCATTATGTATATATATATGTGATGACTTAGGGCCAGACTGGTTTAAACGCAGCAGGTGCGGATGCGGTTGCGGTTGCGGGGGTTTGCGGAAGCAGGCGGTAGCGCTTTCTAGCGTTATTGGGCAATTTATACGACTGGTAAAGCGGCTGGAAACGGATGCGTTTGCGGGACATTTATGACTGGTTTACAGCGGATGCGATAGTGGATTTACATAAAACTACCAAAATACACATAATATATAATTTATATAAAAAATCAATAATATATTATTAAAAAAATTTGCCCACTTTACCTAAACCGCTACACGATAATATGCCTATATATATATATATATGAAGATTTAGGGTCGGCCTGGTTTAAATGCAGCGGTGCGGTTGCGGGAGTTTGCGGAAGCGGGCGGTAGCGCTTTCTAGTGTTATTGGACAATTTATACGACTGGTAAAGCGGCTAGAAACGGGTGCGTTAGCGGGACGTTTATGACTGGTTTACAGCGGGTGCGATAACAGATTTACATAAAACTACCAAATACACATAATATATAATTTATATAAAAATCAATAATATATTCTTATGAAAAATTAAAATTGTATATCTCCTTAACATTATTTGGGAAGTGATTTGTGAGAAGATGCTTATATGTCATCTCCACAATCACTCTTACAAAATAAATATGACATATCAAAATACTAATCACTCTCACAAAAATAAATATGACATGGCTAAACACTAATCCCTCTCACATAAATATTTATGACATGGCAAAAAACAATTAATTTCTTACTTTTCAAATCTTGATTCACACGAAAATATATTTTCCAAATCGTGACTAATCCCCTTAAATTTAATTAAAAAAATTTGTCCACTTTACCTAAACCCTACACGATAATATGCTTCCCCATTATATATATATGATGACTTAGGGTCTGACTCGTTTAAACGCAGCGGGTGCGGTTGCGGGAGTTTGCGGAAGCGGGCGGTAGCGCTTTCTAGTGTTATTGGACAATTTATACGACTGGTAAAGCGGCTGGAAACGGGTGTGTTTGCGGGACGTTTATGACTTGTTTACAGCGGGTGCGATAGCGGATTTACATAAAACTACCAAAATACACATAATATATCATTTATATAAAAATCAATAATATATTATTATAAAAAATGAAAATTATATATTTTAAATAAATCATAGAATAATTAAATAAAAAAATTTAAAGATATTTGGAACATTTTTTATATATACCATAACATTTTTTATAATTATTTAAATTAAAATTGAAAAAATTAAAATATTATTATAAAAAATTAAAACTATATATTTTAAATAAATCATAGAATAATTAAATAGTATTTTTACAATAATTTTTTTTATATAATTACAATTTTATTTTAATTTAATTAAAATATATATAAAGTGTATGTAATTTTATATGATAATATTTTATATAAAAATTAAATTTTTTAAAATAACTTTTTTTTGTAAATTTTAGTTCATTATTTAGATAGTATTTTTTTTTTAAATATTTTTTTCAACCACCCGCAATCGCAAACGCTCGTGGGAAGGAGTTTTTGATTTAGAGCGGTTACATGTGATATAAAGCGGTATGGAGCGGTATGGAGCGATTTCTGTGATTGTTGTCAAACGCTACCAACAACAACCGCCCGCAAACATAACGTTTGCGAGTGGTAGCGAGTGAACCAATCAACCCCTTAGTCAACCAATTTACATTCATAACAACTTTTATATTCTTCTCTTATCAATGATTTTTCTCTATAATTATGATGATGATATTGTGGATCTAAATAGTTCTAAATATACATGGAGCATCCACCGAAGGTAGAAAATGATTTTTCTTTTTCTACTAATGTAATTTTTTTCAATTTTGATGAATTGTAATTTTTCTACTTGCTTATTATAAGGTTATACGCACATGGTATCATGATTCAAGTGCAAGATCAAGCGACAAAATTTCAGATCTTCACCTACCTAATGAACATGTACGTAATAAAATTTCAGGTCTTCGACAAATTTTTTTGGCTTCTATACAATGAATTAATTGATACCTTTTATAGTTCTTTAAAATCATTTCAGGGATTAACAAATCAAACATCTCTAACGAGTTATCAATTCTACAATCTCATATATTACATCACTTTGGTTGGAGAAAGGCTAAAATCTATTTGATTACTTTACTAAATTGAACATGCTTTCAAGCAAGAAACGACGTCTAACCATTCTTACATATGGAACCTACTTTATTGCGAATTGCGATATTTGATTTTAAATTTGTTATTGATATGCTGTAATTTTGTTACGTTATCATTATATAATTAGACGGTGACACAACTTCTCTGAGATATTTTATACATAATTTCATTGTTATATTTAAATCAATAATTACATCTTATAGGTACAACTTACTTCCCATATCGTAACAGGTTCCTTTTTCTTAAAGCAAATTCAATCAATAATTTTATTGTTATCTTTTTTTTTTTGGTACATCGACGGGAGATGACTCTCCCATTTTATTATAAAGCAAATAAACTAAACTCGAACATATCTTGACTGTGCCGACCCCGCCACATCCTCTATTAGGATCGAACTCACACAATCAGGCCTAGCCTCCAACAAGTGAATACCCAAAGGTAGTGAAAACGCATAGTTAGCCAATCCATCCGCAAGGCGATTCGCTTCCCTATACACATGTGAAATACGGACAATCCAGTCTTTCGAAATAAAGTCATAGCACAAACGTACTAGGAAAGACAAGGGATGAGTCTCACTAATCCCTGTCTTGAGAAAACCCACTACCATCTCCGAATCAACTTCCAACTCCACCCTTCTAGCTCCCCGCTCCCAGGCTATGACGAGCCCATAATAGACTCCCCATAATTCTGCTAAGGGGGCCGAGCACACTCCTATATTCACCACAAAACCTCCACACCAATTTCCATCCCCATCCCGTAGCACTCCACCTGCGGTTGCTAAGCCCGGGTTTCCCCGAGACGCTCCATCCGTATTCAGCTTCATCCAGCCATCAGACGGTGGTGACCAAGCAATCAATCTTTCGACTCGCATTCTCTGCCCATTGCCGTCTGTCACACTCGAGTTCGCCACCTCTACTTCCTTAGCAAGATCCTTCAAGAATCGCACTCTATCCCGACACTTGCCAGTTGCACCAAACACATTGCCACACCGCCATTTCCACCCCCACCATACACTCATCGCAAACAACGTAGACCACATGCACCCTCCACTCCTTTCATTCTCTCCCAAATTTGTATAAATCCATTCGAATAACGGTTGAGCAAAAAATGACTGTAGCTTGCCTCTAGGTACAAGTCTCGTCCATATTCCCGCCATCGCCTGACAATCTCTCAAAACGTGTAAAATGGTTTCCTCTCCACCCTTACAAACCGAGCATATGGGTGTATCACTAATATGCCTCCTATGAGGTTCCGCATTTGTCATAATTACTCGATGAATCCCCAACCAGATGAACACCTTCACTCGTTCCGGCGCCATCACTGTCCATACTCGATCAAACAGGTTTCCCATATTCGGTCGTGGTGAGATATCCCTCGTTAACCAAGCATGAGCGGACTTCACTGTGAATACACCATCAGCATTTGAGACCCACGAACTCCTATCCCTTGCACCGGAAAACGTGTCTACAACCACTGCCAACAGCCGCAATTTGACCTCCTCAGAGACATAAGGCATTATTTTTCCAAAATCCCATCCATATTCATTGCTCCATAGCTCCCGAACACTCATTTGCATCATATTCTCCGGCACTGCACTGCTTACACATTCCACCAGCGGTGTAGACAAGACCCATTTATCCGTCCAGAAACGAATGTCCCTACCATCTCCTACTACCCACCCTAGACCCGGCATCACCACCTCCCTAATTCCGACGGTTATACTCTGCCATGTCGAGGGCCATGTACCTTTCACCACCGTCCATGCCGTATCATGAGGGTCGCCCACTTTATATTTCTTTCTCAGAACCCGTGCCCACAGGCTGTCATGATCACTCATTAACCTCCATCCTAGCTTTGCTAATAACGCCTTATTCATGTCTGCAGTTGATCGAATCCCCAAACCCCCTTCCTTCTTTGGTTTACAAACTTTTTTCCAGCTCACTAGATGTTGTTTGCGCCTCTCCACCGTAGTTCCCCAAATAAATTCTCTCGACACTCTATCTAGCCGTTGAGTGATAGCCTTTGGGAGTGCAATAGAACTCATAGAATGGACTGGTATTGAGGCTAGAACTGCTTTGGTGAAGGTTACTCTTCCCGCCATGCTCAAGAAACGGCCTCTCCAACCTGATAACCGAGCCGATACTCGCTCCAAGACCTCTCCAAAGGTGTCCTTATTTATACGTTTTTGTAACACCGGCATGCCCAGATATTTTCCCAAATCCCGAGTAGCTTTAATCCCACTCTCATCACTAATACGTTTTGCTAAGTCTCGAGTCACATTAGCCGAATAAAAGATCTTTGATTTCTCCAAACTAACTTTTTGCCCTGATGCAATGCAAAACGTCTCCAATACCTTACGAATAACTCGTATTTGTGCCACCGACGCTTCTGCAAACAATATGAGATCATCCGCGAAACAAATATGTGACAACTTTGGCCCACCTCGTGACAAAGATATCGATTTCCATTCCTTTCTAGCCACCGAGAACTCAATTTGATGGCACAATCTCTCAAGACACATAACAAACAAATACGGAGATAGCGGGTCTCCCTGCCGCAGCCCTCTTTGAGGTTTGAAAGCCTCTGTCTTTTCTCCATTCCATAACACCTTCATCGAGAGACCCGTAACGCATTGCATTATCCAATCCTTCCACTTCCCTGGGAGCTTCGCCGCCTTAATTGTATCTTCTAGAAAGTCCCACCGCACTCGATCATATGCTTTTTCCAAATCAAGTTTCAGCAACATCCATCCTTTTTGTTCTTTCTTTCTCCTCATCGAATGCACCGCCTCTTGAACCACAACTATATTATCCGTACTCAACCTTCCCGGGATAAAACTCGCTTGTGCTGGTCCAACAAGCTTTGGCATTACTGCCTTCAACCGCATCACCATAGCCTTTGTAATTATTTTAAACAAAACATTACAAAGACTTATTGGCCGAAACTGTTTCATTGTTTCCGGCTTATCTACTTTCGCAATCAATACAAGTAGAGCATCATTTGTTTCGGCTGGTAACATTCCTGATCGGAAGAAGTCTAGCACAAACTTCACCACCGAAGGACCCACTATATCCCAACACTGCTGATAAAACACCGGTTGGAAGCCATCCGGACCCGGCGCCTTAAACTTCCCCATACTTCGAATTGATTGTTCTACTTCCATGGCTGAAAAAATCTTTTCCAGATTTGTAATCTCCGCCGTCGTTAAACTGGTAAAGCCCTCCATCGGCAATGCTACAACATTCTGATCCACATCATCCATTGAATAGAGTTTTTTATAATACTCCACCGCTAGACTCTCCAATTCTTGTGCATTATCCACCCATCTCCCTTCATCATTCTTAAGAGCTTCTATACGGTTCCTCCGTCTTCTTATCACCGTAGACATAAAGAAATATTTAGTATTTCTATCCCCCAAAGCAATCCACTTTTCCCTAGATTTTTGGAACCAAATAACCTCTTCTTGCTCAAGGACCATCTCCAACTCTTTTATTAATTCTGCTTCCTTGTCCAGCAAGTTATCCATTTGACTTATATCCAATATATCTTGCACACCCTTAATCTCTTGTAATAACAAGTCTTTACGTTTCTGAACATCTCCAAACACATCCCGATTCCATCTTTTCAGAACCCGTCTAAGCCTATTAAGTGCTTCCGGAGTCGTCAGATTACCCCTCCAAGATGACACCACCAACTCCTTAAAACTAGCATGACTTAACCAGGCTGCCTCAAACCGAAAGGGGCGTCTACTCGGATCACGTCCGACCTCCGGGCAGAGCTGCACATACAAAGGGGCATGATCTGATGACAAAAACGGTAGATGCGAGACTACCGCATCCTGCCATTTCAATCTCGCGTGTGCACAACATAGTACTCTATCTAGTCGCTTAGCTACGTATGTGCGTGCCTCTCTCCCTCGTTTCCAAGTGAACTTATTACCTCGGAACCCCATGTCAATTAGAGCTGACTCATTTATCCAATCCCCAAAGGCTAGAGAATCCGGAGACAATTGTCCATTACCACCCGTCCTCTCATCCAATCTAAGAATCGTATTAAAATCACCTCCAATGATCAACGGCTCCACAATTCCTTGAATGACTGTTTGTAAACTTCCCCACAAACTACTTCTCCTACTCACAGATGGCGCTGCATACACCACAATAAGATGCATTACTTCCTCTCCATTCACCACTTTAGCGTGGATAAATTGTTCTGTAGACCCAACCACAAACACATCTCCAACCTCTGATTTCCACAACAACCATAATCCACCGCTCTGTCCTGTTGCATCCACGCGAAACGAGTTATCGAACCCTAAACATTGACAAATTTTCATCGCTCTCTCTTCTCCTGCGTGAGTTTCAAAAATCGCCAAGACATCCGTTCTGAATTTCTTCAAAATATAACGAATAGATCGTCTAAAATTGGGTTTATTCGCCCCCCGGCAATTCCAGAAAAGATAATTCATCATACGTCGATAGTATACTACTCGAACTACCGGGGACCCCTGTTATGCTTGCTGCACCCGCATCATCTCCTCCTCTGATGCGTCGCTGCCCTTTACCCTTGCTATTGCCGAAATCATCTCCGTCGGCTGGTTAGTCTCTCGCCCTTCTAACTCATCCAAATTCAAATCATTTTCCCTCCGCTTTGGCTCACTCTCATTAATGAACACTTCACCCGGTCTTCCCATCGTTATCTTCTCTGCTCTAAGTCTTTTCCCCGACACTGCTCTTTCACTCTCCTCTCGTGTCGGGCCAAAGATCAATCCTCTCGTAGGACGCATGGGCTTATTTACCTTAGGCCCAAGAGTGTCCATCAATTTATTTTTTCCAGCCTTCTTCTCTCTTAAGCCCATGTTTGCTCCACTTCTCCCTTTGTCTATGCCAACAATCGCTTTGCCTTGAATAGCACTCCTTTCCTTCCGTAATTGATTCATCGTCCCTTCATTTTCTTTATTTGCCTCTAAATCAATATTCACCACCTCTAAACTTGCATCTTCCAAATCTTCCTCCAAACTACCAAATTTGTTAGTGTTATCAATACTTGCCTTTTCCGGGATTTTCGGGACTCTAGCTGAATTCTTTCCTAAATGCCCTTCCGAGTTTCCCGCAGCAAAAATCATTCGACTTTGAGATGGTCCCGATCTCCTCCCCGATCTCCGTACTGGCGTAAAGTCCATCACCTCCTGTGACCTTTCAATATTCTTTGCCTCCGTACTTCGTACTACTGGCTCTGGTACTTTGTCTCGAACCACCTGTGGACAAGCATGGATCAAGTGTCCATACAACCCGCAACCCGAGCAGATATTCGTCAATCCCTCATACGCCACATAGTATCTTTCACCATTGACCATTACCGTACCTTTCAATGGCTTAGATAGATTCACCTCAACACACACTCTCGCGAATCGAGCCCTCTCAAACTTTAACGTTGTTGGGTCCACTCTTATGGGTTTTCCCAATCCCCTAGCTATCCCCATCAAAATCGACTTATGATACAGGTTCACCGGGATGTTCGACAACCTCACCCAGACTGGTGTCGTAACAATCTCGTTCCGTAATGGATCGAATTCCGGGGACCAAGCCTGAACCATGAGATAACTCCCAAATGCTTTCCATGGTCCCCCTGTCAGCGCTGCCATATACTCTTCCTCTAGTTCAAATCGAATCATAAAGAAATGCCGAGGCAAATCCATGACATACATTGTCCCTTTTGGCTTCCACAACTCTCTCAGTTTTCTACTGAGCACCGGGATTGACATACTCCGGCCTAACACTTTCACGATCATGCACTTCTTCCACAACCCATTCATAGCCTCCAACACCTCCTTAGCGATCGTGATCACCGGTTCTCCATCCTCCCCGTTCGGAAACTCTAGCTGTAACCTTGACAAGACGAAATCATCATCGATCACGTCCTCCGGAATCGGCATCCAACCAACGTTCCTTCCCACCACCTTTTGCACCCATGACCCCGCCCCATCCGGAGGCTCTCCCGGCGGCCGTCCCTTGTCACCGATATCGAACATAGCCGTATCCTGATTTTCCGTATCCGTCACCCTAAAATCGCCTTCCTGATTTTCCGGACACATTTTACGATGGAGAAGAGTTATAATTTTATTGTTATCTTATTTTCCGGACACATTTTACGTTTGCGGGATGTTTATGACTGATTTACAGCGGGTGCGATAGCGAATTTAAATAAAACTACCAAAATACACATAATATATAATTTATATAAAAATCAATAATATATTATTATAAAAAATTAAAATTATATATCTCCTTAACATTATTTGGGAAGTGATTTGTGAGAAGATGCTTATGTGTCATCTCCACAATCACTCTCACAAAATAAATATGACATGTCAAAATACTAATCACTCTCACAAAAATAAATATGAGATGGAAAAACACTAATCCCTCTTACATAAATATTTATAACATGGCAAAAGACAATTAATTTCTTACTTTTCAAATCTTGATTCACACGAAAATATATTTTCCAAATCGTGACTAATTCCCTTAAATCTAAATTAAAAAATTTACCCACTTTACCTAAACCCCTAAACCCCTACACGATAATATGCCTCCCCATTATGTATATATATATGTGATGACTTAGGGCCAGACTGGTTTAAACGCAGCAGGTGCGGATGCGGTTGCGGTTGCAGGGGTTTGCGGAAGCAGGCGGTAGCGCTTTCTAGCGTTATTGGGCAATTTATACGACTGGTAAAGCGGCTGGAAACGGATGCGTTTGCGGGACATTTATGACTGGTTTACAGCGGATGCGATAGTGGATTTACATAAAACTACCAAAATACACATAATATATAATTTATATAAAAATCAATAATATATTATTAAAAAAATTTGCCCACTTTACCTAAACCGCTACACGATAATATGCCTATATATATATATATATATATGAAGATTTAGGGTCGGCCTGGTTTAAATGCAGCGGTGCGGTTGCGGGAGTTTGCGGAAGCGGGCGGTAGCGCTTTCTAGTGTTATTGGACAATTTATACGACTGGTAAAGCGGCTAGAAACGGGTGCGTTAGCGGGACGTTTATGACTGGTTTACAGCGGGTGCGATAACAGATTTACATAAAACTACCAAAATACACATAATATATAATTTATATAAAAATCAATAATATATTCTTATGAAAAATTAAAATTGTATATCTCCTTAACATTATTTGGAAAGTGATTTGTGAGAAGATGCTTATATGTCATCTCCACAATCACTCTTACAAAATAAATATGACATATCAAAATACTAATCACTCTCACAAAAATAAATATGACATGGCTAAACACTAATCCCTCTCACATAAATATTTATGACATGGCAAAAAACAATTAATTTCTTACTTTTCAAATCTTGATTCACACGAAAATATATTTTCCAAATCGTGACTAATCCCCTTAAATTTAATTAAAAAAATTTGTCCACTTTACCTAAACCCTACACGATAATATGCTTCCCCATTATATATATATGATGACTTAGGGTCTGACTCGTTTAAACGCAGCGGGTGCGGTTGCGGGAGTTTGCGGAAGCGGGCGGTAGCGCTTTCTAGTGTTATTGGACAATTTATACGACTGGTAAAGCGGCTGGAAACGGGTGTGTTTGCGGGACGTTTATGACTTGTTTACAGCGGGTGCGATAGCGGATTTACATAAAACTACCAAAATACACATAATATATCATTTATATAAAAATCAATAATATATTATTATAAAAAATGAAAATTATATATTTTAAATAAATCATAGAATAATTAAATAAAAAAATTTAAAGATATTTGGAACATTTTTTATATATACCATAACATTTTTTATAATTATTTAAATTAAAATTGAAAAAATTAAAATATTATTATAAAAAATTAAAACTATATATTTTAAATAAATCATAGAATAATTAAATAGTATTTTTACAATAATTTTTTTTATATAATTACAATTTTATTTTAATTTAATTAAAATATATATAAAGTGTATGTAATTTTATATGATAATATTTTATATAAAAATTAAATTTTTTAAAATAACTTTTTTTTGTAAATTTTAGTTCATTATTTAGATAGTATTTTTTTTTTAAATATTTTTTTCAACCACCCGCAATCGCAAACGCTCGTGGGAAGGAGTTTTTGATTTAGAGCGGTTACATGTGATATAAAGCGGTATGGAGCGGTATGGAGCGATTTCTGTGATTGTTGTCAAACGCTACCAACAACAACCGCCCGCAAACATAACGTTTGCGAGTGGTAGCGAGTGAACCAATCAACCCCTTAGTCAACCAATTTACATTCATAACAACTTTTACATTCTTCTCTTATCAATGATTTTTCTCTATAATTATGATGATGATATTGTGGATCTAAATAGTTCTAAATATACATGGAGCATCCACCGAAGGTAGAAAATGATTTTTCTTTTTCTACTAATGTAATTTTTTTCAATTTTGATGAATTGTAATTTTTCTACTTGCTTATTATAAGGTTATACGCACATGGTATCATGATTCAAGTGCAAGATCAAGCGACAAAATTTCAGATCTTCACCTACCTAATGAACATGTACGTAATAAAATTTCAGGTCTTCGACAAATTTTTTTGGCTTCTATACAATGAATTAATTGATACCTTTTATAGTTCTTTAAAATCATTTCAGGGATTAACAAATCAAACATCTCTAACGAGTTATCAATTCTACAATCTCATATATTACATCACTTTGGTTGGAGAAAGGCTAAAATCTATTTGATTACTTTACTAAATTGAACATGCTTTCAAGCAAGAAACGACGTCTAACCATTCTTACATATGGAACCTGCTTTATTGCGAATTGCGATATTTGATTTTAAATTAGTTATTGATATGCTGTAATTTTGTTACGTTATCATTATATAATTAGACGGTGACACAACTTCTCTGAGATATTTTATACATAATTTCATTGTTATATTTAAATCAATAATTACATCTTATAGGTACAACTTACTTCCCATATCGTAACAGGTTCCTTTTTCTTAAAGCAAATTCAATCAATAATTTTATTGTTATCTTATTGTTTGTTCATATGTGTTCTTTTTTTCTTAAAATTTTTAATTTTAAAACTAAGCTAAGTGTCCATAAATATTCTCTTATAACTAAGCTAATTTTAAAAACCCTTAATTGATTATATATTGTCGATACAGATAAATCTAAAAAACCTTATTTGAAACCACTAATATATTGTCCTAACTTTACCTCTAAAAAAATTGTTAACCGATCTTTCCATTTAAAATTGATATAATTTTTATGGTTTTAATTCTAACTTTCCGATATTAAGATATTATTGATCAAGAACTAGATTTTCGTTATAGGTAAATCTAACTAACTTTATTTAGAATCAAAAATTAATTTTCATAACTAAAACTTTATTAAACTTCCTAAATCAATCTTTGCAAATATTTGATTTAAATCAAAAAATTAATATTCTTTAAGATATTAGGTATTAGTCGAGATTTCCATATAAAAATATTGATGGACACCAAAATTTTAGTAAGATCAATTCCAAATCTAAATTATGATAAATGGACATATATATTGTAATTAATTGCAATATAAAAAATATTTCAATATAATATTTAGGAATATTCACAATAATATTCTACCTAAAGATAACCAAATTCCCTTAACATTATTTGTAAAGTGATTTTAGAGAAAACGCTTACGTGTCACCTCCACAATCACTTTCACCAAAAGAATTATGACGTGACTTGAAAAAGTTTGATATGACTTAAAAAATAATGACATGGCAAATTTTTAAAGGAAATTTCGATTATAAATTTAAATCCCTTAATATTATTTGTGAAGTGATTTTAGAGAAAACGCTTACGTGTCACTTCCACAATCACTTTCACCAAAAAAATTATGACGTGGCCTGAAAAAATATGATATGACTTAAAAAATAATGCCGTGGCAAAATTTTAAATGAAATTTCGATTATAAATTTAAATTAATCATAACTAAATCTCCAACGAAATCTTCCGCAAATGACTTCCGCAAATTACTTAACATTATTTGTGAAGTGATTTTAGAGAAAACGCTTACGTGTCACCTCCACAATCACTTTCACCAAAAGAATTATGCATGGTTTGAAAAAGTATGATATGACTTAAAAAATAATGACATGACAAATTTTTAAAGAAAATTTCGATTATAAATTTAAATTAATCATAACTAAATCTCTTACGAAATCTTCCATAACTAAATTTATATTTATTTCTTTAAAATTTTAATTTGAAATTAAAAAAAATCATATATTCCATAAATAAATACTTACCAAATTTTGTGACTGAACTATAAAAAAATATATTCTTTTAATTACCAAATTTTAAAAAGTTTAATTACTACGTTTTCTTACATATTGAAATTTGACCCAAAAAAATACTTAAAGCTATGAAGTTTGATGAAATTTGAACAACCAATGAGCAGTTCTTATCATGCCTTAAAGTATTTGTTTTATATATTTTTGCATTACTCATCTCAAGTATAAATTTTTTTGGTAAAAAGTAATTAATTTTGTTTTTAAAATTCAATTAAAAAGTATTAACTAATACAATTAATCCAAAATCCAAAACAAAAAAAATTATATTTTAAATTTATTTTCACCAAGTATTTGGAAAAAAAATCCAAACCAGATTATAAAGAAAAACCAAAAGATGAAGGCGGTAAAAAAGTGAAAAATGTAGGGAATGAAAAAAAAAAGTGATGAATATATCAAATATTTTTTTCGAATTGTAAGACACAAAGTATGTTATTTTATTTTGAAAATATTATTTACAATTAGGTATGACGTGGATAAAGTATTTTAATACTCAATTTGTATCACTTTAGATGATGTTTAAGGATGTTGCACACACATTAAAAAAACAACATAAATATGTACTTTCTACATTAAACAATTATTTATTATGTAAATAAAATTAATTCAACCAATCACAAAAAATATTGTAAAAATGAAATAGTCACAAAAGATAAAAGATGTTAAATTTTTACTAGAAAAATGAAAACATCAAATAATTTGATATAAAAAAAACTTTCTCTAAAACATTCAATTAATTTGATACAGAGAGAGAGTATAAGATAATAAACATATATCTAAGAAAATTTTCAAAATAACTTATACCATCTTACATAAAATATCAAATTACTTTAAATTTATTTTTAAATTATTATCCCGCGTATAAGTCACCTAGTTTGAAAAAAATAGGTTGTGTGACTAATTTTACTTAAGAGGAGAAATCCTAGTTGGCTTGCGCCAGACACGAGCCAATCAAAACGTGGTAATACCAACATATGTGTATATAACTTTATAATCCAAAGTTCAAACAAACTTATTTTTCTTTAATTTTTGGAATAAGTTGTGTAGTCCTAAATTACTTATTTTTCTGGAAAAAGAAATATTCCCATCTTTCGACGAAAAGCCAATTATTCGAATGTTCTCACGTTGGTCTTTAGCTGTAAGCTTTTATAATAACTTAAAAAAAAAAATTTGCAAACATTTGAAAAACAAAATGTAATCAAATTTTATTTTGAAAGTCAACGGTCAAAAAAGAATCATAGCCGTCCGTTGTCGCGTCTCGAGTCCATCCAACGGTTAAACGAGACACCGCTGACGTGGCCTTTCGCATTGTATTTTCTATAAGTGAGAGATTCTCTGTTAATTCTCTCTTATGAATAAGTCTTTTTCAGAAGCTTGACGAAATCTCTCTCTCTCTCTCTCCCTCGTTCCTTCCACGATCTTCTTCTCATAAAACTCCCATTTTCTAGGGTTTCATTGATCCTTCTTCCTCCTGGAGAGCTTTCCCAATTCTCTTCAATTGTTTTGCTTGATTTTCCGCCATGTATCGACGCGCCACTTCCGGCGTGCGTTCTGCCTCCACTTCGCTAACGAGGCTTTCTTCTTCCTTCTCGAGGATCGCGTCGAACCCAACAGCTTCGGCTTCGGCTCCATCCGCGTCGGTTGTTAATCAGGCGAACGGATCTAAGAGCTTCTCCTCGGCTCTCCGCTCGTTTCGAGTATGCTCTGCTTCCACGCGGTGGAGCCATGGTGGGAACTGGCGATCGCCTGCTAGCCTTCGTGCTCAAGCTAGGATTTCCGCTCCCGTGATGGAGAAATTTGAGCGGAAATACGCTACCATCGGTATGCCTCTTTGCTTTCTTTATTCTGGAATCGCGACTTCTTAACTTGTATTACAAGAATCCGTGTCTGCTAAGATCGATTTCGTTTTTTTTATGTTGAGAATCGAGAATCACCCCTTCAAATGCCTTCGGATTTCCTGAATTCAGCACGTTTTAGTATGTCCTGATGAAAGTAAAACCAGGCAACTAGCTAGAGGAACGTCATTGATATGCTCTTGCATTTTTTATTTTATTTTGCTTTGTTGCTTAGTGTGCACCCAGGCGATTGAGTCTACTAATTTTGCGTTTTCTATACGGAGATTTGTTTAGACCATGGACGCAGCAAACTCATGTGGTATGTGCCAATTGAGTTATGGTTATAAATTTCTGATACTTTTTGATATCAAAAACGCAGCTTCTGAGCATGCCTACAAGGATATTTTGACAAGTCTTCCTAAACCTGGTGGTGGAGATTATGGAAAGTACTACTCGTTACCAGCTTTAAACGATCCAAGAATTGGTATGGTTACTCGAGAACTGCTTGCTGTAACGCCCTCTTATCTGTTCTCTTGTGAATTGTAATTCTTGCCAAGGTAACACCTTTTCGTGGTACTGCAGATAAGCTGCCATACTCTGTAAGGATACTGTTGGAATCGGCAATTCGTAATTGTGACAACTATCAAGTCACAAAGGATGACGTTGAGAAAATCCTTGACTGGGAGAACACATCTACTAAGCAAGTTGAAATCTCCTTCAAGCCAGCCCGTGTTATTTTACAGGTGTGTAGCATATTTTTTTCTTTTCTTCTATACCAAAAACCCCTCTCCAGCTCACTCTTTCAGTCCACTAAGACCGGTATAGATTAAGTCAGCACTATGCTAACTTGTATTTTTGCTTAAGTACTTAACAGTCTTTGTTTTTCTTGCCTAGGATTTTACTGGAGTACCAGCTCTAGTTGATCTTGCTTCTATGAGGGACGCAGTGAAGAACCTTGGTAGTGATCCTAACAAGATTAACCCCTTGGTTAGTGAACTGTCTTATTGCTTTGGGGTTGTGTAATATGTTTCATCTAGCAATTCTCATATTTTGTCTGTTCATATCTAGGTTCCTGTTGATCTTGTCGTTGATCACTCAGTCCAAGTTGACTTTGCAAGATCAGAAGATGCTGCACAGAAAAATATGGAGCTTGAATTCAAGAGGAACAAAGAAAGATTTGCGTTCCTTAAGTGGGGTTCAACAGCCTTCCAAAACATGCTGGTCGTTCCTCCTGGGTCTGGGATTGTCCATCAGGTATGAGATGATGCTGTCTATGTCTCTGTTGGTCTTGCTGAATGTTTCAACAGGTTATGTGGAACATTAAGTGTGATTATAGTATTAGCCTGTTTAATCTGTTTGGTGGACTACTGGATTTTCAAGGGGTGCTTGAATCTCATTATGCTATCTAATGATTCTGTTATGATATATTGTTCTGATTTGACACTGCAGGTCAACTTGGAATACCTTGGACGTGTTGTTTTCAACTCGGGTGGATTTCTTTACCCTGATAGCGTTGTTGGTACCGATTCCCACACAACCATGATTGATGGACTAGGAGTCGCTGGGTGGGGTGTTGGAGGAATTGAGGCAGAGGCAGCGATGCTCGGTCAGGTGAGCTCATTTTCTCTGAACACCTTCAGAGTTTATTTTTGGTTTATATAGTCTTGTGTACATATATATGGTAAAGTTTGCTTTGCCGCTGATACGGTACTTCAAAAACTTGTCAGCCGATGAGCATGGTGTTACCTGGTGTGGTTGGATTTAAGTTGGACGGAAAGTTAAAGGAAGGGGTTACCGCTACCGATTTGGTTCTCACTGTGACCCAAATATTACGGAAGCATGGGGTTGTCGGCAAGTTTGTTGAATTTTATGGTGAGAACCTTGGCTGCGTGACTTTTAATTTCTGTGTGCACAATTAGTTGGTCAGTATACATATTTTATCGTTTTTATTTCGATATAAAGGTGAGGGGATGAGTGAACTTTCACTGGCTGATAGAGCCACAATTGCAAATATGTCTCCCGAGTATGGAGCAACTATGGGTTTCTTTCCAGTGGACCATGTTACACTGGAGTACCTGAAGTTGACAGGAAGAAGCGATGAAACTGTGAATTCTCTCTCACTTTCTCAAGTTTTTTATTCTTTCTTTGTTGGTAAAATCGAATCATCATGCATAGAATATGCTTTTAGTTTCAAGTTATGGTTTCTTGTGGTTTACGTGTGCTGAGGCTGACCATTGCTGCATTACTTTCATTTTCTAAACATTTAATTAGCTATCCGTAGACTCAGGTGGTTTTGTTCTTCAGAATGCTAAATCATGTGGCTCAGTTTTTCAGTATCTTATACCTAAACATTTTAACAAGCTACCTATCATGTTTCCACTGGTTTCTGTGACTCACTTGATCGACAACTTGGTGTTTATTTAGGTGTCAATGATAGAATCATACTTGCGCGCAAACAATATGTTCGTTGACTACAACGAGGTATGGACATCCTTCAATAAGTTCACTGTATTTCTTTTTTATCTTGACAAGATTCTCAACCCCAAAAATATGGACACTATTACAGCCCCAACAAGAAAGAGCATACACATCTTATTTGCAATTGGATTTGGGACATGTTGAACCATGTATCTCTGGGCCTAAAAGGTATACTTTCACTTCTTTTAGATAATTAGAAAGTTCTGAGCCATCGCCCCTTACCTTCCTAAGGCTTGTGATTCTTGATTGTACTCGTCAGTAAGTCCCGTACACTTGAATGTCCAATTTTCCTTTTCATAATTATATTTTCTGTTCAACAGGCCTCATGACCGAGTGCCTCTGAAAGATATGAAGGCTGACTGGCATGCATGCCTTGACAATCCTGTTGGATTCAAGGTGAGATGCAACTCCCAATGACGTTGATTTCTTTTGTTCGGATAGCCTGTAAGATTTTTGTTTTTTGTCTTTAAGGGTTTTGCAGTGCCAAAAGAAAAACAAGAAGAAGTTGTGAAGTTCTCGTACAAAGGACAACCTGCTGAGATCAAGCATGGTAGTGTTGTTATTGCGGCAATTACGAGTTGTACAAACACATCAAACCCTAGTGTCATGATCGGGGCTGCACTCGTTGCGAAAAAAGCTTTTGATCTTGGCCTGGAGGTGAGTTTCTACCTTTGATCTGCAACCTTAGCCCTGAGAGATCGCCTGGTTTATGAATCATGTTTTGACTGTTGTTGATGTTACGATTCAGGTAAAACCATGGGTTAAGACAAGTCTTGCTCCAGGGTCTAGAGTTGTCGAGAAATATTTAGATCGAAGGTGTGCTAGATTCATTGAAATTTCCATGTGGATAACTTATTAGATCACAGAACATCCATACTGAATCTTTACCTTCTCTTTGCAGTGGGCTCCGAGATTACCTGAACAAGCAAGGATTCCAAATTGTCGGCTACGGCTGCACAACATGCATTGGGAATTCTGGCGACCTTGAAAAATCAGTTGCTGCTGCAATAGAAGGAACTGGTAACAACATCCTCATGCATATGAACGTACTATGAAATCGCATAATCATGTTTTCCGGAATCTCCTTGAGCCATTTTCATTTTCAGTTCACCTGGAATCCTCGTCAAATTGTGTTTTCCCACTGATCAATTAGTGCCCTTATATATTATCTCGTCAAAATGAAGCTCACTTATTGGTTGGTCCCTTCTGCTTCCTTGGTGTCACAGATATCATTCCGGCTGCTGTGCTCTCTGGGAACCGAAACTTTGAAGGCCGTGTTCATCCACAAACAAGAGCTAACTATCTTGCGTCACCACCATTAGTTGTTGCTTATGCCCTTGCCGGAACGGTTTGTACTTTTCATCTTTCAGACATGACCTTTTGGGATCTGTAGTTTGAAATGCAGATGCTTGTGTTTGTCTCCTTTGGATATCCTTAATTAATTGTATGGCATCGTTTTACTTAATTAACTAGTCCTCATCGAAGGCTACCTGCTATCTTTAAGTATCTTTGTTTTTTAATTATTGATCTTGTATGATGACAGGTTGACATTGATTTCGAGAAAGAGCCTATAGGAACTGGAAAAGATGGCAAAAGTGTGTACTTGAGGGACATATGGCCAAGCAACGAGGAAATTGCTCAGGTACATTGGTGGTCACATACATGCTTTTAGAAGTTCCTCACATTTTTCTCTCTGACACCTTCTAACGTTCCTGGTACTCTTGCATAGGTTGTCCAATATAGCGTGCTACCAAGCATGTTCAAGAGCTCGTACGAGACAATAACAGAGGGAAATCCCTTGTGGAATGAGCTTTCTGCACCGAGTTCGACGTTATATTCTTGGGATCCAAACTCCACGTACATTCACGAACCTCCGTATTTCAAGAATATGACCGCAAATCCACCTGGTCCTCGTGAAGTGAAGGATGCGTACTGCTTATTGAACTTTGGAGACAGCGTAACAACAGATCACATCTCTCCAGCAGGAAACATTCAAAAAAGTAGTCCTGCTGCAAAGTTTCTAATGGACCGTGGTGTGGATCCGGAAAACTTCAACTCATATGGAAGTCGAAGGGGAAACGATGAGGTTATGGCTCGTGGTACATTTGCCAACATTCGCATCGTTAACAAGCTCTTGAAAGGAGAAGTTGGCCCCAAGACAGTTCACATTCCGACTAGAGAGAAACTTAGCGTTTTTGATGCAGCGAGTGTAAGTAGAAGTAGAATCGTCACATATACTCTCCAACTATATATCCTTCATTAAGTCCTTTACTGTTCACTCAAATCACATATACTTTCAGAGATACAAGACCGCTGGACAGGATACGATCATTCTGGCTGGTGCTGAATATGGAAGTGGTAGCTCTCGGGATTGGGCTGCAAAGGGTCCTCTGCTTTTGGTAAGTTTTACACTATTTACATCATCAGTCAGATTTTGGTTATGCCCTGTGAAACCCTTAACGAGTTAACCCACAAATTAGGGAGTGAAAGCTGTAATTGCCAAGAGCTTTGAGAGAATCCACCGCAGCAACTTGGCTGGTATGGGGATCATTCCCCTGTGTTTCAAGGTCGGTGAGGACGCAGAAACCCTTGGACTGACCGGTCATGAACGCTACACAGTCCACCTTCCAACCAAAGTCAGTGAAATTAGACCAGGTCAAGACGTCACTGTAACCACTGACACTGGCAAATCCTTTGTTTGCACTCTGCGGTTTGATACAGAGGTAAACTATATATATAGCAAACAAATTAAAAGCTCAGATCGCTAAAATCAAAATTTCAATTGGTCTGAGACTTGGTTTTGTTGGAACGTGCGCAGGTGGAACTGGCGTACTATGATCACGGCGGTATTCTTCCCTACGTCATCCGGAGTTTGAGCACCAAGTGATCAACTGTTTCCCGCTTTTTGTCTTCTTCTTCGTCCTTTTAAAGTTTCCATAGTTCCCAAATAAAGCAAATTTTGTGAGCATCTTTATTCTTTCAGGTTACACTGAACCTTTTTCAGCAAGAGTTGTTATCAGAAAATGCAAAGAGACGCCCTCACTTCATTCTTCTATATTATATCATTCGTTTTGTACCACTTTAATTGTTGCATTAACAAAAGATCTACAAATAAGAGTGAAGGGAACATATACCAACAGTTTTTGGTAAGCAGCCCCTTTTCTTCTCTATTCGCTTTGCTTCCAAACAAAACCTGCTGTGAAATGATTCAACACGACCATAGTAGAGAAGAGCCGTGCATGCTTAGAACTTCCTCTTGTGTTTTCTTTGACTTCCTGTATACGACGAGAATCCTCGGTAAACTAACTCCTGTGCAAAGATCTGGTGGCCTTTGATGCCAAAACCATTGCTTTGGCTTCGTCACTTGACATCATCCAATCCCTCTCAGCACGACGCTGATGTTGCCTTGCATTCTTTGCTCGTTTAGGGGCCAACCGTGCATCTCTCTCTGCAAACGCTAGTCTGAACTTCTCTGCTATTGGCAGCTCATTGGAGGTCAAGGTTATAGGGGAGGATGTGAGATTCTGCACAACTCCTCTAACAACCCACGTTTTAGGATCAATATCTTTTACAAACGGCTCATCCAGTGCAACATCTGGTAATGCTTCTCGAGGAACCTCGTGTACACTGTAAGTGAGAAGTGAGGGCTTGGGATTTACCACTATTCTTGGGCACTCCATGGATAGCATCTCCAATGAATCCTTATCAATTCGTGGCTGCAGAAAAAGCACTTAATTCATGAATTGACCAAGACTAGAAAGTAGATTCTTCTTATTTACTGGCAGCTTATCAGTTAAGGGGACAATACATACCCACACAACCCATCGCAATGATTGACCACCATGACCAATCTCTGCAGTGTCTAGTTCTTCCCATGTTTCTCCTTCAACATTACTCAAGTCTGGCTTAAATATACTCAAAGATCTGCGTGCGGTGGATTCACTGCTCGGGCATCCTCTGCAATATTAATTTTTGTCTCATTGCCTGTTTTATAGAGTTCGTTAGCCCTAGTCAAAACCCACACACTATGGGTTCAATTCTATCTCACTTTACCCAGAAAAACACTTAATTCATGCATAAACAGACAAGCCACCCCAATAACAACAACACATAAAAAGGTCAGTCTACTGCAGTTAGCTGGAGCAAAAAAAGTTTACCCGAATCTTAAAGTCTCCAATGATCGGCAGTGTTGTACAAGCTCTGAGACGCCCATGGATGTGATTTTGTTGCACCGGCTGCATAACAAAGTAACAACTATATAATACTGGAGGGCGAACAAAACAGCACTTATTTAGCATAAAGAAGCTCCTAGCTTAAGAACCAACAAGATCAGAACTACAAAACAAATTCACTATTCCAGCCTGCGAAAATCTAACGAAACCCAACACAATCAGACATAGTTTTTTGTAGATTACGTTCTTCCCACTCGATGAAAGTAGATGGTTCCCAAAATCTGATCAAAGGAATAGACGATTAATATCTAAGCTTAAAACACATAGAGAAAGTATAATGCTACCCAGGTAAGTCAGTACTACCAATTAAAGTAACGCATACAATGAGGTACGAGCACAAAGATAAAGATATCCCAGGACTCAGGCTCATAGGATTAACTATATATTCTTTGTAAGTAACTATAATACCTAATGTCAACAGCTCGGAGAGATTTGCACAGTTCCGCCACTTTAGCTAAGCCAGAATCCGAAACATCTGAACCGCTAACATCTAGAATTTCCCAGGAACTGTCAGCCAAAGAGATAATCAAATCATCATCCAGTAGCTTTCTTCTTTTAGCAATGGCTACAATCGACATCTGTTGCACATGAATACGCCTTCGATTAGCAAGGGCATAGTCCTAAACCGACTTTAAAGGCATTGCCAATACAGCTTGGATCTAAAATAACCTTAATGTCGGCAGGAAATATGACAGAGATATCAGCTAAACAAGGAATAATTTCCTCCAAATGCCTCCCAACAACACCAAGACATAAGCTTACAAGAGATGGAGGTCCTCCTGATTTCAATGCAGAAATCCCTGTGATTGAAGCAAACAAGCAGAAGAAAACATGTCAGAATCCAACTCCTGAACCTCACAAGCTCAAATTTAGTAACCGCTATTCCATTCTTAGAACACCAATTTAACAAAGCTCGAGAAAAGAAGATCAACTAGTCGACTTTAGAAAAGCTTAGCGTTCCATAGCGCATAAACTTTTTATTTTCAAAACCTAGAAATAATTTCACCTCTGAAACCGAGCATACAAGATTACTACAGAGAGAGAGAGAGTCGCATAAACAGAATGTCGGGAAGCGAGGCTTACGTGAGGAAGATAGAAAAGCTGAAACAAGAATCTCATTCTTTGGTCCTCCACGATTCGTATTCAAGTCGAGATTCTTGAGGGAAATCGGCAGCTTTTGTTCTGAATTGCGAATTGCCATCAAAACTCACCGTGGAATTTCTGATCGCCAGAAATTCGAAGCGAGGAATATTTTCGCACGGCGGATTATAAAAATCTCCGGTCAGGTCAACCTAAAAAAAAAATTAAATTAAAGACAACACATGTAAGGTCATTTTGTGGCCCAATAAAATTTATACGGTTATAGGCTTTGATCTAGAATGGTCCAGGTAGTTTGATGGGATAGGCCACCTGTAATCTATCCATTTCAAATGGTGTGGCCACACCATTAAAGATGATTCGGATCGGGAACTGAGTAGTCAGACATACAGATAGAAAAAGCACACGGGAAACGAAGCACAGAGCCCGGGTTTCCGTATCAGAAACTCGGACTAGGTATGAATTTCTTTTAAAACATGACAGTTAAGGTGTTTGATAATATTGAACTGGTCCACGGTCAAACAGTTAATATTATTCATCTTATGCGTGTAATAAGTAAAAGCAATGGGCTTCTGCTCCACGGAACGATTAAAGAAGACAAAGCTGATTCTGAGGGCCTTCCTGACGTTCAATCCGTTGCGTCAACCGCTACGACCGATACAGTAAAGGTATGCTCTGCTCCTCCGCAGGGCCGTATTTTCGGACATCTGACGAATAAAAATAAAACTGGTAGGTAAAAACCACTCGAGCGCATCATACTGGGGCAAAACGCTGGATCCGGACCCGACCCGACTTAGGACACGGAGCCCGATATCCTAGCCTGGATAGGTAAAACTCTATAAATACCTTACAAGTTTCTCACATAAAGATAACTTCGGCTTCCCGCCTAAACTTATAAATTTATGCTTTATTCTCTAAACTTTAAAGCCTATTTCCTTTTGTTCCATCGAGACCCAGTATCTTCCGACTGTCCTTGGTCATCTTTCTGGTCCATCTCATACCACCTTTCCGGTCATTCATGACCATTTCCTTTACCAAATGTTTTATTCTTCCTCTGTCTCACCCTCAAATTTCTCTACTTAAACGTGTTGACACATCGTGGACTATCCCTCGTTCAGCTCGGTGTCACTTCTCTCTCTTTCTTTTCTCATTTTTTGACTTCTTTCCTTGCTCTCCATGTCTGACGTCGTAGTCCTTTTCACCCCTTTCTTTTGCTATTTTCTGACTTGAGCGCCGGAGAGCCGTCGGAAAGATCCACCAATCATGTTTTTCCTAGCCGTCACGTGTTTGTTGACTGTGCATGAGACTTACTCCCTAATGATTGGACCCATGTACCAAAATATCGCTACACAATTTAGCGCTAGAAGGAGGAGGGCATCTCTCAAACAAAACGCATCAGAGTAAACGAAGGTTGAAAGATCATGACTAGGACCAACGAGGAAACCACTTAGCTACCAGCCCAGGATGAGCAATCTAGTCGTGGGACCGATGAGGACTCCTGTCGCCCACGAGACAACACCATTCTCCCACCAACTAGAATGGAATGGGGGAACCCGACATTACCACCACCACCACAACTCCATATAGAAATCATGAGGAGTATGGAAGAAAACATCCACCTTAGGGATAGGTTGTATCTCCTCTCTCGACAAGTTTCCATGCTAAAGTTACAGCAGAAAATGTCCTCGAGTCCGGACGTGGCGCAGCCGACATAATGCGCCAATACCAATCGAAACCTAGGAGGTTTCCATGGGGAATTTTCAACCCCATTGCAAACGCGTGCCCCACCCGTTCCAAGGGAACCGTTCCGAATGTGTCATTTAGTATTTTTGAAATGGAGGAAGCCAGGCCCAGGTTTTGGACACCCTTACCGCTCTGAATATGGGGGAATGATGACCCCCAATTAAGCTAATTCCACCGATCGGGGAGAATGCCATCGACAGACAGAAGAAGTACGACATAACAGAGCTAACCCGGCAGAATAGCGGGAACAAATCCTCGAGGAGAGGATAGTAAACCTTGAACCCATCCTAAGAAGAATTCCTCGAGTACTGCCACCGGCGAAAAGGGCAGCCCGAGACTTATTAAACGATTCCCCTTTTAGCAAGGAAATAAATGCGGTGGAAATTCCAGCAAAGTTCAGTTTTCCCGCTTTGCGGTTCTATGACGGGACACAAGACCCTGATGAACATATGGCGCATTATAAGCAAAGAATGATGGCAACTTCCATGCCTTACCAACTCAGAGAAGCGTGCCATGTGTAAAAGCTTTGGCTCCAGCCTTGTGGGCCCATCGCTACAGTGGTTCATCAACCTTCTTGGAGGAAGGATCTGCTTATTTGGGCAGCTGCACGATGCCTTTTTCCAACAGCTCTCTAGCAGTAAGAAACCCGCAGAGGTATCTGACGACTTGTATAAAATTATGCAATTCCCAAGGAGTTCTTTAAGAGCTACGTAACAAGATTCAATCATGAGATGTTGGCGATTTCAAACTGCAATAGATCACCCTATCAGCATTCAAACGCAACTTACTCTCTGACGAGGCCCTTTACATGTCACTGACGAAATACGCTCCAGTGACCATGGAAGATGCCATGCTGAAAGCTAAAGCAGCAATCAAGTGGGAAGAAGACAAAGAAAGACGACTCACGATCACCGCTACTGCTCGACCAGATACCGCAAGAAAATCTCAGTACAATAAGAACGACAATAAGGATGGGTCCCATACCGACTATGACAAACAGTACGACGACAAATCCCTTTCTAATACTTGAAACCATTCACGTGACCGCTGCTACGCGATAGTCCATCAAACCAAGGAAGATAACCTACCCGAAGAAGGCACACATGTGCCGCCCACTCTAAGAGAAATGGGACTACACGTCCCTGCGACCCAACTAATATGCAAACTTAGGAGTCTAGGAGACCACGTTCAATGGCCACAGAAAAGACGCCCCGAAGGACCCCTGAAAGAAGGATCCCATTGGTGCGATTATCATCAAGGTGACGGTCACCGTACAGAAGACTGCCTGGCCTTAAGGATCGATGTGCAGACTCTTATTCGAAAAGGATTCTTGAAACAATACCTGTCTGATAGGGCGCAGAAGATGATAGAGAAACAAGGAAAACTTGGGGAAGACACAGCTAAAGATGCTCAACAACCAGCCGTCCCATACCCGAAGAGGGTTATCAACTTCATCATGACTGGCCCAGCAGAAATGGGCATAAGAAAATAGGTGGGATCGGTAAAAGATGGGAACGACACGAGAGGAATCTCGTATTGCCCCCCGTTGATGAACCAATGTCCCATTATCTCCTTCGAGGCTCCTCATGATGGATAATCCATTCCCCTAGGCGACAGAGCTCTCATGGTCACCCTTCTCCTCTCCAATTATTTGGTCAAAATGATCCTGGTGGATAATAGGACTTCTAGTTACCTGTTATTTCTGCCAGTCTTCAAGGAAATGGAACTCCTACAGGATCAAATTATCCCGAACATCACAACGTTAATTGAATTCAATGGAGAAGCTACTCGATCCGTGGGAGAGGCCAGCCTCCCAGTCTACACAGATGGAATCACCTAGCATATCATGTTCACCGTGGTGGACTGCCCCTCCAGTTTCAACGTGCTCTTGGAATATAGTGGTACATATATGCAGGGAGTCCCAAGGGGTTTCACCTCTGCTAGCTATACAGGGGGTTGATATGGAGATAGATTCGAACGAGTGACATGACGGACCTGAAGGGATACTTAAGGGTAACCCCAAGAAAAGACCCTGGGGACTAAGAAAAGACTAGAAATGAGAAGCGGTCCATCTCGAACTCGGATGGTCCAATACCTTATGGAAGCAGTGCAGTCGCCGATGTCCCTTCAATGAAAAAGGGGAGTAAGGGTTCCTCATGAGCTTAACCAGCCCTACAAATAAAAAAGAGTTGCACCTCTTAGCCTTCAATAAAGGCGTCCCCTTCCTGGCTGAAAAGTTATTCCCGTTTACCATGGGCTTACCAGCCGGTGGTGAAGATCTGGAGAGGGAAGGTGCCATGGTTAGATTGCAAAACCACATCAAGACACGACCTCAGTTGACCACGCCCAACGAACAGAAACCTTCAAGATGTACCTAAGAGCAATGATGCAAGCTGTATGCAGAGTAATGACAAGGGCAGAGAGAGAGAGAGAGCGGCATGCGCCAGTATGATACACTAGCAAGTTGTTGACCCAAAGGGAATCCAAACTCTCTCCGATCAGGAAACTATCGCTCGCCTTAGCTTCTAGGTAACGAAGAATGAAGCCCTACTTCTATCAGCATCATGTCATTGTGGTCACTTCATCACTGATGAAACTGTCTGAGCAACCAATCTCTTCCATAACCGGAGTATCCGAACTAGCAGGGGAGTTTGTTGATCTGAAGGTTGACTTTGCACTCATCACTACTAGAAAATTAGTGTTTTGCTTCAGATATTTGAATTCGTTTACAAAAGCGACTCAAAATTTAAAATAAACTGTTGTGTTTATAGTCATTTATAATAATTGTCGTTAAATAACTTGTATTCGCGTCGATCATAAATAAATGACAACCAATTGTTATCGTTTTTATAATTTGATGCTAATAAAAATTGTTTTGCATCACTTATTCCGTACTCGATGCAATCTACCATTTATATTTTAAAATTTATTATAAAATGAAAAAACATTGATCAGCGCCTTATAATTTCACTTTCCGCGGCATTAGATTTATTTTCCTTATTTTCCCCAAAATATGTTTAAATCCTAATCATTTCCAATTCCTTTTACAACATAACAAAGCTCGTGATCCTTGCTCCTTTTTTCTGAAATTTATACTCAACCCGATCACTCCCATCGATCTTCACAGCCGATCGGTTAAGATCGGAGAGACATCATCGTTTGTTCAAGTGAGAATTGCTGCTTCTTTGTGCCATAGATCGGAGAGACATTGCCGTTTGAAAAGGTTTTGGTATCTAATCGGAGAGACATCGCTGTTTGTTGCTTCTCTTGGATTTTGATTTTTATTGGTTATAACTTGATTTCAATTTTGTTTTGTTCTGGTAAATTGAGTTTCATCGGTTTTTGTTGGGGATCTCCGTACTTCATGCAGGAAGTACGTAGATCCCCAACCCCCGGAAGGATTCAACCAAGATTTCGACGACGGGACCGCCGATTCTAACAACCATGCAAAACCATCTCGGTGAAAATGGCTAAGTTTCTTTCCCCACTTCCAATCCTTTTCTTTAAATTCTGCTATTTTGTTATTAGTTCTAAATTCGATGATTTTGCCAAAAATTGCACTGAGGCATTAGATGTGTCCTGGAATTTCGTCATTAAAGTTACTTTTATAAAATCCTCCGTGGAAGGATAGTAATTTCATGAAAATATTTTCTTTCATTTATCTAAATCAGGACAATACACCAGAAGCGAGTTTACAAAGCAAAATCAATACAAAAAGCTAAAGAAAACAACTACCTAGGGCTTTTCCAGGAAACAGGCGGGAGAACATGGGTGCATCGAGAAAGATGGGAGATGCTAGCAAAGGAAACCCGGATAATATGTCATACAAGCCACCATAATTGAAACAAGCGAACCTCGTGAAGGTGGTGAACCCACAACCTAACATTCCGATGACCCCGCCAAATCGTCGGGGTTCAAGAGCATGATCCAAATGCGTAAACCCGAGGCAACCCCCAAGCCTTCTCCATGAGAAGATCTCAATGGGAGATGTCAAGCCAGACACTTCTACCGGCCTGACATGCAGACAACAAAAGATTAGCGACAGAGATCCGTAAAAAAAGAGGGGGGGGGGGCACAAAAACTCAGAGGGTTTGTTGCTTACCAACTACCACACTAAGCCATAGGGAGACACCCATGCATAGAGGAAACCACATGATCCAAGAAACCGCCATACTTGGGTTCGATCTCCCTATCAGCATAGAACCAGGAAATGATTATCAGTTGGTCAAAACACAAGCAAGAAAGGACACAAAGACCTGTAACATCATACCGATCTTTCAATCAAAGTAGCAGGAAAGATTTGGAGCGGTAGACCCCGAGGATCCCCTCGAAAAACTCTATCGCGGTGGAATGAGGGATCCTAACACGCTACCTCGCCGAGTCGTGGTATAGCCAACGATTGCTAGACACCCCCATCTGTTTAAGAAAAATATATTAACAGGACAGATCGCGTCAAGAGAAAAGTCACCAACAAGGAATAACGCATGAGCAGAGATTTACAAAATCGTCGCTCGGTATAGGATCGAGGAAAGGTAAACACCGAGACAAACGACTAAACAGAAAGTGTCGAGAGGAGAAGTCAAAAGAACCTTTTCTAACTAAGTAAGAAGCCAAAGAGAGACCTATAAACGTGGTTGAAGGGAGGAGGTAGAGGGATGAAGAGCAGAGGAACAAAATGCCAGCATTTATACACGAAAAAGAACCCAAAGGGCGAAGGCGCATTCAACTCAACCTTGGAAAGCGGCTCAGACCATAAATACCCAGTGAACGTTGACTCTAGGGGGGATAAAATGGTGCATTTATTTCATGCCAACCAGAGAACCAATCCAAAAGGCGACACATCGGTAGAGGGCAACGATCGAGGAAAAAAAATACAAAACCTAACAAGATGTGCAACCCGTTCGTCGAACCTCGAACGCTCGTCCTAAAAAAAGGGATAAAAACAAAGAAAAAGAGGCCCATGGCCCAAAAAATGTGGAGAACAAAGATTGTCGAGGATGTAGCCCGGGGTCATGCCCTGGAGCAATTTAATCTCCGAGAATGGATTCCAACTCACCGACACTACCCTTTGGAATGCTAGATCCAGTTCTAGTAATCTCCGAGGGGGTAGGTCGCTCAACTCAGGCCCATGGTCTACGAGGAGATTCTCATGCCTTCCCAGGTCTCTGGACTCAGGCTTAGGTCTTCGAGGTTCTCATGCCCACAGGTCTCTAGACTCATGTTCCGGCCTTCATGAGGGATCTCATGCCCTCTAGGTCTCTGAGCTCAGGCTCCGCCCTTCCGGGAGGTTCTAATGCCTCCCCAGGCTTCCGGGCTCGGTTCAAATTGACCATCTTTAATGTTTTAGGAAGAAAACGCAGGAGATCATGTTGGTGATTGAAATTCCATTTAAATTTTAGTCTTCGAGAGGTTGAAGATTATCCCTCAACAGAACCCTCTTCCGTTGCCCGAGCCTGCTACGCAGCCGGGGGGGGGAAGGCAAGTTGTTTGGGATAAAAATAATCATCTTAGCATAGGCAAATCTCTTAGTGCCACGTGTATCTAGTTTAGGCGAATCTCTTAGCGACATTTGTGTAGTTGGTATATTGGGCCGACCTTAGGGGTATTTGGACTTGATCTACAATGGTTTAGGTAACTTGATAGGTTAGGCAACCTGTAATCTACCCCCGTCCCGAGTGGTGTAGCCACACTGCTAAAGATGATTCGAGTCGGTAATTGAGTGGTCAGACGTACATGTAGAAAAGGCACACGGGAAGCAAAGCACGGAGCCTGAGTTTCCGATTCTAGGTATGAATTTTCTTTAAAGCGTGAATGTTAAGATATTTGAATATATTTGAATTGGTTCATTGTCAAACAATTAATATTATTCACCTTATGTGTGTAATAGGTAAAAGCAATAGGCTTCTGCTCCACGGAACGATTAAAGCAGACAAAGATTATTTCGAGGGCCTTCTCGGTGTTCAATGCACCGCATCAAGCACTATGATCGGTACAGTAAAGGTGTGCTCTGCCCCACATGGTCGTATTATCGGACATCTGGCGAATAAAAACAAAAGTGGTAGGTAAAAAACCACTTGAGTGCATCGTACTGGGTAAAATGTTGGACCCGGACTCGATCCGACTTAGGACATGAAGCCCGGTATTCTAGCCCGGGCAGGTAAAACTCTATAAACATCTTACTAGTTTCCTACATAAAGATAACTTCGGCTTCCGGCCTAAACTTATAAATTTATTCTGTTCTCTTTAAACACTAAAGCCTATTTCCTTTTGTTCCATCGAGACCCAGTCTCTTCCGACCATCCTTGGTCATCTTTCTGGTCCATCTCATACCACCTTTCCGATCATTCTCGACCATTTCCTTCACCAAATGCCCTGTTTTTCCTCTGTCTCACTCTCAAGTTTATCTACTTAACGGACTGATACATCCTGGGCCATCCCTCGTTCGGTCCGGTGTCACTTCTCTCTTATTCCTTTCTTGTTTTCTGACTTTTTCTCATGCTCTCCATGTCCTACCCCGTGGTCCCTTCACCCCTTTATTTTTCTCTTTTCTGACTTGAGCATCGAAGAGCCGTCGAAAAACACCCACCTATCGTATTTTCCCCGGCCTTCACTAGTTTGTTGACTGTGCAGGAGACTTGTCCCCTAGTAGTTGGACCCACGTACCAAAAGTTTTTTTAAACAATAAGTATAACCCATACCTTAGCAGTCGACTGGTATAATAGGAGAATTTTCTCTCTATTTAAGGTGTCCACATCAAAAAAACAAAAAAACTTAACATTAAATTATATTTAAGATATTCATTTAATACCATTTTATTTATATTTATTGTTGCTTTTCTTTTTTGATTTTGAGGGGATAAAGAAAAGATGTTACTCTTGCCAGAGGTTAAATCATGAAAATACAAAGTGCCCTTTTAAAAATCAGAGTGTACCGGGTCTAGGTGTGGCAACACATGTGAAAAAGAAAGGAGAAATAGCTGGAACAAATCATGTGGGAGTAACGGACCCTCTTGTAGGGGTCTTAACTGAATCGCAACTTGGTATAAATCCGACTACAAGGAGATCTCGGATACATCCAGATGTGCTTCACGAAATGAGGCACTATATGTTGGTACAAGATGTAGCGGAAAGAAAAGCAAGAGAACTACTAGTACAGAAACAGGTGAAAGATCTCGAGAAGGATCCGATTGGCCAAAACAAGTATCTATTTTAAGAACCTGATCAGCAATTGAGCAAAGGTATTGATAAAGGGAAAGGAGTGGCCTGTGATGAAGATAATCAGGAGCAGAGTACGGCAAGAATGATTGAATACATTGTGAACATGCCTGCGAAGGAAAATGCCCAGTAAAAGCTCATAGCCGATGCTATGAAAGCATCGAAAGAGGAAGGCAAATTACGTGAGGAAGATGGAGCTAAGGATGGCAACTTAATGATTTACCTTTCATGATTGGTTCTGTTGAGGGAAAGAGTAAAAAGAGAGCAAACCAAGGGATGGGGACTTTATCAACCGGGTCTCAGACTCGGTCAAAAACTAGTTCGTGGAGACGTAAGAATGGAAAAGAAACCAAACAAAATAATCAGGGTCAGAAACCAATAAGTCCGGAAGAAGAAGAAGTCACTAGCTCGAAAAGAAATGTTTTGCATGAAGCTACTCAATCATCTAAAATCATGAGGCGCATAAACCCAGAGGTGGTTCCGAATGAGGAATTACCGAAGCAAGTTTGGGTATAATGAGCTAGAATTGTCAAGAAATGGGTCATCTTGAGATAATTCAACGATTGAAGGAAATGCGTCGGGTGCATTTTCCGAATATATTATTTCTTATGGAAACGAAAAATAAAAAAGAGGTTGTGGTTGATTATCAAAGTTGGTTGGGGTACGAGAATGTGTTTACGGTGGAGCTGGTGGGGCTCAGTGGTGGTTTAGCATTGTTTTGAAAAAGTTGTTACAAGTTTGATATTCGACACTCGGATAAAAAATATTATTGATGTTCGGGTGGAGTATGGTGTGTCAGAGTTTTTTGTCACTTTTGTGTATGGACATCCGATTCAAGGAATGAGGTCTTTGGTTTGGGAATGTTTGATGAGGATTGGAGTGCATCAAAATCAGAGTTGGTGTATGGTGGGAGATTTCAATGAGATTTTAAACAATACGGAAAAGATTGGAGGACTAGAGAGACATGTATCGACTTTCAGACCTTTCACAGAAATGCTAAATGTATGTGGCATGACTGAGTTAGCAAGGCACGAGAATGGGTTTAAATGGGTAGGGAAGAGGTGCGACTTGTGGATTCAATGTCGTTCGAATCGCTGCTTTGGCAACATTCAGTGGTACAATCTTTTTCCGAGATCAAACCAAACCTTTTTGGAGCGGTTGGGATCAGACCATCGACCTGTGCTCGTAAGGTTGTTAATGGATAATGAGGTGAAGAGAGGTCAATTTTTTGGTTCGATAAGAGGTGGGCAGAGGACCCGTCTTTTAAAGATATGATTGATGAGGCATGGAACAATGAAAGTTTGCCAACAAGAAGATGTATTATGGATTGAATCTCGAATTGCAGAAAAAGATAAGTGTGTGGAAGAAAGAGGAATTCACAAGCTCCAAAGATAAGTTGGAAAAACTCATAGAGGATCTTGATGCTGGAGAAGGAATGTGATTCCCATGATTTTTAGTCATATGGGATTTTTGAAGAAGGAAATTGCTAAAGAACATCGAAAAGAAGAAGAATTTTGGAAACAAAAGAGTAGAGAAAAATGGCTCCAACTGGGATATATGAATTCAAAAAAAATTCACGCTTCGGTGAAGAGTACAAGGATTAGAAACCATTTACACTTTCTGGTGGATGAACAAGGAAATGAGCATAAGTCTAAGGGATCCAAAGGTGAGGTGGCTGCAATGTACTTTCGGAATTTTTTTACCTCAACTAATCCTTCGGGTTTTGAAGATATACTAGATGGATTCCAACCACGAGCATGAACACAGTCTTGATGAAACCGGTGACAGATAAGGAAGTAAAAGAAGCGGGTTTCTCAATTAAAAGTGCAAGTGCTCCAAGTGTGAATGGCATGACAAGTTTTTTTTCCAAAAAGTATTGGGATTTACTTGAAGATATTGTTATACAAGAGGTTAAAAGTTTCTTTGTTTCGGGATTCATGCCAAAAGACTAGAATTATTCCCAAATCTGTCTTATCCGACAATCCGATGATGATGAAGAAGCTAAGACCGATAAGTTTGTGTATTGTTCTCTACAAGATTGTCTCGAAGACCATGGTGATGAGATTGAAACCGTTCCTTCCTCATATCATATCATCAACATAATCAGCCTTTGTGTCGGAAAGACTTATTTATGATAATATCTTGATCGCGCATGAGTTGGTACATGGTTTGAGGACACACCCATATATTTCGGCGAATTACATGGCATTGAAAACGGATATGTCAAAAGCATATGATCGCGTGGAATGGAGCTTTATTCGAAAATTGCTGGAAGCTATGGGTTTCAACCAGATTTGGATTACATGGATTGTGGCTTGCGTGGAGTCGGTAACCTATTCTGTTTTGATCAATGGGCAGTCTTATGGGTTCATTCAACCAAAAAGAGGGTTGAGACAAGGAGATCTGCTATCTCCTTTCCTCTTTGTCATGTGTACGAAAGCTCTTATACACTTACTTTAGCAAGCGGAAGGAGAGAATAAGCTGAGTGGTATTCAGTTTTCGGAAGACGGGCCGATGATTCACCATCTATTATTCGTGGATGATAGTCTCTTTACTTGTGAGGCAACATATGTTCAATGTGATGAGATATTGAGGTGCTTACATCATTATGGACAGATATCGAGACATGTTATTAATTTCGAGAAATCATCGGTTACCTTTGGTGACAAAGTTACGGATGAAGTCAAGACGAGACTGAAGAATAAAGTATCCAGAATGAAGGTGATCTTGGTATGTACCTCAGGTTACTTGAATGCTTTTGTGGGTCAAAACAACAGTTACTTGGGTATATTCAAGAAAGACTACATAAAAAGCTTAGTGGTTGGTACTCCAAAACATTATCACAAGGAGGTAAAGAGATATTGTTAAAATCGATGGCATTTGCACTTCTGGTTTATACGATGTCGTGCTTTCGGTTATGCAAGAAAATGACAAGTGAAATGTGTATTTTTGGTGGAGTGACGAAGAGAACAAGGGTAAAATTCATTGGATAAGCTGGGATAAGATGTGCTTGGAGAAGGAAAATGGTGGTCTCGATTTTAGAGAATTGGAAAGGTTCAATCAAGCTTTGTTAGCAAAGCAAACTTGGATAATTTATCAAGAGCCAGAGAGGTTGTTTGCTAGAGTGTTCCGAAGTCGATATTTCAACAATGGTGTTTTTTGTAATGCCACTACGAGAGATAGACCATCTTTCGCGTGGATAAGCATTATCTTTGGAAGAGAGTTACTGGAACATGGTTTGAAGAAGATGATCAGATCTGGGGATGACACTTGTATTTGGAGAGATAAGTGGATTGATACGGTTAATCCTCGCACGCCAAGTGGACAAGGATTGAGGATGGATATGAGTTTGAAGGTTCAAGATATAATCGATCCTATCTCTGGTGATTGGTGTCATACATGTCTGCGGAATTTGTTTATTGCAGAGTGATATAAGATCAAAGAAGATAATCTTATATGTTGGAAGAACGGTGGCTTGATGGAGCTCGAACAAGGGACCAAACGGTTCTCCTTGTTTAAGTCTACGGGAAGATGAAGATCGGAATGGGAACAAAAGAGAATGCCACACGGCTCCTTCTTCTTGTTCACTGTATGGAGATGGACGAGAGCGTTGTGGTGGATCGGGAGACGCCACAAAGCTTGTGAAAGAGCTTTGATAAGTCGGGTGAACCAAGGAATCAAAAGGAAACCGCTTTTGATTCGAGAGTTCGAAGAAAATGAAGAAACTACGATTTTTATTACTTGATTGAATGAATATTACAGATTGCATAGGGAACCTTATATAGGGGTTCTTCAGCCTTGACCTTCAAGGGTCCAATAAAAAAGAAAAGGAAACAAAATAACTTGGCTATAAAGCCTAAAGATACAAGAAATAAATCCTATGATATTCTAAAATAAGGGGACGTGATTCTCCTGCAAAAACAAAAGGAAAGAAGCTAATTAGAATGAATTTAGACACTTACTTGGAGTTGGTTCATGCCTTGGTCCCCAATTCTTCGATCATGAATACGGTTGGGCCGAATTTGGGCTTGATAAGTGGCCACTCTTCTAAGCTTGAATCCTCTTTGTTATTGGGCCTTGAATTGTCTTCTTGAACCTCTCTCTGGTTGATCAAACTCCCTACCGCCATGTTAAACTCTTTCCTCATTGTTCTTGATCCTGATCTTGTTCTTGGTGGTTCATATATGATGGGAATCTTGATGGGTTGTTGTTGCTTTGAACTTATGTCCTCGTCATAGAGGATGTTGATATTATTCTAAAAGACAAAACCGAACATAAGGAAAAGGGATCGATATATATGGAGTTTTAACAGGAATGGACATTACTCTGTCAAATCCGGTTATTGGTTAAGTGAAAGGATTTAAAACAAAGATCTCTTATTAGTTATTGAAGCAAGACCATCCCTGAGTTCTTTGAAGGCAAAATGTTGGTCACTTAGAACAACCCCCAAGATTAGAACGTTCATATGGAAGGCTTTGAATGGGGCACTTGCTGTTCAGAAAGATTGCAAACCCGAGGTCTGGATGTGGATCGATAGTGTCAAGTATGTGGGGCAGATAATGAATCAATTAATCACATCATGTTTTCTTGTCCCTCTGTGCGACAAGTCTGGGCTTTGCGGAGGAGAATTTGTTTGTCAACAGACAACATATTTTTGACGTGTGTGAAGATGGCAGATTTCATGAAGAGATCAGATTGGTGCCTCCTTGGATCTTATGACACTTGTGGAAAAATCGTAATTTATTGTTTTTTGAAAGTAAGTTCTTCCCGACTAATTTGGTGATTAAAAAAGCTCTGGATGATGCTCTTAGGTGGTCCGAAGTGAACCCAAAGGGAGAAACGGTCAATATACAAGATAGTGGAAGAGGGAGTATATGGAAGCTGCTATGTCCAGGGTTTATGAAATGTAATTTAGGTTACTTATGGTCTACAAGGGATAAAACACCAGGAGCTTCGTGGGTTCTCCGAGACCATTGTGGTAAAGTGTTAATGCATAGTAGACGCTCTTTCTCCGGATATCATTCTAAATGTGAGGTGGCTACTCAAAGCTGGATGTGGACGATGGAGAGTATGCATAACATGAAGTTTTAGAATATCATCTTTGCGGCGGACACTAGTGAAGTGATTAAAACTTTGTCTAAACCTCAAAATTGGCCGACTTTAGCTTTGAAAATTGACAAGATTGCTGAGGATTTAGAAAGTCATAGAGATTGGAGTGTTACATACGAAACCCCTTTAGCCAATAAAGGTGTGTTTGCTATCGCTCAAAGTGTGATAAGAGATGGAAGAACACAATCATATATAGCTCGAGGCTTCCCAAGTTGGCTTGAATCGGTGTTTGTACGAGAACAAGGGAGGAGATGAGATGAATGGAGCGGAATTTGGAGCTATCAGCGTTGACTTTGCATATCTTGGAGTTTCAAAAGTTTATGACTTTTTTGTTTTTGGTTTGCTGGGTTATGCTCTGTTTTTGGTTTGGTTTACATCATTTGATACTTTGTTTTTGGTTTTTATTATTTAATAGATTTTTTGATGATACAAAAAAAACAAATAGGAAACAAAGTGAACCCAAATGAAAAAATTAGATATACAGTTTTTCTTTTCCTTGCTTACATATAATAGATTTCTTTTCCTTGCTTACATATAATAGATGGAAGTCAAGCTGGTACACGTAAATTTCATTGGAACCATATAAAAAAAAAGCTTCAAATTTCTAAATTGTTATAAAATATGTCGTTAAAAAAATATATAAATTTTAAAACAAAATAGTAAGAAAAGAATCAATGGTCACAATGCTGAAGCGCTACTATAACAAATCATATCCCGAATATAAATGTGATTCTACATCATGTTCCAAAAAAAAACATGTTTGAAAATATTATTTTCGAATCAAATGCTAATAGTCTAATGGGTCCGAAGAAGCAAAAAATTTAATGCATGCTAAATTTATGGGAAGGTAAAATTAGATATGAAATCCGGAGCTAACATCTTTAAAAAAAAAATAGATTGCATGCCTTTAGTGTTTTATGTGCCAAATATTGTGATGAATCCCATCTCCAACAAATTTTTTTTCTTAAAGTATCTAAGCGCACTAAGACATTAAGATCATGCAATGTTTAAAAGAGACACTTTTGGGCAAAAAAACAAACAAATCAAAGCTATATCGAATTATCTTGTGTATTTAGTATGTTGGATTAGTTCTAATTTCTTACCATCCATCTACAATTCATGTGTAATCAATAAAAAAACAAAATAAAAAAGGGATGAAAAACAATTGTGGTAAAAAAAAGTCTGCAAGCAATATAGAGAGAACAATGAAAGACAGTACATTTACTATTTAAAAAAAGTGGCAAGCATAATTTTTTTCCTATTTGTTTAAGGGAATTTTGTTGAAAATACCATTTAGTTCTACAAAAGTTTCGCTGTCTACCACTTTTTCAAATCCTTTCCAAATCTACCACAACAACAATTTTGTATTAAAAATTATGACCGATTTGCCCCTCGTTAGGGTGGACGATGTGGCGGTAGTTGACAGAGAGTTGGTGGGAACTAATATGACATATACTTGTGGCGGGACAATTTAAAAGTGTTAGCAATTAATGTGTTGAGAAAATTATTTTTAAATAATTGTTTTTTAACTAATGGATGAAAGGTTATAAATTGTGTACCGAATAAGAAGAGAAGGATTGCGTACATGGAATGCAAATAAGTCAGTGGACGAGAATAACACGGGATGCACGCTGAATAAGATAACAATCTTCTTCATTAACCACCAGCCTCTTCTTGCCGCGGGGAGAAGCCATAAGTGCCACATTGGAGATGGGTTGACTTTCAACTTCCGTAGAAAGTTCCTCGGCAACATCTTTTTTATCGGGGACAAGATCGATGTCATCAGATTTCGTTTCCTGAGACATTAGAGATTATTAAACAAAATATCCACTGGGTTAGTCTTATACTGTCCACACTTTAAATGTGGTGGACAATTTTGGACAATGATTTCAATGCTAACCTCGTCAAAAGAGTCTTATTCCGCATTAGACATATCATGTGCGGGGGACAACATATAATAATAAAACAAACTTTAAGACAACAATTTTAAAAAATCAAATGAAAATAAAAACCTTATCATCCATTTCGTCAGCCTGGTTGCATCTGGTTGAGGGTCTCCTTCGTCAGAGCTGTTGGCGGAGTTCAAAGGATCCTTTGTTAAAAATATAAAAGTAAGAAACGAGGATAAACGTAATGGTAAAATTAGTGGACAACATTGGATAGACATACATCATCATCGCTAGATTTTTCATCAACTTCCTCGGTCAGTAGAACTGCATCGACGGTGGAATGGACAATTGGATGTTCTTTTTCGGCAGGGTTACCTACATGAGGTTGGAGTCAAAATGTGAACATACATTACGAATCTCCAGCACGCTAAGTTTGTACAAATCCAGTGGACAATGGCGTAGTCAGTTTATTAGTTCAAACCTCTTCTCCATCGCGTTCGTCGTCTCCATCAGATTTATCACTGCCATCGGATTGATCACTGCCATCGAAATTTGCGACTTGAATAACATCAGTTGGATGACTGGTAGGAACATCATTTACTTTATCAGGGACAATATTTTTGTTCTGGATGGACAAAATTTACTTGTCGGTGGACCAAGGGTACATATATTTTCCATCAAAACATAAAACTAACTTGATCATCACCGATTTCATTATCCTCACCAGCTGAGTCGCTTGCATCATCTTCGTTGCTACCATCATCTCCACCAGATGAGTCGGTTTCATATTCCTCGATGAAACCAGGGGGAACTACATTGGTAGACTTTCCATGATCTTTTTCCTGCAGTATAGACAAACTTGCGTTACACAACAGTAAATCGAGTAGACAATATATTGAATTTGAAAACGTAATAAGTATATACCGGATGGACAACAATGTCTTCATGTCCATTATTATCAGGAGCTTGGGAAGACTGCTATATATTGTTAATAATACCAGAAATTACAGGACAATCAGCCGATTCATTGGGGTTAAGATCATCGACAAAGTCCATGGATTTTTTGGAATTCGATTTCTCTAAATCAGCCGGGGGTTTCTGAGTACCAGAAGGGGAACCAAAATTCCACGTAGGCTTGGAGCTAGGGAACCTTCCACAATGTCGCAACACGCTTATAATCTCATCTAGGAGTTAATCCTTCGTAGGCGACTTCTCTACAGCAAGCATTTGCTTTATCTCGGCGGTGTGAGCATCATTTTTCTGGTCAATATGATGCATGATAGCTCGAACATCAATTAGATCATAATCCTCACCTTCCACAACTCTTGGGGAACAAGTTGTTTCAGCCTCTTTCCCATTTCCTTTTCCTGATGTTGTCTTAGACGACCCTGGAATTTCAGACTTCTTTGAAACTTTTATCACAGGCTTTTCTTTCTTAAGTTTAGTTTCAGAAACCATGATTGGCCAATCGTTTACTCGACCTTGCCACGTTGCTTTTGTGACCTTAAAAACGCTACCAATAAGCCTTTCAAGATAGATAACATAAGAATTTTCAACCTCATCAACCCAACCGTTGACATCATCGTATTGGGGATCGGTGGACATTAACAAGGGTACAATCTCAAGCTACACGAAGACAAAAATAATTATTACTTATGGACGTAAATACGAACAAAATAATTATAAGCGGTTAACTTACATTTGCAATGTTTTCGGTTTCCATTATGTTGGAGTTGTGGAAGGTCTTTAGTTGGGTGAGTTTAATAATCGACTGGTCAGTGAAAGTCTGCTCATCGTCTGAGTCGGGTATGAATTTCTTGAACTTTGGAATTTCCTTGAAGAACAGTAATTGAAAAACAAGAGTGAAACTGTGGGTGGCAGTGTGAGACTGGTTAAGTTTGGAGATAAGCTCATCGAGGGTGGAGATTTTCTTGCTAACTTTGACCATACGCAAGGTGAGTAGGAATGACTCGCTATCCCAAATTTATTCCTCAAAAGACTCTAAATCCTTAACCATTTCCACTACTTCCTTAGACGCTCTGACCGGTTGGGAATTACAAATCAAAATGCCTTCGACAATCACTATAAGGACGAGACGAAGCCTTCTCCAATCGGGCTTCATTTGCACACCAGGCAACCTTTTGTCTCTCTTAAGCCACCCAACTATGTCTTTGATGCTCACAACTTTTTGCTCCTTGGAGAATAGAGTATCCCAGTATGGTTTATTGGGATCTGCCAGTGTTTGGCACTTCCAAATTGTTTCTTCGTTTGGATACGGACCACAAGGTAACCCAGCTAGGATGCCAAAATCCCTTTGGGAGAAACGAAATGGTTTGCCCGCAAATACAAACCAAATTTTGTGTTTCTTTTTGGTGTGGAGAGACCTACAGAGCATCTGGTGGACGAGTTTGCCAGAGAGAGAACATTTACGAACTGGAAGATCGAATGAGGCGCCGAAACAGGAAGCCCAGATGTATTTGAATTCTTTAGTGCCTTCAAGGGCTTCAACCAGAGCCAGCAAATAGTCCGGTTTGGAGTAGGAATTGATACGACCTTCAGGAGGGTATCGATCTGTCGCGTATAATCTTTTTGGAAGTAGATCAGGGTTAATTCCATCACCTCTTGCAAAATCAGGGTGAGGCGGCGGGGCATTGGAGGTTTTTTTCCTCAGAGATTTATTCTTCTTTTTCGGGGTGAACATCTTCTTCTATTCCTGTAATGGACAGTTGAGGGTTTAGTGGTTGAGATATTTAGGGTATTTCCCAACCCGTGGACAGTAAATAAATATCAAGGGACAACAAAATGCGGAAGTCGATGATTGCGTGTGGACAATTTTGTATTTTTTGGACAAACTTATAATAAAACGGTGGACAATTATAGGTAGAATGAGTGAATGTGAAAGGTACAATTATAGTTGCACAAACCCCCAACAGCGCATGCAATAAAGTGAGATGAAACCGCTAGGTAACTGTTTTTATCCGCCAAGTCGAAGCATCACCAGCACGAGTTGGGGGATATAATCGTCTTTCCTTCTCAATGTAGTGGTAGTTTTAAAACGGGATTATGGTAGTTTTTAAAGATTTTTTTGAGAAAATGGTATTACATGTAATTTTCTTTTTTTTTGTTTTACGTATTTGTATATTTATGGCCATCTTAAATTTTTTTATAAACATACTAGATTAGGACCCGCGTGATACGCGGGGTTTAACAATAATTTTATTTATATATGATAAAAAAAAGTAAAATATCCGTTGTTGATAACCGATTAAACTTAATAAATATAAAGCGCACATCTATATACACTTACACCAAAACGTTTGAGCATATAAATACATATATAAAGAATAAAATACAAATATATAATTGTATAAACTATTAAGGAATATAAAATAAAAAATAATAATAAAGATCATCGTATGATATATCTATATATTTTTAATAAAGAACTTCTTAATATTTTTAGAAATTGGAAATAATACCTTGTGCACCATGACATAATATTTTTTTATTTTCCTTTTTATAGTTTTTCATTTATTATTTTCTTTTAATTTTCCAATAATATGTCTTTTTGTCTTTTTTTTTATCTTACTATTTCCATTTAGGTACACAACAATTTGATTTAAGAAATAACTAGTTTACATAATGAAAACTTCTATTTTTATATTATTTATATTTGATACATGTCACAATCTAAATTAAAATTTAACACGTGTCATGATATGATGAATTACAATTTTTCCTATGTGTCGCATTCACGTTAAGTGAATCCTACTTTATATAATAACTAGATTAGGACCCGTGTAATACGCGGAGTTTTAATTATAACTTATTTATAAATGATAAAAATAAGGTAAAACGTGTCGGTAATCGATTAAATTTAATAAAGATAAAATTTATGAAAATGTAAGAAATATATGTTAAATCTTGTTGATGTAAATATTTAGATTTTGATTGTTACTCGCACACTTATTTTAGATGTTGATTAGTAACTTTGTTTCAAACTGAATTTCAACTCCACGTATTTCATCTCGCAATACAACTCATGTATTTCATCCATAATATTAAAACCATATTTTTACTCCATGCATTCCTTGTCAATCAATAATACCCAAAATTTTCATACCAAAATAATATATGCATAATACATTCTATCAAATTTATGTCTATATATGTCATTAGTGTTAAACAAATAGTAAGAAAATTAACAAAATATATTAGTAAATAAATTTAAAAGTATTAACAAAACATGTCGTAATCTCATGAATATCAATTTTTTATATGCTGCACTAATACTTTTAGAAATTGGAGGTAATTTGTCTTATTTTTATTTTTTAGTTTTTTTATTTAGTATTCCCTTTTAATTTTTTAATAATATGTCTTATTTTCTTTTTTTGACTATTATTTCATTTTAGTTACACTACAATTATAAATAATTTGTCTTATTTTATTTTTTTAGTCTTTTTGATTTACTATTTCCTTTTAATTTTTTTTAATAACATGTCTTATTTTTTTTTTAGACTATTATTTCCTTTTAGTTACACTACACTTTGATTTAAGAAATAAATAATGTAGAGAAAGAAATTTATATTTTTATATTAATATATTGACACATGTTGGCCAAAATTTAAAGTAAAATAGCTTTGATCGATTTGTGGAACTCTCGAATTCATGATTTGCTTGAATGATGTATTTTTTTTTCTTTCTCGATTAGTTATGATATTTTTCCTTTTTTATTTTTAAACGTATTGACATGAAACAAATTTTCCTTTTTTAATAATATTTTTTTTTTTACAAATTTTCCCTTCAACCTTTTTTAATAACATTTTTACAAATTTTTCCATTTACCTTTATTTAATGACATTTTTTTTACAAATTTTTCCAATGATGTATTTTTTTTTCCTTTCTTTCTCGATTAGTTATGGCATTTTTTCTTTTTTTTTGTTTTTAAACGTACTGACATGAAACAAAAATTTCTTTTTTTTTAATGATTTTTTTACAAATTTTCTCTTTTACCTTTTTTTAATGACATTTTTTTACAAATTTTCTTTTTACCTTTTTAGTGATATTTTGTTTACAATTTTTCCCCTTTTTAAATGACAATTTTTTTTACAGAAGGACATTGATTTTTTTTGTTACGTTAGGGCTTTTTTTTGGCCATGATTTATTATATTTTTATATTTTTATATTAATATATTGACACGTGTCACAATCTCAATTAAAATTAATACATGTCATAATCTAGTAAGTTACGATTTTGCCTACGTGTCACACTCACGTTGGGCAAAATTTAAAGTAAAATAGCTTTGATCGATTTGTGGAACTCTCGAATTCATGATTTGCTTGAATGATGTATTTTTTTGCTTTTATTTCTCGATTAGTTATGACATTTTTCCTTTTTTGTTTTTAAATGTATTGACATGAAACAAATTTTTCTTTTTAATGATATTTTTTTTTTACAAATTTTCTCTTTTACTTTTTTTTTTAATAACATTTTTTACAAATTTTCCCATTTACCTTTATTTAATGACATTTTTTTTTACAAATTTTTACAATAATGTATTTTTTGTCCTTTCTTTCTCGATTAGTTATGGCATTTTTTTTTTAAACGTATTGACATGAAACAAATTTTTTCTCTTTTTTAATGATATTTTTTACAAATTTTCTCTTTTACCTTTTTTTAATGACATTTTTTACAAATTTTTCTTATCTTTTAATGACATTTTGCTTACAAATTTTTTCTTTTTTTAATGACAATTTTTTTTACAGAAAGACATTGATTTTTTTTGTTACGTTAGGACATTTTTTTGTTTGCGATGATGTATTTTTCTTTTAACTTTTAGATAAAAAGAAAATATTATTTAAATTAAAATTAACTTTATACGTTAGTATATTAACACGTGTCACATCTCAATTAAAATGACACATATCACGATCTAATAAGTTGAATACATTCTCTTTTATATAATAAAATATTATTATTATTGTATATTTTGAAGACAAGTTTACTATTCAAACTACAATAATATCACTCATTGTATTTATTGTTAAACTATCATCATTTACCGTACCACCATCTATTACTATTAATAATCGTATGTACTAATTTTTTACCATTTTCTAAACTTTTTAATATTTACGCGTTGATGCACCTTCTGATTTTTCTTAAATTAAAAACGCTTAAATGGCGTTTTTGACTTTTGATTCGACTTTGAGTTGCAATTCGATTGTGTTAAAACGCCAAAAACGTTTTGTTGAAACAATTGATCTCTACCCTCATCCAGTCATCAAACCAGAATCAATCGCAAAATATTTTAACCGAACTTTAACCAAACCAAACTCAAACCAATCCCAACCGAGTCAGAGTTAATGCACATGCAAACTCATTCACCATTGTAGCTGTTGGTGTAATAAATTCACCACCGGTCACTGTTAAAACCCAATTCATGAGTAAGAGGATAAGCTTGTTGGTGACCTGTTCAGCCAGTCGCTGCTAAGTCCTTGCTACAGGGGGTTTTTGGCAGTCCCTGACAATGAATATGAAGTCACAGTTCATGGCACTGACCATGTCACTGCAGTCGAGAAAACGACGAGTGATAAGCACTAACAAAAGGTTTTGAGCAGCGACGAGGTTCGGTTTATGCATTAACCATCGACCAACGGTTTAGCACAGCAACCGACTTAGCATATTCCTATTTCTAAGGGAAATATGACGAATGACCGACATAACGTCCTACTCCTAAAATAATTAGGATGGAGGTGAACGAGCTGCTGAACAAAGGTTACTTGAGGGAATTTTTGTCTGAAAAGGCCAGAAACCGTTTCGACGATAGGAACGATAACAAAGCGCCAAATAAGCATGTCCCTGCTTCACCTCCGAAGTACGATCAGACCATTAATGTTATATCGGAAGGTTCTGAAGCCAGTGGTATAACGCATTCAGCTGCTAAGAAGATACGAGAAGTGCTAGAAGTTGCCACATGAGGAGCGATGTCAGAGTCGAAGCTACACCGATGTGCACCATAAGCTTTACATCTGACGAAGGTGAAAATGGCTTAGCTCCACATCACGATGCACTGGTGATATCCCTGACAATGGCTAATTGATTGATGAGAAGGATACTAATCGACAATGGTAGCTCAACGAACATCCATTTCATGCACGCCCTCAAAGGACTAGGCCTTGATGAAGCTGAGCTAACACGAAAATCCACACCATTGGTAGGATTCAGTGGTGAAGTAAAACAGACTGTGGGAGAAGTGACATTACCAGTGTTTGCAGCAGGGGTCAATCGACAAACAAAATTCCTGGTAGTGGATTGCGAATCTTCCTACAACGTGATAATGAGTCGTCCCTGGATTCATGATATGAAAGCAGTACCGTCAACTCTTCATCAAATCATCAAGTTTGCCACTCCATGGGGAGTGCAGGAGATCAAAGAAGAACAAGAAAATTCTCGTTCATGCTATCAAACAACCTTAAAAGGAAAGGGTCAACAGAGCCCACCCTCGGCACTCCACAGTGAAGAGCCAGAGGTGGAGCAACTTGACGAAGTTCCGCTAGCAGAGGGTGACCCTGACAAAAGAGTGAATATCAAGTCAAAGTTACCAACAGACGTACGAAAGAGATTAATCGACTTCCTCATATCGAATGCTGATTGTTTTGTCTGGTCACATGCCGATATGCCTGGAATTGATCCCGATATCATTATGCATAAGTTGCAAGTGGATCCAGATCATCAACCAGTAAGGCAAAAATGAAAAAAGTTTGCTTCTGAATGCGACTTAATCATCAATAAGGAAGTTCAAAACCTGCTCGACGCTGGATTCATACGTGAAGTGCGTTACCCCGATGGCTTGGCAATGTGGTGGTCGTTCGCAAAAAGAATGGGAAGTGGAGGGTCTGTATTGATTTCACTGATCTCAATAAGGCATGTCCAAACGATCCCTTCCCACTACCTCACATCGACAAGCTAGTGGACGCAACAACTGGACACCAACTGATGAGCTTTATGGATGCGTTCAGCGGCTACAATCAGATCCTAACGCACCAAAGCGACCAGGAGAAGACATCCTTTATGACCTCACGGGGCATATATTGCTACAAGGTGATGCCTTTTGGCTTGAAGAACGCTGACTCCACCTACCAGCGATTGGTAAATATGATGTTCGCTGATCAGATTGGTCACACCATGGAAGTTTACATTGACGACATGCTTGTAAAATCTCTGGTAGCAGAAGACCATATCGTGCATCTGCAACATGCATTTGCTACGCTGCAAAGGTATAACATGAAACTCAACCCTACTAAATGCTCATTAGGTGTAAGCTCTGGCAAGTTCCTCGGCTACATCATCACTCATCGGGGGATAGAAGCCATTTCTTCAATCACGGATCAGATTAGAGAAATTCAATTCATTTCTTCGCCGAGAAACGTAAAGGAAGTGCAAAAACTCACTGGAAGAATGGATGCACTAAGCAGATTCATCTCAAGGCTATTTGATAGATCGCACACATTTTTTGCCGCCCTAAAGAAACCCAAGGACTTTGTGTGGGATAACAAATGCGAAGAAGCACTGAGAGAACTAAAGGATTACCTCACATCACCCCTCCTTCTTTCGAAGCCGAAGGACGGTGAAGTGTTGTTGCTATACCTAGCAGTGTTAGAACATGCTGTCAGTGCCGTGTTGGTCCGAGAAGACGAGAACAAGCAACATCCTGTCTACTACATCGGCAAGTCTCTCTTAGACACAGAGACAAGGTATAACCATTTAGAAAAGCTTGCCTTGGCATTGATAACCGCAGCCAGAAAGTTGCGTCCTTACTTCCAAGCACATCCTATCGTGCTAGTCAGTTCAACCCCCATAAAGGCTGTTCTACACAAGCCAGAAGTCTCGGGAAGATTAGCAAAGTGGGCAGTCGAACTTGGAGAATCCGACATAATATACAGACCAATGACCGTCATTAAGTCTCAGGTCCTGGCAGACTTCATTGCAGAGTTTACTCCGAGTATAGTTCCTGAAGCAGAGGAGGAGGTCAAAACTCTGCAGAAAAAACCCGCAAGGGAACGTGGAAGTTGTACGTAGACGGATCCAGTAATACACGAGAAGCTGGCTTGGAAATGGTTCTTACATCCCCAATAGGATAAATTGCTTCAAGAGCAATCAGGTGCAATTTTTGAGCCACAAATGTAACGCCCCAAAAATTCCAAAAGAATTTCCAGAACATTAGTAAAATAAAAGTAACTATTAATCAAAAACTTCATAATACAAAAAATCTGAAATCTCTTTAAATCCAAAATCAGAAAACAAAAGTTGATATTATAAAGGAAAAACTACCGAGTCTCGCTCTAAACCCCCGACGAAAGTGATCATTCAACCACTTGATTCCTGAAACTTACCTGCACAGAAATCAGAACTTAGGTGAGCGAAAAATCGCTCAGTAAGACTACAAACCCGACACACATGTATCAACACGGTCTGATCCCGCACAGTTAATGTTCACGTGTTGGTACAAACAAACAAATGTTCAGATTTAGAGAAACATAACTAAACTCAACAGATTATAATACTACCAGTAGAACATAAATAAATCAACGGAATATAATAACTTACGGCAGAGCAGAATAATCACCAGAACAAAATAATCATCAGAGCATAAATATATCATCATGACAAAGCTACCAGGTATCTAGCAATGCAATATCAGAAGCAGAATGGTATGACCCTAGCATTGGTCAACCGAAACCAGATACTAACAGAATATATACATAATATACTCGATAGCCATGCTGGCGCCTACCGAGGTGGTAATGAAGTACGCCACGGCACTAGTCGACCCCAATACCACTAACAGAATACTAGCGTACATAATACATTCGTGGAAGTGCCGGCTACCACGGATTTCCCAATAGAGCTACTAAACCATAATATCATGCTGATACCCGTGCGGAATGGTATGACCCCAGCATTGGTCAACCCAAACCTGATACTAACATAATATATACATAATATACTCGATAGCCATGTTGGCGCCTACCGAGGTGGTAACAGAACCAAACATATATCATGCATATGTTTGGCAGAGATAACTTGCATACCTACCGTAGAAGTGCCGGCTGCCACGGATTGCCCAATAGAGCAATTAGAATAGCATGCTGACACTGGTCGTAACAGAACCAAACATATATCATACCAGAATCATGATCCAGTCTTAAACATGATAAACATATACTTTTAAATATCATGCTTTCAGATAATTTAATTATTCTTTAATTCTTTATGGCAAATTAATTTAATTAGATTAAAATCACATAATTTTATCATTCAAATTATTATTCTAAATTTTCCTAAAATATTATACCAACATATAATAATACTAAGGGAGTTAGAAATCACCTGCGATTTGGTTTTCGGATCGAAAGGAGCTTGAACCGACAATGCTACAACGCCCACAAATACCAATTCGAACACTTAGGTCATGCACCTCCTTGTTCTGAAACTTCAGCAGCCACTGTCTTTCATGATTGCAACATAACTTTTTCTACAGATCTCTAATTTATATGATTCAACTGGAATCAGAAACTAAACTCATATACCTTTATATCGAATATTTAAATGCACAAAATAGAGTATTATTGATAGGATTTTCGAACCCTTTTTGTGGACACATAAACTGTTGAGCGATGATAGCAGATCCAGAATTTCCAGTCGACCAGTCCTTATTGTTCAAGCGATAACTTTCAGAGATAAACACCAAATAACCATGATTCTTCTTGGAGAATAAACTAGACTCCCATAGCTTCGTAACAACTATCTAATCATTCAAATTGGAAACCATTAGATATAGTTTTCGAGGCTTGAAAGTCAAGTAAAAACTATAGATCTAAAACTGCATAACCAGAATTTCACAGACGACATACTCACCTTGCATCTGCTATAACTTTCGACTCAAATCTCCAAATTTATTGATTCTTATTTATTATGAAACTAGACTCGAGCAGCTTTGCAACAAGTACTTGATCACCTTAATCGAACGTTTAGGGTACGTTTTTGTCTCTTGAAACATGAATTAATATTCTGGAAAAACATAAACGAGTTACCTGGAGGAAGGGTGACGAATTCTAAAACGAAAAACCCTAATACTCTTTAAGAAGGCTATTTAAATGATTTTATTTATCATCAACATGAGCTTTTAATCTTTGATAATTATAGTTTTGTCCAAAAACTTTAATATCTATCAAAAACATATTTTCATTTGATAGAATTTTAGGATTTCCAATTAAATCAAAAACCTTCAATTTTCTCGATGTTACAACAAACAATGAAGCAGAGTACGAAGCACTGATCGCAGGATTGACATTAGCACACGATCCTGGAGCAAAAGACTTGGATGTCTACAGTGATTCGCAACTCATAGTCAACCAATCGCAAGGGGATTATCAAGCTCAGGATTCAAAGATGACCCTATATCTGAATGTGACCAAGAAGCTGATGGAAAAGTTTGATAATTGCAAGATCTCGTAAATCCCGAGAGAATAAAATTGCCATGCAAATGCTCTGGCAAATCTTGGATCTGCTCTTAAAACTGAAGGTCCTCTCAACGTTCCATTGCTAGTCATGCAATGGCCAGCCACAGACAAAGACCTACCAAGCACGGAAGTCGCATCTGTGGAAGAAACACCAAATTGGATGACGCCTATTATCAACTATCTGCGTGATGACTTGCTACCAATGGAGCGTGTTGAGTGTAGGAAGATCAAACAACAATCAGCATGTTACTGCCTTGTAAAGAATCAACTATATCGAAGGTCGTTCTCTGGTCCATATCTGAGATGTGTGACTCCAGAAGAAGCAACACGAGTCTTAATGGAATTACACGAGGGAGAATGTGGATCTCACTCAGGAGGACGAAGTCTCGTGCTAAGAGTGATGAGAACCAGATACTATTGGCTAACGATGTCCAACGATGCAACACGATTTGCTCTTCACTGCGACAAGTGTCAGAACTACCGCCTGAGAACCTGAAATCCATAAGTTCACCATGGCGATTCATGAAATGGGGCATGTACATAGTAGGAAAACTACCCAAAGTGCCTGCTCAAAAAGTCTTCATGTTGGTAGTGACTGATTACTTCTCTAAATGGGTAGAAACGGAAGCATTCAGCCAGGTCACAGACACGGAGGTACGAAAGTTTATATGGAAGAACGTCATCTGCAAATTTGGGGTCCCTCAAGAAATTGTCACTGACAATGGCCCTCAATTCACAAGCCACAACTTCAAAAAAATTTGTACCGACTGGGGAATAAAACTTAGCTTCACAACGCCCAGACACCCGTAGTCCAATGGACAAGCAGAGTCTTCCAATAAGACGATCATACAAATGCTGAAAAAGCGTCTGGAAAGTGCCAAGGGAAAGTGGGTCGACGAACGCCCGGGAGTGTTGTGGGCTTATCGAACCACAACCAAGTCAGCAACCGGAGAGACACCGTACTCACTAGTATATGGAATGGAAGCAGTAGTACCTTCCAAAGTTGGTGTAAAAACGGTGCGGACAGAGCATCTTCAACAACAAGAAAACGAAGAGCTAATGAATCTAGACCTCAACTTGCTAGACAAGAAAAGAGAGGCTGCTAGAATTCGAAACTGGTGTTACCAACAAGACATCGCAAGGAGCTACAGCAAAAGAGTACGAACAAGGACATTCCAACCAGGGGAATGGGTCCTTCGACGCGTGTTCCAAAATACAATGGAACGTAACGCAGGAAAATTAGAACCAAGCTGGGAAGGTCCTTACAAAATAATAGATGTACAAGGATCGGGAGCATACAAGATGCAAGACAGGAAAGGCAACAACCAACCTAACAGCTGGAACACTTTGCACCTAAAGACCTACTACTTTTAGGTTTGTTCAAGTTTTCAGTTTTAAATTTTTGGTTTTTGGTTTTTCCTTTGCATTTTACGACGATCCAAGAGACGTCGACGTTTTTCTACTTCTCAAAATTGTAATGTTTCGCCACACGTCTATGGACGAGCGTTTCAATGAATGAGCTTTTTAACATATAAATCTGATGAGGTTCTCAAACCTCACATCGATCGTCATTGCATGACGAGTAGCTACATTGACAAGAGGAAAATCCTCAACGTGAACATTGACACGTATCATTTTGAAAACAATCATGAGCAAGACCTCCACATACAGAGCAGCGACAGCTGCCAATACTAAGCAAGACAATGGCAAAGCCATTGCACTTGACGATTATGGTCTAACAAAAAAAAAAAAAGGTGACGCCTTCCAAAAGCATGACAAACAACAGGTACAGTACATATGACTGTGATGACTGTCACTACTCATCCATAGGCACAACCTTCGTAAAAGCAATCTAATCACAGCTAAGAATATCTTGGAAGCAAGGTTACTGAGCACTGCGAACTCAGGGAATAATCCCATAGCAAAATGCATGACCAGCTAATGTCAACATTAGCAATGACGCACAAGCAACGCATCCAATGCGTAGTGCACATGTCATCAAACATATTAAAAACAAAAAACAAAATGACGTCCACGACAATGTCGATAAAATACATAGCTCAAAGAGAGACATAAGTCTTGCAAAGAACCTACGCAGTCCACCCTCAAAAGCATAAAAATGAAGGAGTTCCATAAGCATTGTTCAAAACATAGCAATAAGCAAAAGCTTGAATGGACTCCTCAAAATAAACAACCAACCCATGATCTATGATCATCGCCAGAGGCATAGGCATCATCGTCAAAGTTCGTAAACGTGTCAGGAAAGACCGGCGGTGTCTTCCCCTCGAGCTGAGCCTCCTTGATCTTAATATCTCGATAGAGTCTCTCTGCCTCAATAGTCGACCAGTCGTCGGCCTTGCCCCTCTTGAACTTCTGAACCATCTTCCAATGAGTCACGACACTCCCTCCAATTGCCACCAGACGCACCCTCTTCTCTTGACGCTGCACCTCATGTCGCAGCTCCTGCTCATTGTTCTTTGCTGTAGCCAATTGATTCTCAAAGTTAGTCTTCAGAGATTGGTACTCTTCGTCCTTCGCGGCTAGAGCCGTCTTGTGATATTCTTTCTCTGAGTTATAATCCACTTTCATCCTACTAAGAGCGGCGGTAAGGCGCTTCACCTCCTTCTGTAAGGTACTAAACTCCCCCCTTGCATAATGGCAAGCCGACATCACCTGGAAAAATTGGCATAAAAAGGAGCGATAATCTCATTAGTTGCAAAATAAAAAAATATCTCCTACATAAAAATCCATTTGGACTGACAAACCATATAATGGATGAAGGACAGAACCTTGAAGAGATGAGATTGTGACTTATCAAGGACAATATTGTAACCAAGCTGAGAGAAGCCACCAATGTCTTGGGGGAAAGACTTCTGGTTAAACTCTATCAGTGCGTCTGAGTGGTCCATGACAGCGAGCAAATCATCACGAGAAGATGACGCTAGAGCCTTTTTCTGTGAGGGCATGGAAGGATGACGAGAGCCGTCAGTCACTGTAGCAGGACACTTGGACATGGCTCTGGAAGCTGGTGGGTCCTCAGTAGACATTAACACCTGATTTTCTGTCAAGGCAGTGTCACCCAAGGCCTCCATATAGGCTTCAATAGCACCCTCTCCATCTGGTACATCGAAAATCGATGACGACATGTAACCTGCGAAGTACAAAAAATAACAGTTACATCACGACGAATAATTTTTCCTTTAAAAAAAAGAGGAAGGGTCTAGAATTATGGAAACCCAACCCCAAATTGAGCTTTTTTCTAAAGCAAAAGTGCTTGTCAAGAAACACGTTGAACGCGATATCATGGAACGTCCGATCAATGCAAGAGCGCCGTCTTCTCCCTGGTTACTTCGCGGATAGTTAAAATCTACAACGACAAAAACACATGATGTTAGCAAAGAGAATAAGAATAACATTCAAAAGGAAGCGTGCTTCTACCTCTAAAGAACCAGTCAACCGGAAAACAGGGGCTATAGCCCACACTCATAAACAAATATTTGCTTCTCCACTCCTTTTCATAAGGTAAGTATCTTATGACGTCTCTGTGGAGATCATAAACGAGAGGAGGGAAGTTTACAGCCCGAGTATTGATCATGCATCCGCTCGAATCATTTGGATGAGCCTTAAAGAAGTACGCATAAAGGATCTCTTTCATTCCAACATCCACTTTAGAGAACTCGCCAAGGACTTGGATAGCGGTTAATATCCTCCACGCAGTAGGGGTAAACTAACCAGGGGGAATGCCAAAGAACCTTGCAACACTTGCAATTAAGGGAGGCAATATCCCACGCATACCCAAAGCAAAGTAAGCCTCATAAACGACAATCTCCTCTGGTCCAGAGTTATGCGCTCTTTCAGTCTTCGATGGGACTCTAAAAACCACCGACTCTGGAATGTTGTACACTCCCATCATAGTACGAACATCACACTCTTGTAACACAGACATCGAATAGTCTCGAAATGGGGTCAGTGGCACGGACGTGCGTCTGCGCTTAAACCTAAGCTTAACTCCTGGCATAAGAATTGGTCGCTGCATGTGAAAAGTATAAGGAAAGTGTGGCTCGACGTGCTCCACTAGCGTCGTCACGCTGTTAGAAACAGAATAGCAGCGATGAAATTCTAATCTGCCATCGATCGGTGACTCCTCATGAATGTAAACTGACGAGTCATGAACCAACTCGTTCTCACTGTTATGCTCAACCTCGGATTCATCATCATAGTCACTCTCCGGATCACTTCAATCCGAATCTACAAACATTGGACTTCCCAATGCACCAGAACCGCTCGCCATCTAATCGCTAATCAAATGAAGAGGAAAGCAGGGATTTCACGAACTCACCAAGTAATAACGCTGCAAGAAACAACGATTGTCAGTGAACGCAACGAACGGACTGACAAAATTCACCTACAAAGCAGTCGACCAACCATGAGCAGTTGCACACATCAAAAACCAGAGCACTGCAAATGAATTTTAGTTTACACAAAGTAATAAGAGGTACGGGTGCCAGGCTAAGAGCTAATTTGTCCAAACTACAGAATACGATTCTGCAATAACGAGCACAAGTACTCAAAAAAAAAAAATACTTTGCAAATTGTACAGGAAGCACAATGATAAAAAAATCAGAGAGTGCGATGATATACCACGAATTTGAGACCGAAGGAAGAACCGAGCATCGTACCCTTTGGTGAAGCAATGGATCTCCAAATAAAAAGTGAAATGAATGTTAAATTCATCAACATTCTCTCGGTTCGAGAAAAAAAAAATTAAATGGCGAAGACAGATTGAACAAAAGAACGTGAAGCTCTATCCTTGCTACTGAATCTCGTCGAAAAAAAAAAGAAAGATCAGAACTTTTACCTGGAAGCGTTGTAACTCTGTGAAGAGAGAAAGCCGAAAAAACCACTTAACCTACTATAATTATGGTCATATTGGACTGAAGTAGCTAAAAGCTAATGGGCTCTGAGATTTATTGTAGCCCAATCTCACCTAAAAGGAGAATGGAGACCGTTTGCCATTTTATGAATCACATTAAAATGTGACCATGTTAGAGAGGAGAGAGAGAAGGCATGCGCAGAACATGTTTTTTGGGCCCCACCAACCAAGAGAAAAAGTAGAATAAAGAAAACAAAAGGAACAAAGAGAGCAAATGCAGTATGTGGTATGTGATTGCTCCATGGGCTCCACGCGTTCTCAACAAAGATTGAAGATGCAGAGACATCATGTGCCAAAAACATTTAAAGAAAAGGAGAAAGGAGGCAATGCCATCACGTGCTACAAAAATGAAACAATATATTTGTCTTTATTACATCACTATGGAAAGTCATTATTGTTTCTTTTAAAAGGAAAGACACTGCCAAATCATTGACCAATGGCAAAAATCGAAACATCACGAAGAGGGACAATTTGTTTGCCACTGCTATATTGTCAAACGGCTACAAAAATTTTGTTGGTTCATGAAATAATGTCAAAACTAGCGATAAAGTACAGACCTACAAGATTATTATTTTGAGCAGCGTCGCTCGACAACGATCAACGATTGCAAAAATGAAATACCCTCCAACTTCTAATTTAGAAATTGAAGAGTAGGAGACAAGTTGTTGGGTGTAATAAATTCACCACTGGTTACTGTTAAAACCCAATTCATGAGTAAGAGGATAAGGTGGTTGGTGACATGTTCAGTCAGTCGCTGCTAAGTCCTTGGTACAAGGGATTTTTGGCAGTCTCTGACAATGAATATGAAGTCACAGTTCATGGCACTGACCATGTCACTGCAGTCGAGAAAACGACGAGTGATGAGCACTGACAAAAGGTTTTGAGCAGCGACGAGGTTCGATTTATGCATTAACCATCGACCAACAGTTTAGCACAGCAACCGACTTAGCATATTCCTTTTTCTAAGGAAAATATGACGAATGACCGACATAACGTCTTACTCCTAAAATAATTAGGATGGACCAGCGACAGACGAAGCCCAGTCCAACAAGGATTAGAGTTTACAAAGTCTATAAATAAGAGAGTCTCAACACATGGACGACATGATCAAAACAAACACAATAAACCCTAAATACCTAAATTCTTGCCGCTCTTCTACGACGAGCGACAAGAATTCTGGCAATGCTCACGATGAATAACGAACGATCGACAAAATCATCTCTTTACGATTTCTTTATTGATTCTTTGTAATTCATATAGACACTCATTGATCAATAAAACTAATTTCTTTTCGTCGAACTGTTTTCCATTCGAACAGGTTAAATTTTGCACAAATAGTAGCAGCAAAAACTAAAAAGTTCAAAAGAAGACGACATTTTTCCAAACTCTTGACAAGTTATCTCGCAATCGTTACTTAAATGTTCTTCTTCGTTGTGTTCGTTAATCTCTGAGTAGATATCAAAACCTATGTCGTTTGTTCCTCGTGGCATCTATATACCACCAGATCTTCAACATCACATCCGTTGCTTCCTCCAACGTCGCCTTTCGGTTTTCCTCATAGTTCCACAGCTCTGAAATCACATAGCTACCACTCGCGTTATAATCCTCTATCTCTAGTTTTGCTCTTACCACTTCATTATAAACTTCTTCGCCGTATTGGTCCTTCAGCTTAAGCAACTTCTCTTCGTTTTCATCCACCACTCTCTGCGATCTCACATTTCAAAATCTTGAGACAAAAAACTATACGAAAAGGAAATATCCCATCTTTGAGATTTGAAAGTAAAGTCCAAACCTTCGGTGTTCCATCAGATTCATCGACTTTAAATGGATGCCATTGCACATTTCCAATGTGTCCTTCCCACAATGAACACAAATCCATAGCCTTACTCTCTGCTCTTGATATTGAACCTTTACATTTCCTCTTCACTGCTTCCAAAAAGGGCTCAAAGTTTAATTGTCCCATTCTCTTCACTCTAATCTTTTCTCCCCTCATCAATTCTTCATTCATATTCCATAACTGTACATCAAAGTAAACATTAAAAAGGTTAAAAGGACAAGCAAAAAGAGCTTGAAAGAGACATATTCATAAATGTTATTGTTTTGTGCCTGGATCATCTCTTTACGAGCGTCTTGATACTCGTCGTTTGTTACACGTTCTTTTTGTGACAGATTCATCATTTTGTCTTGTAGAGCCGTTTCTCTAGCTTTGAGCTCTATCTGATCCTTGGCCATCTTATCCACAAACTCTGCATCTCCATCACTCCCAAACATGTGCTTCATTACATTGGTGTCACCTTTCAGCTTCTCTATCTCCAACTCTAGCTCTTGCGTTTCGTTTAGCTTCGCTTCCATTTCCATAATCTTTTCATGAAGCCTCTTTTTTTCTTTCTGTAAAAGTTGAACATGGAAACTTTAACTTTTGGATTTTTGTCTAATGAAAATATACATTCCACATAAAGAAACTACTTGCCTGGTGCTTTTCTGCTAGTTTCATAGCTTCTTCAGTCGCTACATTCTGCTCCCACATAGCCTTTTGATTCTATAACCAAAAACAAAAAAATATGGCAAGAGATGTTTCCATTTATCTTTTCATGAAGCTTCTCTCTGTCTTATGATCTTATTAATTCGCAAGGAAAATCATACCATTTCTCTTTCGAGTCTGGACTTTTCCAAGTCACCTTCGTTTATGTTTGCCCTAGTTAGCTCGATCCGTCTTGCACGCTCCTCTAGTTTCTCATTCTTTTCTTCCAGCTCCGACATAGATCTTTCATGTCCTAGCATAATCTGCTGATAATGCTCTTGCACGTTCATGTACGTCTTCTCAATCTCTACTCATCAAGAAGACACACAAACATAGCAAATTAGAACCAACTAAACAAGAAAGCTAATTAAGTGTGTGTTGTTTTTACCTTTTTTGTAGGTTCTGTTTAAAACAATGTTATGCAATTTCAAACTTTCGATAACACGAGAAGTCTGATCAGTTTTCTCTTCAAGCTCTTGCTTCCATATCTTCTTCATCTCAATCGACTGAGACATATTTTCAACAAGCTGTTTCATTTTCCTCTCATCTTCTTCTTGAATCTGCGACACAGTTTTCAAATTTCCCTTCTTCTTGACACTCTTTCCAACAATTCCACTTGCATTGTAATCTTCTTCTCTTGCAACCCATCCATAAAGCTTTTCATCTCTCAAGTGTATACCTTTTTTCAAAAATCAAGAAATGAAATGTCAAGAAAATCGAAATATATACTTTACAATAAAATAAAAACTCACTCGAAACAACACAATATAATACCACTCTCCCAATCTCTCTTCCCATGGCGACAAGATTCGTAACTCCTCTCGAACTTCATGGCATTTTCAAATCCTACAAAATCTTTGCTAAATTCAACCAAAGCAAAACCAGAATGACCCTTAAAATTCCAAAGGGGTTGGACACTTTTTGGATTAAACCCTTGATGTGTTAGCTCATCACGTAACGTTGAACCGCTTTTGCCAACTCTCTGACCATTTTTGTCAACCTCCGTTGGTATGTTTGCTACAACACCAACCCATGGCCACACAAACTTGTCTTCACAAGACTCGTTTTTCTTCATCTCTAACTTGAAATTTCTGCTTCTCTTCATTTCTCTATCCAATCTCAAGAAGCTTCCATAAAAAGGAGATGGTGCCTCCTCGGCTTCTTAAAATCAACTGTTTTTAATGCTCTTAGAAACTGACACATGTATAAATGAGTTGGTGCTGCCTCTTCGGCTCTGTATTGATATATTAGTATTTTTATTATTTTTTTAAGAAAAGTATGGTTATAATATACTAGGATACCAATATTCGACTTGTATTCGAACGGTTTGTACATTTTATATATGTAACGGACTCCAGTATTTTGGAAATTTGGACCGATTAGTCTAGTGAATTCTCAGCAATTGCGTTGTGAGTATGGACCGGATGCGTTTTCGAGACATTCTCGATTCGAGTTCCTTTAATTTGCCATATCTATTAGACTGTGGATTGTTATTGTACCAAACCGGATGACCGGTTTACCTTGTTAGTGTTAACCGGAATAATCTCAGCTCAGTATAAGAGATTTGTAATCAACATCCGAAAAAAGATAACAGAAAATTTCTTTCTCAAATTTTATCATTTCTTTGATATTTTTTGTTCTCTAATATGGTATCAGAGCATGAGATCGAAAATCTCATTCGATTTTTCGATTCTCTTTCTTTTTCTTTCAAATTGACCTAGATTCACCGTTGATTCTCACGGTAGATCGATTCTTTGTGAAAGATTTTTGGTTATTCCGCCAAGAATCGCGAATTTCACACTTTATCTTCGATTTGAGTTTCGATTTCAGCTTCAATGGTGATCGGGCGAAAAACTACACGTCGAGTTGTTAGATTGAATGGATCGGCGCGAAAATCTTCTGTTCCCGAAGATTCACCACCGCGGTCTCCGATTTCTGCTTTTGATAACCACGACAGCATTCATTCTCCATTCTACATCACAAATAGCGACAATCCTGGTGTTGCGATCATATCTGAGGTACTCGATGGTACTAACTATGATAATTGGCGTATTGGAATGATTATAGCTCTTGATGCTAAGAACAAGCTTGCGTTTGTTGATGGATCTATAGTTAGGCCAAGTGAATCGGATCGTAGTTTCAGGATTTGGTCTAGATGTAATTCGATGGTTAAATCTTGGATTCTTAACTCGGTTTCTAAGCAAATCTATAAGAGTATATTTCGATTTAATGATGCATCAGAAGTTTGGAAAGATCTTATGACTAGATTTCATATCACAAATCTGCCAAGGTCTTATCAGCTATCTCAGCAAATTTGGTCATTGCAGCAAGGTTCTCTGGACTTAGCTACATATTATACTAAGTTGAAAACACTATGGGATGAGTTAGATGGAGCTAATTGTGTGGAAACTTGTCATAATTTCAATTGCTGTAAAGCAACAGATACGAAGGCAGATCATGCGAAGGTTATTAAAATTTTGGCTGGCTTGAATGATTCATATGCCACCATTAGAAGCCAAATCATCATGAAGAAGAATGTTCCTGATCTGTCTGAGATTTACAATTTGCTGGATCAAGATCATAGTCAAAGAAGCATTAATCCGATTCATAATGCAAGTGCTTTTCATGTGAATACTTCTGATCCTAATCAAGCTTCAGTTAATGCAACTACCTCTACTTATCCACCTCCAAAGACTCGTCCTATCTGTTCTCACTGTGGATATACAGGTCATACAGTTGACACTTGCTATAAGATACATGGTTATCCGCTGGGTTTCAAACACAAAGTCAAATCAGCTCCTGAGAAGACATTTTACCCTGCCAAGCCACAACCTCATACTAAACCAGTGGTTGCTCAAATGGCTTTGTCTACTTCCAATGATGGTCAACTCTCTTGGATGATTAACACATTGTCCAAAGACCAGATACAGGGAGTCATTGCATATTTCAATTCTTAGTTGCAACTTCCTGATGCACACCAATCCACCATGGCTTCTACCTCTGGTGCCACAATCACTGCTCTTCCTGGTATGGCTTTCTCTTCTTCTACACTCCGTTTTGTTGGAATTTTGAGAGCAACAGGAAATGCTTTGTCCTCTCAATCTTGGATAGTAGACAGTGGTGCTACTCATCATGTTTCTCATGAAAAGAGCCTGTTTGATAGCTTGTCAGATTCTTTAAACATATCAGTGAGTTTGCCTATTGGATTAGGTGTTGGAATTGCTAGAATTGGTACTATCAAGCTCAATGATTCGATCATTTTGCATAATGTCTTATATATTCTGGATTTCAGACTGAATCTTCTCAGTGTCAGCCAATTGACTAAAGATCTAGGGTATAGAGTTATTTTTGATGAAGCTTCTTGTCTGATACAGGATCATATCAAGGGGTTGATGATTGGTCAAGGTGATGTTATCTCCAATCTCTATGTTCTGGATGTTGCTTCCATCATAGATCCTTCTACTGCTTTACATCCTTATATTTGTTCAAATATTGTTGTTGATTCAACTATATGACACAATAGACTAGGTCATCCATATGCGTGTAAGACTGATTCCATCACAGATATACTTAGAATTAAACAAAGAAATAAAGATTTTCATTGTGCTATTTGTCCCCTTGCAAAACAAAAGCACCTTTCTTTTGTTTCCAAGAATAACATATCTGAACATGCCTTTGATCTTCTACATATAGACACTTGGGGTCCCTTTTTCGTGTCTACTGTTGAAGGTTATAGGTACTTCCTTACGATTGTTGATGACCATAGTTGAGTTATCTGGGTGTATTTGATGAGAACAAAGGATGAAGTGTTGAAGGTGTTTCCTGATTTTTTGAAGATGGTGAAAACTCAGTATGGCGCAGTTGTCAAAGGTGTGAGATCGGATAATGCCTCTGAATTGAAGTTTGTGGATTTGTTCAAGCAGAAAGGTATAATCTCCTATCATTCTTGTCCAGAAACTCCTGAACAGAATTCAGTGGTGGAGAGAAAGCATCAACACATTCTTAATGTGGCTAGAGCTCTAATGTTTCAGGCACACATTCCTCTACTGTATTGGGGAGATTGTGTGCTTACTGCAGTCTTCTTGATTAACAGGCTGCCTACCCCATTGTTGCAAGATCAGACACCATTTCAAGTCTTGACTTCTAAAGTACCTGACTATACTAGTCTTCGAGTGTTTGGTTGTCGTGCTTACTGCTCTACTTTATCTAAACATCGACACAAATTTCAACCACGCTCTAAACCTTGTGTTTTCTTGGGATATCCTGCAGGCTATAAGGGCTACAAAATGTTGGATTTGGAGTCTAATGAAATCCACATTTCCAGGAATGTAGTATTCCATGAAGATATCTTTCCTTTTGCAACAGGTCAGCCTCCTACTAATCATGATATATTATCTTATTCCCCTGAATCTCTAGACTTGAACACTACTTTACCAGATGATAGGGTAATTCCTGTAGTTGTAAATACACCCCTACAGTTATGAATTATGATCCTGTCACCACTGGTTCTAGTGCTATCGATTCTTGTGATAAGTCTGCTTTAAAAGGGGCTAAAAGATCATCTAAACAGCCTACCTATCTACAAGATTATTATTGCAACATTACGGAACGGAGATTCCTTTCCCTCTAGCTGCATATTTGTCTTATGATCATCTTTCTGAAGAATATAGAGCTTATGTGTGTGCTCTCACTAAGCTCACAAAACCTACCTCTTTCAAGCAAGCCAAGACTTTTGAAGAATGGTTACATGCTATGAATGAAGAACTTCAAGCGCTTGAGAGCACACATACTTGGGTTATTGTTCTTTGCCTCCTGGCAAGCATGCTATAGGCTGCAAATGGGTTTATAAGCTCAAGTTGTTTACTGATGGAAGTTTGGAACGTTACAAAGCTCGGTTAGTAGCTAAAGGGTACACTCAACGAGAAGGGGTGGATTTTGTGGATACTTTTTCCCCTGTTGCTAAGATGACAACAGTGAAAACTTTGCTGGCTGTTTCTGCTGCAAAGAATTAGAGTCTCACTCAACTTGATATCTCTAATGCATTCTTGAATGGAGATTTAGATGAGGAGATCTATATGTCCCTACCTCCTGGATACACACCAAAACCTGGTGAAGTTTTGCCTCCTAATGCAGTGTGCAAGTTAAAGAAATCATTATACGGCTTAAAGCAAGCTTCACGACAATGGTTTATCAAATTCAATTCTACCCTTATGAATCTTGGTTTCCAGAAATCTCAGGCAGATCACACCCTTTTTATACGTCACATCAATGGTAGATACGTTGCTGTTCTTGTCTATGTGGACGATATAATCATTGCTAGTAACAACGATGATGAGGTTCTGCAGTTGAAATCTGAGTTGAGCAGGGCTTTTAAAATCAGAGATTTGGGAGCGTTGAAGTCTTTTCTTGGACTTGAGATTGCTCGTTCTAGCAAAGGTATTTCTATTTGCCAAAGGAAATATGTTCTTGGTATACTTGAAGAAACTGGTCTGCTTGCTTGTAAGCCCTCATCTATTCCAATGGAGCCTAGCATCAAACTCAGACAAGAATCTGATGAACCTGTTCTTGAGGATATCCAGGTATATCGTCGGTTAGTTGCCAAATTGATGTATCTGACAATCACAAGGCCAGACATTACCTATGCAGTCAATTTTCCTCTGCTCCGAAGAATTCTCATCTTCAGGCTGCCTACAAAGTCGTTCATTACCTCAAAGGCACTATTGGTTTGGGTCTTTTTTAGTCTGTGGATTCTGATATGTTGTTGCAAGGTTTCACTGATGCTGATTGGGGTTCTTGTGCAGACACTAGACGATCTACTTCAGGCTTCTGTATGTTTCTTGGAACATCTCTTATTTCCTGGAAATCCAAGAAACAACCAGTTGTTTCTCATTCCTCTGCTGAGTCTGAATATAGAGCTATGGAGTTGGCTGTTCGGGAGATTCAATGGTTGGTTAATCTCCTTCTTGATTTTCAGGTTTCTCAGCCTCATCCTGTAGCCTTTTATTGTGATTCAACTGCAGCTATACACATTGCCAACAATGCCGTCTTTCACGAGCGCACAAAGCACATTGAGAGGGATTGTCACATTGTCTGTGACAGGATTGTGAGTGGCTTAGTCAAGACTCTCCATGTCCGTACTGATGCGCAGTTAGCTGATGTATTTACTAAGCCTTTGTTTCCTGGACATTTTCATTCTCTCATTGGCAAGATGGCACTTAAATCTATATACTTGCCATCTTGAGGAGGGATATTAGACTATGGATTGTATTGTACCAAACCGGATGACCGGTTTACCTTGTTAGTGTTACCGGGACAATCTCAGCTCGGTATAAGAGCTTTGTAATCAACATCCGAGAAAAGATAACAGAAAATTTCTTTCTCAAATCTTATCCTTTCTTTGATATTTTTGTTCTCTAATAATATCAATAATGGGATGTGATGCAACCAATGATTAGATGTGGACCCTGCCATACACACTACAGTCATTTGTTTATATGTCATGCCACATATGTCAGTATATGATACTAACAACATTCACTAACAATATCCTTCTATTTTTGTACATTTCGCAGGATGGAGGAAAGAAAATTGCCTGAGTCTTTATTTAAGGTTTGTTACGAACCATGAATGAGGAGAACATATGTTTATCACAAACAAGAATATTTTGATATTTTAAATGCTTAGCTAAGAAACCCTGAAAAAGAAGTGATTACAATTTCTTAATTCCGGGAATTGCTGGATAATTTTTTGAACACATATGTTATCAATTAAGTCCATACATTTTTTAACAGATTTTGTTTTTATAAACATAAAAAAATTAGTATATATTTTATGAAAAAAAACAAAATAGTACATATACAAATCTAAAAGACCGAGCAAATATTGAATTTATGTATTTAAACTTTTAGTGACAAAAAAAAAAATCAGAAAAAAGCCCACAAAAAGTCAATACTTAAAATAAAATTAAAATAGCAATCAACTAGAGAAACAGTAATTTTGCTCTAACACCTACGAAATTAATGAACTAGATTATGATGGTCTAGTGGTTGAAAATCTCATCATAGAGTGAATCTTCAATTATGGTTGGCAATTATAAGTGTTTTATATGACAACAATATCGACGTTTTGATCATGCTCATGGGACCCGCGTTTTCAAATATTGTATCGAGTCAAAATGGATCACAAAAGACACTTAGGTTAATCCGATGCGTTCTGTACATTTGGGTAATGGTTTTAGGACTTACTTGATTGTTCGATGCATATGTCAGATCAAAGAACGCTTGGAAGCGGACGGTGGGGTTGATCGCCAGGGCACGAAAGATAAAAAGCGTCAAACTTTTAGAGCCAGGAACCAATGGATGGGTATTCTACACATACCATGAATAGAACTGAACATGGAGGAAATCCATTAACAGAGATATGGGAAGAACCAAATATGATGACATCAAATGAATCAATGCCTTTTTCTCTTGAGGCGGAGTATGTTCAACCGCAACCACAACCCAATCATTATCCGAACCAGCAGCAGTATATGAATCCAGAACAGTCATCACTGAGAATGATATTCCATGACAAGAAGCGATAATGAAACAGCCAAGACAGTCGGAGAACCAAGGAGGCAATCCAAACTTAGCAATGGTGCATGAGTTATTATCGCAATTGTTACAATAAGACGCTAGAAGTACACAATGTAAAGCACCATCTCCCCTAGATTTTCTAAAGTATGTGATGATGATGAAGAAACTTGGAACCACATATTTTAGAGGAGAACCATACACGTTTGCAACAAATGCATGGCTTCAAGAAATCGAGAAGAATTTACTAGGCTGCGACGATACATATTCTTTGGTCATCAAGACAAAACTGCCATGATCATGAAATTTCTACGAGGTTTGAAGCCAAAGGTTAGTAGTAGACTCCTAGCCGTCACATTTACAAATTTGGATGAGTTAATCGAGAAGGCAGTAAATATAGAAGAAGTCATAAAGGTAGAGCAAGAAATGGTATCACAAGGACAAAGTAGTAACAACGCGGGATCCGAAGAAGGTCATAAAGCAACAAAGTCGGTTGGTCAAGAGAAATCGAATAAACGGAAGAGAGATCAAACTCACCAGGAAGGTTGAAATACGAGGGACTTGGGACCAACGTGCTATTTATGTGGGCAAATAGGACATTTCGCTCGGAGTTGTCGAAACCTCAGGTCATACTGGCCATTGGTGCCAGCTCATATTACTTGTTTCACATGTGGCGAGAAAGATCACTACACAACATCGTGTCCGACCTCTCAACCAGTGTTAGCGGCACTAACAATGGATCAACTTCCACGGGCCCGGTAAGCTGATGAACCCCAGTAAAGGAGCAGACAATGGTAGGGATAGTTTATAACCTAGAATTAGCATTACTTAAATCTCCTAGACTTTCAAAAGGTCTCGTTTCAGGTATGTTTGGGTGCACATCTATGATGAAATGATGACATTATTGAGTGATTGCTTGCTTGCTTGCTTTGATGAGTATGATTTGAATATGTGTTTATATTTGCATGATATTGGTAACCATGTTATGTGTCTCGGAAGCTATAGAGTTTAGTCTGTGAGAATAAGACCGTTAGTGCAGAGCCTGGAGTGTTAAGAAAAAGTTGTTGAGTCTAACTAGAGACCCAAAACCTTAGTGGTGAATTTTGATTATTATAAAATCGTATAACCTAGAAGTAAAACTTTTTGGCCTATTACCCAAACCTTGGTGGCATGTGGAGACAATAAAGGCGAAAAGCAAGTGAAGCAATGAATAATGAAATAAAGGAAATCAGATAGAGACTATCAGAAGACCATGAATGAACAAGACATGTGGAGCAGTAAAAGACTTAAGAATTCATGACGAATTCTTATAAGGGGGAAAAATGTAATACCCTGACAAGCGGTAAGGACGGACCATAAAATCCTATTTTCAAAAGTCGGGGAAACAAGAAAACAAGACCATGGGAAATTAGAAAAAGTCTAAAAATACACGTCAGCCAAAGTACCGGCGGTCGGAAAGGTGTGGCAACTCGCCATTAGTCCACATGTCAGTTTCATTTGCTAAAATCTTAGTGCAATAGTTGTCTCAGTGCATGGCCGCCTGGTGACATATCTCATTTTTCTGGTGACAAGTGGCAACACGTGGCGGAGGATGTTTGGTTAGTGGGGGACAATAATCCATAAAATTTGAGATCCTGTAGGGTTGCATGCAAACCTAGATCCAGCTTTTAAGGAAGCTTGTCCGCTGGTTTTGTCTATAAATAGGAGGCCTCACTCTTAGAAATTCTCATCCAAAACTCGTAGCCATACTCTGCCATTTTCTACACGTGGGTAAGAAAGATTAACCCAACAGTCTTGGTTAGTCCGTGAGTGTTTTTAAAGTGTCGAGAGTAAGTTTGTGTATGAAAACCTTGAGAGTGTTACCCAGAGAAACCGTAGCAGTCATTGGTCTAGCCGAGTTAGGAGCAATCCGTGGCGAAAATCAAGTCTAGGGTCATCTAAACCAGAAAATTGTGAGTTCTGGTAAACTTGTTTGCACTAACAATTTATCCTTCCAGGTTGATTGTTGCATGAATTTGATGATCCGTCCCAATGACATCATGCATGTAAAGATCCATGGCCGATCTGAGGTTCCGAGTAAAAACTTGTGATTTTTGTTAAGTAAAATCTCTTATTTATGTTGCATGTTGATTGTTGGGTGTTACATGTTTGATTGCTTGAGGTTTATTGCATGTTTTATTGAAATTTGACTAAGTACTTTATTGCATGTTTTAGTACGTATGCATATTGTGGTGAGTTTGTGTTGTATGCGGTCTAGTGGGATCGAAAGACTCACATGTACCAGAATTGATTATGTGGTAGGGATTCGGCATGAGTGGTTAACACCCCACGGCAATGGCATGTAGTGTTGGCGTATTCGGTGCTTCCAGGATCCCTTACATGAAGGTAAGAAGATTTGGTACGTTGATTGATCACCTATGGCCAAGTGTTGCACGAGGATGTGGCCCGAGATAGCCATGTTAAGATGGAATTCAGAAAGTGAATTATATGCTCATGTGTCTTTGTGACTGTGACATATGTGTTCACTCGAGCTGGAAGGAAGTATCTGTTACTTAGGGTCCTAGGTTGTGTTAGATGCGTTGTTGTGTTTCATTCATGGTAGTAGCATTGTTATCGTCATGGTTTCCGCATGTGCATATTCTCTGAATGATTACGTGTTTTGCATGTTTACTTGATGATTGTTATTTCAGGGTTGGGTTGGGAACTAACGCATGTTTTAGTGGGATCCGGACTCACTGTGTAATGCTAGATTACTCACCCATCTCTTTCTTGTAGGTAACCAGTAGAGGAAAACCTTAGAGAGAGTTCGAAACGTTATGATCATCGGAGTAGTTTTTCATTATCTTTTGTAAAATATGGTTTTTGTGTATATAGTATGTATTACTCGTTAGGTATTAAGGCTCGTCCGGTCCGGACCTATATGAATTGTAATGTTTTCTCGGGTAATATGTATGATAAAGGGTATTTTCTTAAAAATTACGTAAATGATTTAGTCTTGTCCGGACTAACACAACTTAAAAGTGTGGAACAGGTTGAAAACATTAGGCCATACTTAAGAGGAGTAATATTGTAGATGAACTGACTTAGGTTCTAGATTTGTTCTAGAACTCGGATTGGACCGTCTAGGATATCATTTTGTGGCACTTATGAACCATCTTGTCCATAGAATGGTTCGGAGGTGTTAAAAATGGTACTGTTTTACAAAATATGGAGATTAGTCTTGGCTTCGGTCCAAGATCTATTAAAAAACAAAATTCTATGCCATTTATTGAGATCTCCAATATGGATCAATAATTCTTTTTCCAACTTATGTTAGCCAAAGAATCATTTTGTAATCACATTCTACAACAGTTTTTACCCAATTCAACTCCCCAAACCAATGGAAAAAACGATAAAAAACCAATATAATATGCCAAACCCGAACAAAAAAACCAAAATCCAAAACCGAAAAAAGGAAAAATAACTATGAACCAAACCAGAACGCTTTTTCTTATAGCCCTTGTTAGGTTGGGAAGGCAAAGAATAAAGGTATGGAACCAAGATGAGACTCTTTATGGAAACTTTGTGCCAAAGAAACCATTAGGGACCGCAGCTGTCATTGGCTGATTCGTGGGAAAAGGAGACTGCATAACCGGATATTGGGCGGGAACACCGTAAGGTTGCAGTCCACCCGCCGTGAACGGTTGGGAAACGCATAGCTGCATCGGCTGACCAGCTGCAACGACATCTGCATCACAAAATGGTTCATTCTAGTTAAGACCAACAATTTGGTTTGGTCCAAAAAGGCAAAACATCGTTGGTTCTTTAGGTTGTTTATTTAGTTAGAGAGACTCAAGTAAAAACCTTGATGCTTCAGGTATTGGACATGTTGTGCAGTTGGTAGAGGACGGGAGAGCATAGTTGAGAGAGGTGGTGTTCCTTGAACCAGATCCTGGAAAAAGAAGAAAGACGAATACCAGATATGACTACAACGAAGTAAATAAGAGACTACAACAACGAGATCAGTTTTGACCAAACTTAGACCAATGGCTGCGTAATGATAATATTTATATTATTCCTCTTTCACTCAGCAACACAGAACAGACGCTTGTCTAACATGTAAATCAAATACATTGACTAACCTAGCATTATTAAAGGTTCACCAAACTGCTTATATTTCAAAATACAAACATTTAATCAGGAAAGCTATATGCACCAAGTTCTAACCTGAGAAACTGGTTGGATATATACAAGCTGCCCCGATCTCGCGACCATCACCTGGAGTACAGTAGAAAGATTCTTTAGATACATATACACCAAGTCAAGCTAACTACAGAGCAATTCAGTATAATAAATACGTTTAAACAAAAGTGAGATTCGGGATCCTCCATGAAGTACAACCTGAGGATTTGGATTTACAAACATTGGTGACGCTTGAACAGATTGGTACGGAGAGGTGAATCTCTGCGGCTGTGGCCTGTTAATAGTGGGCCCAATCATCTGCAGAAAAGTGGGATGCAAGTGGAAGTATGAATCATCAATGGCAAAAGAAAAACATAGTCGGGCGTAAAACTAAGTCGTATCAATTCAAAGTGATCTTTAATCTGGTCTTCGATACTGATATTTGTTAACCATACAAGCGCTTAGTGCTGAAAGGAATAATCTATTCTCAACTACTAGCTGATAAGGCCCCTTCGACATAACATGCTCGAAGAGAGGCAAAGACAATATTGAAAAGATAATACTTACGTGTTGAGGAAAGTGAAATCCACCAACAGCATTTCCAGCAGTCAAATTACCATATGGCACAAACTTGGAAGGTGAAGATGCTTGGGGCATATAAGGGTTGTTTCCAACTTCTGGGTAAACGGTTTCAGGAACTGGTAGCACAAAAGTGTTGCTTGGTATATAAGAAATACTTCCAACATCAGGCATACCAGCAGGAGACGGTGAAAGACGTTTTGTATAAGATGGAGAGAAAATCTTTGCCTCTGGATTCAGCTTGAACTCCTGTATGTGGTAAAAAGTTTTAAAAACAGAAACTTGGTAAGTAACAGATAAAGTAAAATAAACTTCAGACTGATCTTGGCAAACAAAAAAAACCTCAGACTAATTTGACAGCATATACCAACAACTTCAATGAAAACGCTAGTCTGAATGTGTTCTCAGAGAGAAGGAATGGATAACAAATCTTAAAGACCCAACAATTAATCTAACATAACTGCACTTAAAAATCACCTTAGCCTTTTTGACGGACTGGATAGGTACTGATGCATTTGAAGATGCCACTAAACCATGACACAATTCTGAGGTTTCATCAACAGTTGTACTTTGTGAAGATGAATTGCCGGTTGAAGAGGGCCTTTCAGCAGCATCGTGAAAGCCGTTACTAAAAGGTTCCAGCATCAACTTATCTTCTTCTATTGGTTTAACTCGTTCGGACATGCTATCCACTGGATGGTCGTTGTTTCACATGAATAAAAGTTGAGGAATAGCAGGTCAGAAAACATTTTGCTGTCAAAAAGAAGCAGAAACAAATCTACCACAGCTATAACAAAGATAAAAGCTATTCCAGGGAAAATGAACTCACAGCTAGAACTTGAGCTTTGGATATCAACCTGCAATGGGAAACTAACAAATAAGCAGCTGCTAATAATAATAACCGAATCAAACAAAGGAACTATCTTTGTGCAAGACTAACATTATCCTCCCGATGAACGTCAGGAATTTGTTCACTGCACTTCAAAATCTGTCCTACCTGTCTGTCAAAAAAAGCATACAGGAATCAGAGAAAAGAAAGAAATTTATCTAGGCAAAGTTTAGACATTGGTATGCCGAAGATAGTAAGTGACTTGTGCCAGCATTGATATGTCTGATGTAGCTGCTAAACAAGATTGCTAAGATTGACATGGAAATAGAAAAATTGTAACAGAATGGCAATATAGAGACAGAAATCGGTTTTCTTTAGTACGGAAGAATTCCTGTTTTCGGCAGTTTTAAGAGATAGTCATAAGGTGCTTTCAAAGCCAAAGAGCGAGTTAAAGTGCAGAGAGAGGACTCATAGAGTGATGATTCATCATCCATAACCCCTTCACCATTAGTGTATGTTTAAACATGAGTTTAAAGAAAGTAGACAGTTTACCTCCTATGATTATTGCCCCTTCCTTCAATACAAAATTTGTTGGGTTTATTTGCAGCACAAAGAAGAAGCTGAGAAGGTAAAGTTTCCATGGCTGATCCGACATTTTCACCCTCATTATTTCCTGTAACATTTGATGGAAGCGAGACTCCCTATGAACAAGATCCATAAGCATGTCACATATGACTATCACAATTGAACCTGTAATAAAAGGAAGAAAACAAAAGGACACACCTCTGCAACTATTTGAACAATATTGGAAGAAAGAATAACAAGTGTCTCGACCACACTCCCGCTTGCTACATTCGCTTTACTTGTCCCCTTCTTAGTAATTTTTGCATTCTTCAAAACAATGCCTAGATATATATCACACCGAGAAATAGACAGACACAATAAGAGAAACCATAGCAAAAGAAACCATAGCTATCCTCCTAACTCCATTATTGTAGACTTCTTAAATTGTCTAATAAACATATGAAAATCTCACTGTCGCCTTGAAATTTTGCATTGAAAAACAACTAAGTTACATTTGACAAACAAATTAACAGAATCTCTGATTCGATAGCAGAAGATCCCATCCAGATCGCGTGAACATAGGAAGCAATTACGAGAGAGAAGCTCGAAAACCAAATCGCTCAAAACAAATTCAAAATCAATGCAAACATATTTGATCAATTTAACTAAAACGAAACGTACCAAATCCGTTGTCGATGGAAGCGGTGTAGAATATCCCAGAAAACACAGAACCATCCTTGACGTGAACATGAACATGCAATCCGATGATACACATAGTTGCTATTAACAGCGATTCGTTGAGTGACGATGAAGAGGACTCGTCTTCCATTTTCTTTGCGTATCCCATCCTTTTGACCTTCAAACAAATTCAGGTTTGATTTGATTTTCTCTGCAGAGGTTCGACGGTCTATTCGGAGCTAATTTATTATATACATAAGAAAAGAAGTGGAAGAAGAAAGAATTAGTAGATCTAGAGATATACGAGGGAACCGGTAAAGCGACTCTTCCCTTTTCTCTCCTTTTTCTTCTTCTCAAGACGATCCATGGCCCCTCATATTGTAAAGCAGGCCCGGCCCACTTTGTGTTAATTTGGTGCTGGCTTTTTTTTTGTTTTTGTTAAGGGTTCTATTGTTGTTTTTCTTTTACTTTTTACTTTTTTTTAAAAAAAATTTCTATCGAAAGTACGTGGAGCATGGAAAATTACATCAGATAAACAACAATAAAGCAATGACATAACATCCTCTATACGAGCACACAAATTATACCAAAAAGCATATATGTCGAATCTCAAAGTTGTTACCATCGAGCAGCCGCAGATATGAAGAACATATCGACCCGAGCTACGACCGCGACATAGGAATAGAGAAGTCCTAAAGTACTCTCAAAACCGCACATTAACCCTTCATGCCGAGAGAAGTGAACATACAACGAAGAGGGCCAACTCTGAAAACTAACACTAAACCTTCAATCGCGATAGGAAAATAGTCACATCACCAATCCAAGACAAACAAGGTAGCACTGAATCAAGAGCCAAACACACATACCCTGATCAACCTAAATGCTTCACAGAGAAGCGATGCCAAAACCTAACAAACACCCGAGATAATGAACAACCCAAAGCCATAGAACGAGACCATAAGAGGCCACAGAACAACAACCCATACAACACAAACCTCAAATATAATGACAATTAACCGAGTACTAGTCCACAGGAGAAAGCACACGGAACCAGAATAGCAAACACATACACAAAGACAACAACATCCAAGCCTCGAGAGGAGACAGTCAATCAAACAAGGAGATCTTAAGAGGTATTAGCAAGAGACTAGATCAGAAGATAAAATCCCTGGCCAATACCAATCACGCCGGAAGAGGAGTCAGTAAGTCGCCGCCATGAAACAGGAAAAGGTTGGTGGAAAAAGAACGCCGGCGAAAGCTATCCGGAGAGTCTCGTTCTCAGAAGACACGGTGGAGAGAGAGCCAACCTAACCCACCTTTAAGTCTTGATAAAGAAGACCCATAGCTAGAGAACCCACAGATTGGGATTTCAGAACCACCGTAGAAGGCACAAATCGACAGAGAAGCCATAACCAAAGATGGTTTTCTTTCACTTGATTATGTTACAGTGAAACTGGGAGTGACCCCAAACAAACTGGTAACAGAGAATTAATGTTCTTAAAACACAAATTCTCACCTCACTAGCAGAAAATCCAAGGTTGAAGAAGAATTTCTCTAGAAGAAACGAGTAACGAAGCTGAGAGAGAAGAAGAGAGAGAATGAAGATTTCCAAAGATTATTTTTTATATATTGTTATGATATGTTTACAATTCCTTATATCAACGGAAATGTAAATGCTCCTTTTTCGAATACAACAAAATAAAAGTGAGTAAAAATATCTATCTCTGACGTGGCATCGTCTTCCTCATTTCCTATATCACATCGTCTTCCTCATTTCCTATATCAGATTACTATTTTCTTTGACTTATCATAACCAAAGATGATTAATGATTAATGGCTATATTCAACCGTCATAATCGAAGACTGCACGAGTATACACAAGGCACAAGCAGTTTGTATCGAATGGAGTAGTGTGTGATGGATTTTTCCAAGCCTAATCCAAGACATACCCAAATCCCAAATTCTATTTATGAATATCCCATTTATCAAAAATAATATATACACTTTATTTTCATTTAATTGGACCATGCTTTCTAATTTAGTTTAACTTAAAAGCCTTATATATGTAGTTGAGTTCAGATCATCACACTTTCAAACCCTAATAAATAAATAAACTATTCGGTTCCTCTGTTTTTTGTGTGAGATTTTGATAATCACGTTTCTTCTCCTCTCTCGTCAGAGTCGTCTCCTTTCACACGGTGAGTTACTCTCTTATCTCTTCTCGCTTTCTTCTACTCTCTTCTCCTCTTACACTCTCTTCTCTTCTCTTCTGTTGTCTGTCACGTTTCTCCACGGATCACAATTCACATATTCATCTTTTCTTCTTTCAAGTCTCACCATGTCTGATTCGGGCACAACATCTCAAACGGATCCGAGGAAAAAACATGGACCGTCTGAAGCTAATAATAATAACAACTGGAAGTATAGCTTTTGTCCAAAATTGACTAAGAGAGGAATTTTTTTGGTCTAAAACAACACTTAGTTGGAGGTTTTAGGAATGCGACTAAATGCCTAAATTGTCCGGAGCATGTGCGGGAGAAAGTAAAGAATTTCATGCTTAAAAATGCAGAAGCAAAAACTTCTATTCAAATAATGCCACCATTACCTCAAGAAGTTGATGATTATGATGGTGTGGAAGAAATGGATTATGAGCCAAACAATAAAAGTCAATCTGAAAAGCTAAGACTCAAATGTCCAATAGAAAGGTTTGTCACTTCCGCTCCTCTAAATATATTGCAAGGAAGAAAGGATAAGAGTTTTTTTTTTTTGGGATTGTGATAAATAATTAAGGGAAAAACTTGTAGAGGTATTGCTAGGTGGTTTTACGATGATGAGATTGCATTTTAATGCGGTTAATTATGAAAACTTTGGAGAGATGATTAAGTTAATTGGACAATATGGCCCGAGATTAAAGTCACCAGATATGCATGAGCTAAGAGTTCTTCTTCTTAAGAAAGAAGTAGATAATACTAATAGTCAATTGGTGGAGCACAAGAAAGAGTGAGCATATTAAAGTTGCTCAATTATATCTGATGAATGACGTGATTCGGTTGTCCAAAGGATATTGTTAACTTTTTAAAGAGTTCCATTTTCACAAAATCCAAAGACATTTTGGAAGTTGTGAAAGATGCAAGATTGTTATTTCAAACGCTTGATGATGTGGTCGAGGAAGTTGGAGAGACGAATGTTGTTTAAGTGGTAGTGCTAAGATATATATTTCATATATTTTTTCTTGTTTTTTTTTTATTTAGAATTTTAGATTGAATCTAATTTTTGTTTTTGATTATAAACTTTAAGAAAATTACTAAAGGCCGACCAAATTTTTATTGGACTTCATGACATTGCTTTATGATATTGGAGGTTGTTGGACAAATCACATGTGTGAAGAGTGCATTGAATAAATGCATATACATGCATGAAAAAAAAACCAAAACAAAATAATTAAAACACAATAGAATACTAAACCTATGCAACGCTAAAATAAATCAACCACATAATCAAATTGAATAGAAATGCAAGAGTATAAGTAAGGGCCGGGCACGGAACAGATATCCAGAAAAAATGCAGTATTTGTGATCCGTTTTGTTTTTGTCGGATATCTAATTTTTCGATTTGCTTTGCTTCGGAAAATTTCGGATATCCAAAATTGCGGATATCCGAATTTTTTCCGGATATTTGTGGATATTCGGATATTCGCGAATATCCATTTTAAACCAAAAAAAAAAAATCAAAACACCATATATATATATATATTTTTAGTATAATATTCAACTAACTAGTGAATAAATAAATTAAATTATATAATTTTACTCCATATAATTAAAGAAAAATGAAAAGTGGAAGATTAAAATGGTCAAAAATAAAACATGTGCTTTTATTTAAGAAAAATAAGAAATAAAATATATTTTCAATTAAAAAACTAGTATCTACCTATTCTTACTATAAATATTTTAGCCAAATGTATTTAAAAATTCTAAAAATGCAAATCTACGTTATAAATCTATCATATTATATGTATATATTAGTAATATACGGATCAGAGCGGATATGCTGATTTATATAATTGGTATTTGTGATTTGCTCCGCTTTAGACAGATACTAGATTTTACTATTTGCTCCGCTCTGATTCATAATGGATATCCGGATTTTTCGGATCGGATCAAAGCGAATATCGAATCAGAGCGAATCTAACGAATAATTTACCCAGCCCTAGTATAAGTATATGAAAACAATTGGGAAAATTCCAGAAAAATACACGAACTTAATTTAATTTGCTTACAAAATACACGAATTATTTTGGCTTCCCGAATAATACACCAACTATTTAACTTTGTCTTTTATATATTCCAACTTTCAAAATTCGTTGATTTTACAACCTCGAATATACACAAACTATTTTGGCTACCCGAATATTACACATTGTTTTTTACATACTCAAATATTCAAATTACTAATATGAAAACCCTTTTTTGTCCTCACTCATTTTCTCCAAATCGATTTGGGATTTTTTTGGAGAGAACGAACGTAAAAACATTTTTCTCATCTTCTTCTCATCTTCACCCTGAATCGATTGTAGTATCCTCTTTGACATGATTTTTATGGTATGAAACGAGACGAAAATAACCAGTGAAAACGTGTGAGGACAATCAGAAAAGATGAGATACTGTGTGTTAAAACACGAGAATAATACACCAACTATTTAACATTGTTCTTTATATACTCCAACTTTCCAAATTCGTTGCTTTTACAACTTCGATATTAACAGTGTTAATCCGTTTATAAATTTCTGTTAACGTTGAGGTTGTAAAATCAACGAATTTTGAAAGTTATAGTATATAAAAGACAAAATTAAATAGTTGGTATATTATTCGGGAAGCCAAAATAGTTCGTGTATTTTTTAAGCAAATTAAATTAAATTCAGATATTTTTCAGCAGTAACCGTTTTCTTTGAGATTCGCCAGCATTTACGACCAAACACATACTTTGTTTGATCAAAACATTATTATATAAAGAACTAAAGAAGCACAAATATTGAAGTTACATGACCGTGGTGCTGTCTACTGTGTGGAGAGGAGACTGTTAAAATAAGTTATAGGCGAAGCAAGAAAATAGTACGGCAACAACAGAGAGAAACATAATGGTCAAATTAGTCAAATGACAAAAAGCACTTCAGTTAAAGCCTTTTTGTTACGACCGACGAGAAAAACAATTCAAAAAAAAAAAAAAAAAACGAGTTGTAGAGAGAGTGAGAGAATTTGAGACGAGCTAATACACATCCACTTCAATAAATTCATTCACCATTTTCAAACGGTGCTTCATCACAGAGCTTTCTGGAAACTTCAGCTCGATCACGACATACATATCATGCTTCACTGCAATTCATCAGAAGAAGGAGAATCAGTAAGCTCGCAAAAGGAGATTTACAGTGTTATGAATGCTGCTTTTTCAATTTGCTTTAAAACCTCAAAAGATTTTCAGATAAAAACCAAAGAATTTACCTGCTGTTGCTGCTGGTAGCCACCGGGCTGCTGGTAGTTTCCATAGCCAGCACCGGGGTAGCCACCATAATAGGCATTGGGGTCCTGAGGAGGAGGTGCATATCCATATGCTTCATATCCCTGAGGAGGATACCCATAGTATCCACCACCACCACCATATTGGGCTTGATCAGGTTGAGTCTGTGACATGGATCGAGTCATCAGATGACATAGAGTAGAGAGTAGCAGAGTAAACTTGTTGCATTGTCTAACGGATACAAACCTGCTTACTGGAAGGACTGCGACCCCATGAAAGACGAATGCTTTGTCCGCCAAGTTGTGTTCCATTCAACATGGAGAGTGCTTGCTCTGCACATGCCCTGAAGCACACAGACAGAACAAACGTGAAACACATTCTCAAAATAAAAATGAAGTTTGTCTTCAGGGTCACACTACCTATTGGCATATTGTACAAATCCGCAACGTTTTCCTGCTGGTATTTTCACATGAACAAGTTCACCAAATTGACCAAAAACTGACTTCAAAACATCTTCTGTTACACTTTGATCCAAAGCTCCAACAAAAATCTGGTATAGCAAAAATGACACTTAAATTCACACAATATACCCTACATAGAACAGGCTCAAGGAAACCAAAACAAAGTACGCACTGTTGTATTAGTTGGATCACTTTCTCCAGGATTTCCTTGCGTGTTCTGATATGCAGCTGCAAATAACAGACAAGAGAACTTAGGAGAGAAAAACACAAACTTCTATACACTAAATTCAGTTGACTGTGCAAGGAAACAGACACTAAAGCAAACACGCACAAACTAGCAAAATTTATCCAAATTAAGATCCAAAAATATCAGCAGATAAGCAAAATGGCATATATGATACAACATGAAGATTAAGGCAAAGAGATTCTGAAGTTAGTTGATAACTGAAACACAAATCATTAAGGATGTTCTAGGGGAAAGTTGGATCCAACTTTGATAAATTAGAGAATGGGACTAAAGTTCTCCAGTATATCACAAGTAACCTAAATTCCTTCCATAGTCTGACACTCTTTACCATAGTAATCAACTTGCCGAAAGAAGAAAAGTAACACTAAAGAAGGCTTAATAGTGTAAAATTAGAGAAGAAAAGTAACACTAAAGAAGGCTTAATAGTGTAAAATTAGAGGAGAAAAGTAACTGTAAGAAGAAAAAAAATTGCAACACTAGTTACTGAAAGAAGATGAACTGAGAGGTATGAAGAAGATTTCAAAACTCTTTTTAAGGATTTCATACTGGAAAAGAAGCTACATGTATTGGAACTATGTAATATGAAAAGAATTAACTTATAGTTCGGGCTTAAAAGTAAAAGTGAAAGAAAAGACTTATGCTTGATAAGTAAGGAACTGGAAAATAATTTGCGACTGTAGCTGATTAAAGCTACTTGTAAATTAACTTCTTCTGAAAACATAACCAACTGACCTAAATGAGGCCACGCAATAAGGTGGAATCATTTTCAGCTGAAATCAGTTCCAGGCCCCCCCAAAGAAGAGAGCCTCTTGTTCTCCTGCTTTAAGACAACATGAGTTTTTCCTTATAAGTTTTAGGATGTTTTGCGGAATTAAATTCTTTGAAAGTGCTGAAAGGCAAGAAGCGGAAGGAAAAGGGCAGACGAATTCTCTTTATCTTTGAGAACCAACTAACAGAACAAGCTTCACCAATCAGAAAGATAGCAGTAAAGGAATAACCCAAGGAAAAGACAATCAACTAGCATAGACGGCTAGAGACAAATTGAGTGATATCACCACTCAACTCATAAATCATCAGAAATATGGTTCCTTAATATCAAAACATACCTGGTTGCATTGTAAGAGGTTTCTTGTTGGCAGCTGGACCAGTACGCATAGGCCTAGATGAGCAGTATTGACCATTCATTTCAGTCATGGCACGTATCTGCTCACTTTCATCACCAAATCTGACAAATCCATAGCCCTTGGACCGTCCAGTGGTCCTATCAGTCACAACTTTTGCCCCCTTGACAGACGAATATACAGTCTTAAATGTTTCAGTAAGCGTGTAGTCAGTAACATCAGGTGCCAGGTCTCCTACAAAAACTGTGTGCTCAGGCCCTTCGGCCTGGCGTCTCTCACCAGCTCCAAGTTGAGCCCAGTTCAGCCTAAAGGTTTGTTCACTACTCGGCATTTGAGTACCATTGTAAGTCTGCAAAATCCTCTCAGCTGCAGCATGGCTCACAAACTCAATAAACCCATAACCCTCAGAATATCCGCTCTGTTTATTGCGAATGACCTTAGCTGATTGAATCTGCAAACGCAAAGAAGAAAACACTAAGACTTCACTAACAGGAAGAAACAAATGTGCAAACAGAAATTCCAAAGTGATCGAGAAAAACATCGGAACAAAGCAGAGAAAAAACCCAAAAAAAAGGACAAGATTTACTATCTTCAAAGGAGCAAAAATTGGATATATCAAATGGAAAAACGAAAGATTCAAAGCGAAAAATCAGAGCAGTGAAATAGTTTTCTCCGATCGTTTCACAGGATTTCATATTACCTCGCCAGTAAGAGCGAAGGTGGTCATGAGATAGCTCTCGTCCATCCAAGGCTGCAAGTCTCCGATCCACAAGGACCGGATCTCGCCAGCCGATGCTGGATTCTGAGATCCACCGCCATACTGCTGGTGTTGCGGCTGACCTGGAGACTGCGCATTCCATCCTGCCGGCGGCTGACCCTGTTGTTGCTGCTGCTGCATCATCATCCACGACTGCTGCTGGTGGTAAGCCTGTTGGTCCGAAGGAATCTGCCCTGACCCTGCGGCAGCACCGTTAGCGGCTGGAGGTGGCTGGTGCATCATGACGACGATAACCTAAAATATAGGAGACGATGTCGCAGATGCAATTTAAGGGTTATCTCTGACGAAAGGGCAAAAGAGGCTTACCCAAAGCTGTCTCGGTTACGTTTTATAGAAGAAAAAAAAAAGTCAAAAGTGGCTTGTGATATATCATGGCCCAATCAAAAATATTTGGGCTCGACCAATTGTAACCCGGTTTAGTGTCAAAGCGGTAGGAGGCATGATAATTTTGATTTTTCTTTTAAAAACCCCGTTTCTGACCGAGAAACCGGTTTCGGATCGGGTTTGGGATTGAGATGTCTAATTTGGAAGTTTCAGCTCTTAAACACACGTCGCCGAAGAGTGTTAATTTTCTGCGAGAGGAGACAAGAGCTCGTAAAGTTTTGTAGTGTGGAAATTGCGGAAGAGTGTTAATTTTCTGGAATCTTTGAGTCAGTTATTTACAAAGAATTGAACAGCAAAGAGGGAAAACAACATAATGCTGCACTTTCGTTGTTGGCTTCGATTGTGGCAACATAATGCTACGAGGCCTTGGGAAAGACAATGTGGCTTCTGTCTTGTCTACGTTGAAAGACAAGATCCTTGTTGAAGAATCATTGATTCCTCCTGTGCATAAGCTGGCCCATGATGTTCTTGTTAGACCCCTGTAATGGATTGATGCCAGATGCAAAGAGAAAGTTGAGAGGCAATTCAAACAGACTACTAATGTTATTAGTAGACATTAGTAGGTTATCACAGGGATTTGCTTCTAGCCATTGTTAGGGGTAGACCTTCTTTAGCTTCAGCTTTTTTGTATCTATCTTTATATCTTCTTTTGACTTTCTCAATCCAGATCAACGTGCTACAACCTACTTCTGGTGGTTCAGAAGTTCAGACTATCATGAAATGTATATGCCCCCGTCCTTTTAGCAGGTCGTTGATCACTAAAAGGATGCTCCATTCTGATTTTCTTGTGAAACAAACATGGGACCTTGACATTTCTCTTGTTCATCTCATAGCTGCTCTGTTGAGCAAGTTCAGGCTTCTCTTGAGCGGGATGTCATGAGTGAGGTGAGAAGCTTTTTTCCAGATTCCCAGGTGTTATTGACTGTACTCAAGTCTCTGGGCGGTTCTACTGGAACTGAGAAGAGAAAATCAGTGTTGGATAGTGGATTAGTAGATAGAAAAAAACGTTTTAAGAGATCTGAGAAGGATGTTTTGGACGAAGAGGCCGATGATATCGTCATTGGTGGATAGGCTCTGATAAAGTTATCTTTTTGGCAGAGGATCATGTGGATGCTCATATGACAGATCATGCAGATGAAAAGGAATATATTGGGATTGTTTCAGAAATTTGGGCTTCAGAGATTTGTTCTAAGCCTATTGATTCAGTCGAAGAAGCAGAGATGTGCTTTCACATAAAGCTTCTGGATGCTCTTAGGATTTATGTGGTATGTTGATTTTTCACATTTTTAACAAAATTTGCTTTACTCTTGCTTAATGGTATTTAAGTAATAGCAGGGTGTCTTATTGTTTTGCACTGTCCTTTAAATCCTCCCTGTCAAATTTTATACCGATTGAAGTTTGATTTTTGAGTTGTAGTGGTTTGTCCAGTTGACAGCTAGAGAACGGGAAATTGTCTTGCTTTGCTTACTTAGATCTGGTCAAATTTCTCGTTGCTAGCTTCAAAAGTATTTATTTTATTGGAGTTTTGGGTCCTAAGCCTTACCAATCTTTTTCTTTTCTTTAAGTAATTGGTTTTGCAAAGGCTCATCGTTCAGATTTGTTCTCGATTATTCCAAAGTTAAATTGCTCCTACGGACACGGGTGAAAATTTCTTTGTGTGACTAGAACTTTTTGATGTATAGTTGTAGGGAAAATAAGCATGTAACAGGGCTTAGGCTTCTGCTGATGTATGTGCAAAATGGAGTTGTGGAACCATGGCAAAGAATCCAAACTGTTATCCTTTACACTTTGCCAGCATTCAAATTATTTTTGATTTTTCTCTTTGTTTCATGATTTTTTTTTCTGGTAAACTTTAGATCACAGAGGCCTAGTGTGTGTGTGCGCTTGAAATCAGATGAAGATGCTCAAATTTACATTAGCAACTCCATCCTTGAGACACTGATGAGTTTTTCGTCATCTCCTCTTGCTGATGATGAAACTAAAGGACTAATCCTTCAGGTGATACTTTCTTTCCTTAGTGTCACTTTGTGTTTAATTTGCATCGTCTTTGTGAGGAAGTCAGTCAAATTCCATAAGATTGCCCGACATCTAGTTGAAAATTGTGGTCTGTTTTCATGGTGTTCATCGTTTATCTCAACTTTTGCTACAAAGCCCATTGGAGACGAAGATTTGCGCTTGATGGTTGTCTTGGAGGTGTGTACAGTATTAGTATATTAATGCTATTAGTCATGGTCAAGCGTGCACACTGTTTAAGAATATAGATTTGTGAAAAGAACAATGGATACATACTTGCAAATGAAAATCTATTGAATATGATGATGAATGTAAAATTGAATCAAGTTCCTCAATGGTCAATTATTGTCTGTTTATGTAGAATAGTGTATTCGTTAATTGAATTGCTTTGTGATATTCTTGTATCAGGTTGTGACTGATGTTGTGACACTCGTCTCGCTAAATTAGCCGAGTCGACATGCCACGCATCTCCGAATATAACTCTTCCCAATTAACCAATTTAACAATCCCAGCGTTCAAATATTCATTTATTGCATAAGATGAGAGTTTAATAAAATCGAATGAAACTCATAAATCCAAGTATTTCAGTGATAAATTAAATAAAGTAATTTTTAATAAACCCAATTAAAAAAAAAAAATATATATATATATAAAACGATAACACTTTGAATGCCTAGAAAAATCAGTACCACCCCGAGATCACACCAAAGCTACTCCTCAAGCTCACATGCATCCATAAAAGGAGGCATGAGTAACTAAGTTACCCAGTGAAACAATCATGTCTGTCCACGGAACCCCATTAGATAAGTATGTATCTAACCTCGATAAATATTTCATTTAGAAATGGAACATGCACGACTTACTCCACAAGAAACAAACAACAAATTCTAACAACCTTGTCACATCCATCAATTAACACCCCCATACATATAGGCACATAAACCACTCCTCATTCTCGACCACGTCGGTTCAAGAATTCGGAAACACCACGGCTACGTCGGCCTTACCCCATAGCCACGTCGGCTATTTGCTCACGTCGAGCACCCGCCACGTAGAACGCCCGCTGTTGTTTCCGGCCTATTAGCCGTTAATGAACTATGACTCAACACCTCTGTTGCCATAGCCCAACACCAACCAACGTAGCCAAACTGACTAACATTACACAAATTCATATTCACGTTCAATCATAATTTAATTCACGATTAAATCCACACCAATAATCCATTTATTTAACTTAGCATTTATAATCATGTTGATAATCCATCCAACTAAGTCCTCCAATTAAGTCATACTAGGTGAGCACCCGCGCATACGCGCGGATTTTTTTCTTGTATATATTTTTTGGTTGTATGTACTATTTAAATAATTTGATATTGTTTGTATTTGTATTTTTAAGTGTCATCTATTTAGTAAATATGGCAGAATGTTTTATTGTTCAAAATTTTAAATATTTTATGTTGTTTTATTTGATTTTTCCGTGATTTTTTTTTTGTTTTTCTAAAATTACATTGTATATTTTGTAAGCTGATAATTGTATATATTTAGTTTTATTGCTATAACTAATAAATGTTTATGTATCCTATGACAAGTATCTTTTTGTTCCACTATTAATATTTTACGCAAATTCACTATATCAAACTTAAAACCATTTTAATTTTGAAAATTTATTTGCATAACCGCTTGATTGTTATATTAAAAAAAAAATTATGTTTTCTTAATCTAGAAATAATTGATTTTTGTGTATATTTGTACATATACTATATGTACTATGCAGGTGTACGTAATTACATACATGTTACAATAACTTCTTGCATCAATATTTTTCTCTTTAAGTTGGGATAAAGATCACTTTTTCTTATTTTAAAGTAAAAAAAGATAACTAAAGCTTAGTCTTCTAAAAAATCAGTAAATTAGTAGTAACCTATAATGATGGGAAATCATAATCTTTCTCAGATTAAAACTCTTTCAAATTAAAAAGAAAACATAATATTTCCAATTTCAAAATATAGGAAAGAGAAGGAGAATGTTTCAAGAAGAAGAAAATGATTCTCTTAATAGTTAATACTTCTCGAACAGATAAACAAAAACATAGTTGTTGCATCATGCTTGTCTTCTTAACTGATTATGAATCATAATTAGGATTGAACGTAGGTTTTTGGTTTTTAAACAGACTCGGTCCAAAATACTTTAAAAAGCTATTATATTTAAAAAAAACCAGCTAACACCTTTTTTTATGGTGATCTTGTCACTAAGATCGAGAGTAATCCCTAGCGTCTTGCTCTATATCCTGAGACATCCGCTAAATGGTCCGTGAGTTTGCTTCTAGATACTTATTATTGACGAGAACATTATCACCAAACACACTTTTGCGAATTTTTCTCAGTTTGGGCGCATAGGCTTTCATAAAGAAAAGTCAAACAGGAAAGTCTTAAACTTTTAAACATGTGAAGTGTGAAGTCCAGCTTTCAATGCCTTTTTCGTCAGCTCCATTGATGGGCAATAACAAGCTTATGAAACCTAATTCAAAGACGAGAAGATAGTAGCATCAAAACTCTTTTAGACCATATGGAGTATTTTTCGTACTCAGTTGAAGATTGATACCAATGAGAAGCATGATCGCTAAGATGTAACTCACCACGTTGGATGGATAGTGCTGAATATGAAACAACTGTGGTGGATACAGTTTTCTTCATCAATCCCTTTGATCTTAGGACGCTGAGTGGGACACATTGCACCAACGAATGAACACTGATTATAGTGTTGGTAAGAACACAACTCTCTTTATTGATGAACAACAGATTACAACGATAACTACCTCAAGCTACTACACACAGCTTAGAGGTCCCAATCACAGATTCATCGAATCTGGATCCTCCTCCAAAACAAGCATAGTCCTTCAATTACAATTTCCACTTTTATTTATACTATTCACTTTTTCCCCGATACGTAACCGCCTTCTTCTGCTTCTTATTACTTTTCAGGGCCAGTTCAGCAATCTCAAATCTCTCTTGCCAGCTCAGCATCAGCAACGGTATATACGTATCAATACCCCCTTTCGAAGAACCAGCTTGCCCTCAAGCTGTAAAGAAAAAAAAAACTGCTGCATCACACACCAATCGAGAGACATGGACGATCAAGTGGAGGCTCGGCTCTGCAGGGAGTTGCAAACGAAAAAATAGCAGACTTTCCCTTTCTCTTGTTTATTTTGACCAATCCATGATTAGTGACAGCTAGTGTGTTGAACATGCTTGTAACCGAGAGTTGTTGAAAATTTTTCATGTAAAAGTTGACCATTGTACCAACTAAAAATGCTTCGACTTTGATTGTGTTAGAACCATGAGCTTCAAGTATTTGTTGGGCCTTTCCCACTTGGATATGCACGTGTAGTAGCACCAATTCACTTGTCCACAACCAGCTGCATAAACCATGACAAACAGGATGCAGTGACTTGTGTTTCCAGCAGTGCCACACAGAAAAATGGACTCGCTTTGCCACATTTTCTGTTATAGCTACAACCTCCTTGTTTTTACGCTTGAGCACAACTACCATGAAAGAATACATAGTCAAACCAACTACAAGTTCCTGATCACACTCTCCAAGAAGATCAATTGGCAGCAGATTATTCCGAGACTTGTTGGTGATAGATATGATCCAAATCAGCATTGCTGCAGAAATTAATATGCGATATCGTAGCTCTGAGAACTTTGTGAATAATACTTCAACAGCCTTGAAAACCCCCCACTCTAATCATCTTATCAGCTGCCTCTCGAGACACAAGATTGTCTCGTCCCAACTAATAACCCTTATGCTCATCACTAACGAAAAGTTGTTGCATTCCTCTTAAAACACATCTCAATAACCAGTTCACGCTTCTATGATATGCCATTATAATTCCCTTATGATCCAGCAAAACCATAGTACCCATGCCATATATCATCGTGAATGGAATGGGTTATAGATCATGAGTTCCCACACTGTACAATGCTAGTGGCAACATCAGCCTGTCTTTGTTTCTCCAACGATGCCAAACGTGGAGTCCTACAGTCCCAAGATGTTGCTTTCTGTTCCCACATTCTGCAGTAACAATATGAATACTTGAATCGTCATTTTACTGAAGAGGATGAGATACAATAAACTCCGTTCCATGATGCTTATTCATGTCCATATCTTGTATCCCAGGGTCTACACCAATCTCGCTGCCAACATCATGTAACAACAACCACAACTGCTTATCGGAATCCTTTTGTTCTACTCCAGTGGATTTAAAAAATCTTGCTACTATTGCTACATCAGTATGTTCATCACGACTAACGTTTCCCTTAGCTGCAGATCTAATCCCAACAACGAATCTCAAGTCGCCATTCCTTTTGCTTTTGTTTTTGAAGTGCCAAAACTTAAAAAACTTTCGCTTCGGCTGTTTGTTCTGTGCGCTTGGCCTTCTACAAAATAGTATGGCAAGCATAGGATATCCATAATACTTCAACGTACCACAAGTTAATTGCCGGAGCTGAACATTATCTCCTTCCAAGAACTTATCGCTAGTAAGATCATGATTGGTTGTCTCCTCCTTAGATACTAATTGTTCCTTGATCAAAACTCTTAGGTATGTCCTGAATTTTTCACTGCTTCCTTTTACTCTGTACTCGTTGAGACATTCTACCAAGCACATGGTGTGTAACTTGCTTGTCATTAACATATGTCCACGTTTGAGACAACTCATCCCTTCCTTCTACATATGAACTTTGTAACCTCTTTTTTTGGTGATCAAACGAGTCGTCAAATCTAAAACCAGATTGCAATTCCTCACAAACATCCAATGATTCTGTGTATATTTGAAGGCTTGGTTCCAGGTGAGAAAGTGGTACCTTTTCCTCAATCAATTATGCCTCCAAAAAGAAAACCGCTTCCATTGATTTCTTCGCCTCACGTTCCGTTTCCTTGATCGATTCGGATTCAATCAACTCTTCTACCAGATTCTTCTTGGTTTATTCTAGCAATGTCTCATGAGTCGAATCAATCGCTTCTATATCTTGAATCAACTCGCTTTCGTGAGTCGCTTCCATGAGAGGAAACGTTTATTCCTCTTTGATCACCAATGCTTCCCCCTCTATATCATTTGTAACTAATCTTGAGGTCTCGTCTCCCTGATTCTGCGCCAACGAAATCAGTTTCTTCCAATCTCTTTCCTTCTCCAAGCAAACTTTGATTGTCTCTGGATCGTTACGGTTTCCAAACCGAAATAACAACTCGTTCTTCAACTATTCCCAATTGTGAAAAGGAAACCATGAGAGTCTCTTGTTGTATCAAGATGCAGCTTCACCGTCAATAAATCCGTGAGCCATCCCCATTTTCTGTAAATCTGTAAAATCATCCGAAGCAAAAGAATTTTCCATCCAATCGATCCATGGCCTCAAATCATTCGTAACTCCGGTAAAAATTGGAATCGTAATATTCTTAACTTGTGTTGGTTCTTCTACCTGTTTTCTCGCATGGTCTTTCTGCAAAAACTCCAACATCGAGGTAAATTGCGACTCAATCGTTGCCTCTAGAGATGCAAACTTTGATTCAATCGCACCAATTCTGGTGTTTATTTGCTTTTCAATCTCTACTTGTGCACCAATTGTCTTCATAAATGTGTTTGATAGCGATTCCAGAGTAACAGAAGATCCCGATGCTTTCTTCCGATTATCGACCTTCGACGGAATAATCTGGTTATTGTTCGTCATTGCAACACCACAATCGATTCTCCACACTGTGATTTATCGATCCAGATCGCTCACTGGCACCAATTTGATAAGAACACAACTCTCTTTATTGATGAACAACGATAACTACCTCAAGCTACTGTACACAGCTTAGAGGTCATCCAGAACAAGTATAATCCTTCAATTACAATTCCCACTTTTATTTATACTATTCACTTTCTCCTCCGATATGTAACAGCCTTCTTCTGCTTCTTATTACTTTTTAGGGCCACCTCAGCAATCTCAAATCTCTCTTGCCAGCTCAGCATCAGCAACGGTATATACGTATCAAGTGTCTGGCTGGTATTTCATCACTCTTTTTGCTACTTCATTGTCAGTATATACGAAAACATATTGAATACCTAAACAGATGTGAGAATTCAAGAAGAGGAGCAAAAGGCATCAGGAGAAAGACATTATATGTATGCATGACGAGAACATAAAGGTAAAATCTCTTTCTCAATATCTTAGGTACTTTCACATTTGGTGACTGGAGGAACTCACCAAAAGGCCTATAGATCTCAACTGACAGTAAACATGAAAGCTGCAACAAAATTAAATTAGTCAATAACTTGTGGAGTCGTACCTAATATATCATCTTCCACATGGTTCAATATTTCACCAGAAAGCTCTTTGGAAATTGGTTAAACAACGAAGGGGTGTGGTCACTTGTCTATCCATCAATCTGTTATATATACCTGAGAGAAGCACACTTATTGTTTAGAACACAATCAGAGTTGAATACAACCTGAGACAAGCACTCTTATAGCTCTTCACTTTTTCCTCGATAAAATTTTGGACAAACTTTTATATTTTTCTCCCAAATGCAAAGTCTCCCTATTAGAATTATAATCAAAAGAAATTTAAGCATGAACATATTCTTATCCTCATATTCTCAATACGAATTGCAATCACCATTTCCTTCTTTTTTGGAGTAGATTACCTTATTTCTTTAATCATGAGCTCGAGATTATGAAGCCGCGATCTTCGTAAGACTCGTTCCAACACTCTGCAAGAAAAAGCAACTTTTAATACTACTCACTTGATCAAGGTAAGCAACTACTACATACACTACTCACCTCAGCTCTATATCTTAAAATAAGCTACTATATTTTCGGTCAAATCCTTGTCCTCTTTGCCTGCTAAGAAGAAGTCTTTTATTTCTTCAAACCCTTCCATCTCATCGGGAGAAACCTGAGGCAAATTTAGCAAAGCATTAGACTGACAACTTTGAAGATATCATGCCAATACAACGGTATGATGAGATGAGAAACTCACAAGTGAAACAGAAGAACCACTGCTATATGCTCTCCATGTACGCCTTATTCAATGAATATATCCTTTAACACTTTGAGGCATATCATAATTTATGACCTATGCATAAAAAGGGTTTAAGAAAAGGGTAAGAATCCAAGGCCAAGAAAAAATAAAAATGAAAATTCTATTAAGATCCCAACACCAATGATCACAAATAGTACACTGTATCCGAAAGTGCAGAGAAGGAAACAAAATTAATTCACTTTTATTACTATAGGATGATACCATAGATCCCCCAACAAATCACACAGGGTGATGAGAAAAAGTTGAAACATGTACAGTTTTACATTGTATTATTCATAAAGATGAGCAAAACGTACATTTTCCTAAAATTATTTCAACTTAAAACCCATGTCAATTGTATTGATGAATTACAAATTTTTTTTTGAACCACCTCTAGTTGCAAGACAGGAAGAATGTGAAGCACCTTATCATGTTCACTGCAAAAAATATAGGACAAGAAAACACATTAATCAGCATTAATCAAACCCACACCTGCGAACTTATAAACTAAACATGATCATCAAAAATTGATTTAGACAAATCTAAGCTACCGAATCATACCCAAAACTGCACCTTCTTGCATAATCATTTTTTTTTGTTTCTCGGCATCAGATCTAAGAGGTAAACCATTCAAGACAAACATCAGAGAAAAATGTGAGTTTAAATGAAATGGTTATCTATCCAGAGATGTGTTACTTCGTGGCAGCAGACATAAGACAACATTGGCAATGTCTTGGGATTATTGAAGTTATCGATCTTAGGTTATCTTCATATCCATATGACAACAAAAGATCTGCATGATAAAAAGGGACACAATATAATCTCTAAGAAGTAATTGAATGGTTAGACCAAAGAGGCTAATATTGAAAATCTATTTCCATGATCTTCCAAGAAAATCAAATCGTGCGGCTACTACTTAAAAGAGTGGTTACTTGATTATCTAGTGAATTTGCAAAACATGAGATAACATCTAACAAAACTACTATTATGAAATCATCAAAGCATAAAATTCCAAGGGAAACATATATCACACATCATCAACTACCAGCAATTTCAAATGCGTAACTAATAGCTTGGACTCTAAAACTCCGGCAGCAAAAAAAATTGGATAGAAGCAGGTGTGGAGACAAGAATCCGAGGCAGTCTGGCCAATGTGTTATGCCGCAATTAAAATAGAAAATCAAAAGAAAACATAAACAGAAAGTTTAAAAATCGATTAAACGCAATGGTAAGAAGATTAAATCATATATATAATTATAACCCGATAAGAGTTATGAGGTAAGAAAACTTTTAAGTTAACCTTGAGGATTAAACAAGAGACGATTGAATCTAATCCGATGTAGAAGAAAGTATATGATAGATTTTTTGGCACTGACTTGTTCATCTGCTTTCCCTGCTTTGTCTCTTTTTTTCTATTCAGTATCTCAGTCACCAGTTTCTTCTACTTCTCACTTACAGTGGGGATTGGGAAACGCATTGATTAAAGTCGGGGATATGATAACTTTCGTTGCCATACATAAATTTCCATGAAAATTAGAGATCCAGAAAGGAGAAAGAGATGGAAAGTGACCTTCGTTGACGGAATTGATGACTGATACGATGTTACCCGGCTGACGAAACACGAGCGGAGGAGAAGAGCTATTGTGTTTGGGTGCCGAGATAGCGAATCGTGTGGATCGACCGAAATAAGAGGTGGCGATGGAAACTCTATGGTTTGATGAACAGAGGGATAAACGAAATTAGAGATGAGAAATTTGATTCAGAGATTTTTCAAGACAAATAAGAACGTCGAACAACGATTTGATTCAGTGACAAAGAAGAAGGACGATTTGGTTTTTTCTGATGTTTCAGTTTCTCTGCTACTTTTTTCGACGATTCTGGAGAAACGCTTGAGCTTTTTAAGTGCCACGTGTTATCACCTTAAAAGGCCATGGAGAGTGCTGGCCTCTTTGTTATAGTATAGATTATGCTCTATATAAACAAAAGCACTATGGTCCATGCCCAATTCACGTGAACACACACCTCACTTTATCAAATTATTTTATTAATATTCAATAAAAGTCATTTTCTACCTACACGATAACACAGAGTGAATAATAAAGTTATCAACCTCCCTAAAGCTTTGCACATATCAAACAAGCACTCTAACCATCACAAAACACAAGCAATCGTGAATTAGTCTCAAGTTTCACCGCCAAACCAAACATCTATCAAAAATCAGATTCATAAATATATAATGGAGGTCACAGATCACGTTCACCTTACGCTGGAGACTTGACGTTTAACGGCGACGGAAAACGAGGTCCTCCTTCTCTATGAACGGTGGTGGTGAAATCGGCTTCACCCGCGACGGACCTTGGATCGACAGTGGCTTCGAGATCGGTGGTCACTCTCTTCGTCACGCGTGAACTCCTCTTTCTCCAGCGATGGTACACCCGATTTCCTCTCGGATCAGGAGGATCGTCGGCGGCGGGACACTCTAATTCGAAGTCTCTCTCTCCTCTTGTTTTTCTTTTTGGTGAACGGCTGCCTCTATTCCTCTTTGGCGACGGCATATATAATCATCGGTCTCAACTAGGGTTTATGGCAAATTGTCGATTCTGCCCTCGAGTTCACTTTCGTGGGCTTCACGGTTTAAAATCGGATCCAGGATGTCACAATTCTCCCCCACTACGAAAGAATTCGTCTCCGAATTCGATGGTTCTGCATGACTTTTACTCGTATCCATAAAAAGCCTAGGATAATCTGCTTTCATCAGATGAAGCCAATCTATGAGAGAGAACTAATGGCTATTGTCATGGCAATTCAAAAATGGAGGCACTATCTGCTGGGAAGAAGATTTGTTGTCAGAACAGACCAGAAAAGTTTGAAATACTTACTGGAACAAAGAGAAGTGACTTTAGACTATCAGCGGTGGCTAACTCGTATATTGGGCTATGACTTTGAGATTGAGTATAAACAAGGTTCTGAAAACAAAGCAGCTGATGGTCTTTCTCGTATTGTAACTTCTCAGAGTGGGTCTGCAGCAGCGTTGTTAATGGCTTTGACTGTTCCTTCAACCTTACAACTTCAAGATCCTTTCTCAGGTTCTACAAGACAACTCTCCCAGGCCGGGCTATACAGTGATGAATGGGAGATTATTCTTTAAACATAGATTGGTGATTCCAAGTTCTTCATTGACCATTCCTGTCATTTTAAAGGAGTATCATGATGCTGTCTTTGGCGGTCATTCAGGTGTCTTGAAGACATTACATAGGATTCATACTGTTTTTTACTGGCAAAACATGAAAAAGACAGTGCAGAAGTATGTGTCTGAGTGTGTTGTGTGTCAAACTAGCAAGTACTCCACTCTTGCACCAGCTGGGTTGCTTCAGCCTATTCCTCTTCCATCTCGGGTGTGGGAAGAGATATCAATGGACTTTGTGGAGGGTTTGCCTATGTCTCAGGGGATCAATGTTATTTTGGTAGTCGTTGACAGATTAAGCAAGTATGGACATTTTATTGGGTTACGCCATCCTTTTTCAGTAGTAGAGGTGGCCAATAAGTTTGTTCAAGAGGTGGTCAAATTACATGGCTATCCAAAATCAATAATATCTGACAGAGACAAGCTCTTTCTCTGCGACTTTTGGGGTGAATGTTTCAGAGTGCCAGGTACTATCTTGAAGTTTTCAACAGCCTACCATCCACAATCTGATGGTCAGACGGAAGTGGTCAACAGATATTTGGAGGCCTATTTGAGATGTTTCACATCGACACATCCAAAAACATGGGCCAAATTCCTGCATTGGGCAGAATTATGGTACAATACGTCTTTCCATACATCTTTGCAATGCACACCTTTTAAACTCGTCTATGGGAGAGATCCACCAAACCTATTGAGCTATGAAGAGGGCTCGACTCAGAATGTTGAGTTAGAGTCAATGCTTCGGGCCAGGGATGCAATGTTAAAAGATGTCAAGGATCATCTGTTGAAAGCACATGCTGCAATGAAACAGAACGCTGATAAACATCGTAGAGATTTGACATTTCAGGTTGGGGAAAAGGTGTTTCTGAAGTTGAGGCCATATCGTCAACAATCAGTTCAAAAGAGAGTTTGTCAAAAGCTAGCAGCTCGTTGGTATGGACCATTTGAGGTGTTACAACGAATTGGGAAAGTGGCTTAGAAACTGCTTTTACCAGAGGCTTCCCGGATCCATCCAGTGTTCCACGTTTCTCAACTCAAACCAGTCTTGGGCCAAGGTCAAATTGTGATGCCTTTGCCACCTTCTTTATCTGTGGAGGATGAATTAATAGTGGAACCTGAGACTATCTTGGAGTCTAGGTACGATAAAGAGGGATTTTTGGAAGCTTTGGTGGTGTGGAAGTCCCTGCCTAGACATGAGTCTTCCTGGGTGCGAGTCCGTGATCTTAAATAGCAGTTCCCTAGCTTTCCACTTGAGGACAAGTTGGTTCTGGCCGAAGGGGGTATTGGTAAGGCCAAGCCATGGAGATCATTCGTGTGTAGAAGAAAGAAGAGGCAGGGGAGTGAAGAAGTAATTGAGGAGAAGCTTGATGAGGTGTCACAACAGGTGATATAAGTCGGTTAAAGTCTTAATTGAGTGTATTGGTGTTTGTATAGAGAGGCTATGAGTATAAATAGACCCTCTGTGTCTACTAGAGTCTTTATCCTGAAACTGGGAAGTGCCCAAGTTCAGTAAATCTAGGGAATTGATTCAAGTTAGAGGAAGCTTGAGTCGATTGTTTTTGTAATTCCTCTTTTGATAATAAAGATTTGCTTTCGGTTCTTATCACAATGTTGAGTTTTGTTGTATCAATGATATATGTTACCGAATCAGAGTCCATACAAAATCAGGGTATCTTGCAGCAACCAGAAGTTCCGAGCTTGGCCACTTTCAGTATTTACTCCGAATATGAGACCATGGAAGATATACGTGTCTGTCATCTATATATACAAGAATGTACATAATCTTATCAACGGTTTTTTTTGTTTTCAAATGTTTCAAAGTGAAATTGTCACCTAATTCGTGCATCATAACACGAAGTCATTCCTAACAAACAGACAATACAGTTGATTTTGTTGGTTCTAGCAGTTCTTTGGTCTGTGGTAGTTTGGAGGCAGAGACGGGCAGTGCTCGTTCATATGCGGGTATGGCTCCATGGTGTTGTAACCGGGAAGTTCCATTCTGTATTTTCCAAGTATTTGGCAGTACGGAAGCTTCACATCGTCATTGTCATTGCACCATTTGGGAAAACGGCTTGCATTGTTCTCGAAAAACTTGAGCATGTAAGCATCTTTGATCTGTAAAAAATGGATTCAACTGTTCAGTGTGTGTGTTTTGTGTGTCTTCTAGAGTGTGTATAGGTTGGTTCTCACCGTGAATTCCGTGACTTGAATGGAACTAGAGATTGGATCGAACAAGCCGGCTTCTTTGTACATTTCGAGGATGAAAGCGATACAAGAAGTTGACTTCCCATCGCTATATATCCAATCATCTTGTTCAGGAACTGCCAGCAACTCGTCAAAAGAGGATCCACGCTTTTCGACTTCCACCAGTACATCAGGAAGATCAAGACCCTGCCATTTTAGAAGAACATCTCAGAAAAAGAACTAAAGAGAACGAATAAGATGATAACAGAGAGGAATGCAGAATCGTCTTATATGGATTTAATTTGAGAGTGCAGAGAAATCAAATATATCTTTCATCTGAAACCGGTGTATATGCGCTTATTAAAGATAAAAAGGATACATTACATGCCATTACGTTGTTTAGCAGCTAGGATTACTCTTATTTTTTTAAAGAAATTAATGACCACTACTTACTGAAGAAAAAGAGAAGAAAACAATAGAAAGCATATGGTACCATGTGCCAAGAGCCAATACCCACTCTAAAAGCTTCTACTTTTCTTAATCCATAGAACCCGAAAGAGAAAAGAAGTAAAACATTTGATCAAGCTTTTTGAACAAGTGAAACGAATGAACAAAATACTAATACCTCTGTTCCGAGTCGCTTGTTAAGGGCTTCATTCCACATGTTAGCAGCATAATCAGGCTGGATTTTGCTCCAAACTGTCATGACAGAAGCAACCTGGAAACATATAAAACAAAAGATGAAAAAAGAATACAGAGCAAAGAATGATTAAACTCAAAGAAGGTGTTTAAAGAGGGAACAAGAAAGAGACAATCTCATTTTTTCATCAACGCCAAAATTCTGAGAAATTAAAACTTACAAGATGAGCATCCAGAGGAGGTGGGTAGTTTCCGTTGATGGTATCGATCCAGCTAAAGATCAAGTTGTGATAGCCATATGGTTTACCATCCATGCTTCGACCATATTCCCACGCAGCTGTAACATTAAACCTGGCTCGATAATCAGGATGCAACGGTAGCAATGCGATGTGGGGATTTGAGTCATCCTTGGTTTGTTCAAACTCCCACCACTCTTCCCACGGCAATATTGCTATTACATCTTCTCCCTATGACCCAAAGGTTCAAAGGAGAAGACAGAAAGGAATTCATGATATGCATGAAATACAGGAAGAAAAATGGCCGGTAAAATATGAACATGTCATATCAAATTCAGAGTAACTATTTAATATTACTCATCAACCATTGCGATGATGTTCAACCATATCAGTTTGGTTTGTTCTTAGCAAAGAAAATAATCTAATGATACCCAGAACAAGAATTAGTACACTCAAGATCTATACCTTTTATTCAATAGAACCCACCTAAAAGTTAAAACTAACTCATCCAGTATTTCAAGTGTTACCTTTTCATTTTCGTTCCCGGATTCACCAACCCAGAGTTTCCCTTCAGAATCCCTCAAACAGACAGCAGTGTGACCAGCATAGGCTCCGCTTACCCACTTCTCAAGGGTTTCAAAACCACCCCACCGCCCACGGATTTTGGAGATAGCTAGTAAGTCTCCAGAGTGAATTTCATCAGTAGTAATGTTTGTAACCCAAGGTTCAGGACGAGCATAGAAATTAGCACCCATATGCTTCTCAAGAAACGCGATATTAGAATTCTCCCCCCAACCGGTATTGGTAAAGAGAGGGAAGACATCCCACAGCGCTCGGAGAGTTCCCAACATCCCTGCTTCCATGAGGAATATCGAAACTCCTTTCCGCTTAACCTGATCAAATGTGAGCCCAATAGGCAAAACAAAAAGCCGTTAGATATATTAATTCTAAAAGGACAAAACAAAAAGGTATAGCAAAAGAGAACAAATGAGAAGAAACAGCAGCTTACATATTCGTACTCGGCTTTTCCTTCCCACTCCTTGAATTCCATGGTGTGCTCCCTCGAAATGAAGTACCAATCCCACGTCACACGATATGGAGTCACAAAGACATAAATATCCATGCAAGTCCAACTATGTGCCTTATCGACCTGCATAAAACACGCAATAGCTTGAATCAATGTTAAGATTCAACAATCGGAAACAGCTTCCCAGGATTCTACAGAAAGGAAGAAACAACACAAGGGAACTAAGTAACTAATGATGCATGATGATGAAGCTTACAAATAAATCACCCTTAACAATGAAATCAACTAGACTGAAAAATGATTTCAGCTGTGAGCTTCCATCATAACATCCAAAGTAAATGAGTAAATTTAACTCTAAGCCTGTAATCGAAAAAAGAAAATCACCTACTAAAGAGATGAAATTCCAAATGTTCTCCAAAATTTCAGGAGCCTAAATCTAAAAGCTAACATAAACAAATCGAGGTCAGCGATTGAAGCTCATCAACAAGTTTCTAAGAATTTCAAAAAGTCAAAACCCAGAGACAAAAAAACCTCAACGTATTCGCTCAAAAATCACAACGATTTCATAGAGAACACTAAGAGAAACAAATTCATCATTTTGTCCCACCTTAATGTGAAGTGTGCCGCCGCCAAATTCGGTGCCGGACTTGTTATTGAACTCCAACCAAGCCTTGTTCTGATAGAAACAGGCACCTTTCCACTCGACGGCGTCGTTTTTAAGAGAGGCGGCGCCGATGTAAGTAGGGAGGAGATCGACGGCGGCGTTGAGAGAGTTGAGAAGCGGCCACGAGAGTTGCCTGGGCAAAAGCGGGAGCAGGTCCCGAGGGTGAAATGGTAATTTCAGGGATGAAACAGTGAGAATCAGTAGAAGGAAGGTAATGGCGAAGAAGATGCGTGGAGACGATGAAGCCGCCATTGTTAAGACCTTTTGGGTTTCCGTGTCGAATTCGCAACTCTGAATTTTTAGGATCGTCCATGAGTTTGTCTGTTTTCTTAACGTATTTATTCGGTATATTCTTGGATATAATGATGATGTCAAATTATTTAATTTCATATATTTATAGGAAAAATCCTGAAAAATATACGAATTATATTACTTCTGTAAATTTATTAATATTGTCCGTTAATACATGAGAGTTTCACACCTTCGAATTAACTGACGTTAATCCAATAAATGGAAACGAAAAATGGTGTTAAGTTCAAAAACACGTGACTAATAAAATTTTGCATTTCAATTTATCGGATTAACGTTCGTTATAATATGGATGTCAAACTTTCACAGTTTGTTAATATGAGTATTAATGAGGAAAAATTGAATAGTTCATGTATTATTCGAATAGCAAAAATATGTGTATTTTTGTGGCATTTATTATTTAGTTGGTGTATTTTAAAAAAAATTTCTCAAAATTTTATTAGTCACGTAGTTTATTGGATTAGCATCTGTTAATTCGAGGGTGTGAAACCTTCGAAATTTCTCACTTCATGTATTAAATGGACATTATTAATTAGTTCATGTATTTTTTGGAGTCTTTAAAAAATTCGTGTATTTTTCTAGTATAAATAAATATAATTCAAGTATTTTTCAGGGTTTTCTCTATATTTATATATGTTTTTAACATATTTTAACTTCGCGTATAAAAGTTTGAATAAGATAAATGTGAGGGTGATCTCGCCGATTGAGATTGTGTGTCCTCCATTTTGGAAAACACTTCCGCAACCTTCCCTTATTTTGGAGAGATCGAATTTAAACTATTCTTCTTTAACGGAAAAACGTATCCACTCTTATCCTCTTTTATGAAAAGATTTGTTAAAAGCTCTGTTTTGATGGCAAACGTTAGCCATGCAAGTTATTTATGACCATGATTTGGTTGTGGATTTCTTGAAGTGTATCTTCAATTCCGAATCCGTTCTGGTAATCAAAGATATTTCGTATATGCAAGTTTTTCGGAGTTATCGAGCAATCTATCGAATAAACATTCAATTTGTTATCTTTATTTTTCTTGTATCATTTTTATTTTGTATTGTATGGTTTTCCCTCTTTCGAAGTTTTAGTATTAATGCAATGGTTTGGAAAAAAAAGACAAACAATCTGCATTTTTCAATCTAATCCAACTCGAAACTGAACCAAAAATTCCAAAACCAAATTTAGATTTATAGATGAAATGGATTCAATTTTTTTTCTACATCTAAATACCTTAAACCATATTAAATTGAAAAAAAAGCAAAACTTATAAATTTTATATATGAAAATATATCAATGAGAAGGCAAATTTAAACATTCAAACCTATTTGTTATACTTTTTTTTTAATTTTTAAATATATTTTTATTACTTCAAACATGAGTTTACATAAATGTTATACATAACCCTCAAAATACATATAGTCACACAATCAATGTTTACAAAAAACCGATATAATTAAATAAGCGTATTATCCCTAATAAATTATCAAATATGTTTTTTTTTTCTTTTTTTGATCGGCCTTAATATGATACGATATTCAGCATTGGCTATCTAATCTTATTATACAAAGCAAAATGCGTTCGACGTGAACGCGGCACGTAGATAAAATTATAACTTATCAGATCGCGACACGTGTTATTGTTAATTTAGATTGTGACACGTGTCAATATATTAGAAATAATGTAAATTTTCATTCTTTACATTATTTATTTTTTAGATCAAATTGTAATATAACTAAAATGAAATAATAAGTCAAAAGAAAAGGAAAATAAGACATATTATTAGAAAATTTAAAGGAATAGTAAGTCAAAACGAATTTAAAAAAAAAAAACATATTATTTCCAATTTTTAAAAGTATTAATGTAACACATGACAAAATTGCTATTCATGAGAATACAGTCAAAATTTTAGTTTAAATATAATTTTCCATATATTTTTATAATTGTTTTTTCTTTCCATATAAATTATATTTGAGACGTAGTCTATTGTAATTGGAAAATTTATAGGAAATATGAAAACACTATATAATAGGAATTATATGACTATATATGTCTCACTATATTTACGAGATCTCAGAGAACTTATATTCTTTTCAAAAAGGGAAATTTAATAATATATTTACATATCAAACCATATTAACAAAATTATAAAAAATGTTAATTTTCCATTCTCTAACTATGCGTTGCATTATATATAATGAGTTAGAAGAGTAGACTACTACCAATATGCACAATTTATAATGTTATTGTATTTTTTCGTTTTTCAAACGAAAACTTAGGTTTATTAAACTAATAACGTCTATGTTCTTTTGTAATAATTATCATTCACGTATGTTTTTGTGTTTTTCTTTTTGTCTTGTTTTTTTTTGTAGTTGACACTTTTACTTTGGTAGTTTATATTTCAAGCACAAAGGTACGTTTTTGAAATTATATATCACTTCTTAAACTTGCATTTGTTTTTTTTTTTTTGTCACGAAAAACTTGCATTTGTTTTATATTCATATATAAGTAATTAAACACAATTTGCTCTTTTATTTTATGACTCTTATCCACTTGGAGCCAAAAAAGCATTTGTTATTCACGATTATTGATTTGTTTTGGTTTTGATTGATAGTTTATAATTTATTTTCTGTTTTTATTTTATTTTATTGTGTTTTATTGTTTTGTAAAAAAAAAAAAATATATATATATATATATATATAATATATATCTCCATGTTTTTTTTTGTTTAGATAAAAAAAATAATATATATATATTACTTTGGATTGGAGAAAAAAGTTTATTAAATTAGTTTATACGCGACCACCAAAATTTGAATATGAAATCTGATATTTTATAAATTTAAATGTTGAAGTGTTTGATGGTAACTATGATAAAGTGGTTGTGATTATATGATAACAATAAAATTAGAGATGTAAATTAGGTTTTTTTCACGGAGAACAAGATGAGTTAAACAATTTAAAATTCAACAAAAATATTGGTTATACCAAAAAATTCGGCAAAGATTTTGGTGGTAACTATGATATAAGTTGTTGTAATACATGTTGACAATGAAATTAATATATAATGATGTAAATCAGTTTCTTCTCATTGAAAAAAAAATACATTACTTCATTCTCTCATCTTCGGGTTTGAATTAGATATTAGTATTTGTCCCGTGCGATGCACGGCTATAATTTTGTTTTTTAAGAAACATGCACATCTATAATCTATAACTTGTGCTTTATCATATAGTTCTTAAGTCATCAAAATTTGAATATGGGCATAAATTTCTAAATACTAAAAGTATAATAAAAAATATCTGTTAATGATGGAAAAAAAAAAGATGAACAACAAATATATTAATCATTAATGACAAAAAAAAGTTCTAGCTTCATAATAATGTGATATTTCCTTCTCCATAGTGAACTCACGTTTAAAATGACATGGAAAAATCAGAAAATGAGTGGTTAATGTTGCTTTGAAATCAATATTTACAAAACTCTTGGTGTTTCTTTCAAGTATTTATGGTATTATCCTGTAGTACAGAAAATGAGTTTAAAACCGAGAAAGAAACTAAATTAGAATATGAAGGAAAATAGAATAACAAATCTCCATTGATGGCCGATCTAGAAGAGACTTTAAAATTTATGTGAGATAGAAATTGGATGAATGTTTAAGATTTTTAAGTGATTTTGCTATTTACCTCGTGTAGTCATCTCCTTCTTCTTTTTTCATCCGTCAAAGCCTAGTGTTCGTTTTCCAAAAAAATTATTTACCAAAGGTGTAGTGGCGTAGTGGTAACACAAGGGGGTTGGTTCTTTTGTGTCCCGGATTTAAACCTTCTTTGGGACGGAGAGTTATTCTTTAAATCGAAATATCTAAAGGTTGACTCCGGTACCGAAGAGATTATGAGCCAAATGTAAAGGCTGACTCCGGGTACCAAAGAGATTATGAGCCAAATATTTGAAACTCTCACAATTTATAAAAAAAAAGCGTTGTGTTCGTCGGATATCTCTAATCCTCTCTCCTTTTCTTTCATCTTCAAAAACCAATTTGGTGAAAGACATATATACATGTTGTCGTCTTCTCTTTCATTCTTTGGTGCAGGTATGTGGATAGATTTTAGAATACAATGAGAGAGATTGCAGAAGAATCTTTCGGTTTTTTTATTGAAAAAAGAGCAAGAATCGATTTTAAAAAATAAATGGAAGAAGAATTTGAAATTGAAGAGATAGTGGGAGAGTGGAGCAATAGAAGGGGAGAAGAAACGGACACTAATTGTGTTTTAGATTTTTTTTTATTAATTATTTAAATTCAAATCAAAAATTGATAAATAAAAACAAGAGAAATTTGGTTGGATAACCATAAAAAAAAACATAATTTGTAAAGTAACCAAAACACTCACATGTGGCATAATCCTAGTACTTAGATCTAGGAATTTTGTTTACTTTGCAAATATTCTTTTTTTTTGTGGCTATCCCACAAATTCACCCTAAAAACAATTCTCAAAAATTTATGGATGAAATACGTATATAAAATGTTGAGTTGTTAATCTGAGAGTGATTTTAGGAGTCTCTCTCTAACTTGTGTCTTTTTCTAACTTGTGATTTTAAACACGTTTAATTTTTCTTTCTGTTTTAATTCTGTGCCAAACCTATTTTTTTAACCTTTTTTTGTTAAAACAAATTGCCACATGTCATCATTTAATTGCACAAGTAATTTGTGTTCTATTGTAGTGTTTTAGAATTTTTTTTATTAATTATTTAAATTTAAATCAGACATTGATAGATAAAAACAAGGGACAGTTGCTATATGGTGCGTTTTCTAACTTTAATGTCAAGCAGGGTTCCTTCGTAGGGAAAATTGTAGATCTAGTACACTTTTTTTTTAAATGTCTAAAATATCCTTACGGTTGGCAGAGTCTGCGTGAATTGTGTAGCCTTAAGGCTAAGGCTGGACAAATTCTGCTTAAACTCTGCTAATTATGTAGCCTTAAGGCAGATATAGTGTGTGAATTGTGTAGCCTTAAGGCTAAAGCTGGACAGACTCTGGTTAAACTCTGCTAATTCTGTAGTCTTAAGGCAGATATAGTGTGTCGATTGTGTAGCCTTAAGACTAAGGCTGGACAGACTCTTCTTAACCTCTGCTAACTGTGTAGCCTTAAGGCAGATATAGTGTGTCAGTTGTGGTAGCCTTAAGGCAGATATTGTGTGTGCTTTTTCTGTAGACTTAAGGCAAATATTGTGTGTGCTTTTTCTGTAGACTTAAGGCAGATGTTGTGTGTGCTTTTTGGTAGACATAAGGCAGATATTGCTCGACAGACTGTAGCATACTGTTCGCAGGGCATGGCTTGACATTTGCAACGTAACTAAATTGTATAAACAGTCGGATTTTGAAGTACTCCTCTCTTTTCACAATAATAACAAGAATGCCATTACTTCTTACTTTTTTGAGTTTGCTATAAATCTTTTCAACCTCTCCACCTTCAACCTAGATCTACTATTTCGATTTCACCCTCAAAGGGAGATTTCATATTTTCAAAGAGACGGAAGCGAAATCCGAGTATAAGATTGTTTACAGACTTCAATTTTGAACGAAAGTACGTAAATTCTTCGGAAAGACGATCTTCGTTTACATCTAACAATATCTGCTGGTCAAAGATATTCTAGGGGTTGAAGGCAAGCATATTTTCGGGAAGAACGAACACAGGTAACACTTCAAAACATTACACTAGTTATCTAAACCACCATCTTCTAAAATGCGTCTAGAGCTCTAGTACCTCTTTGGCAGAGCTATTTCTAAAAGACCTTGCCAAAGTGTAGAGCTCTGCGAAAAATCTTCTAAGATAGTGTATTGCAGATCTTTTGAACATTCTCTTTTTTGCAAATAATGTTGCATTTGTTGACTGTTTTTGGACAATGGAAGGTAAAAATGGGTTGGGATTTCGACGTTGATTCAAGCAAAGGAAACAAGTTGTTTGTGGATGAAGACCAAATCAAGTATGAGGAATTTCTCCGCATTGTTTGTGAAGATTACAACTTGGAAACGCAGATGAATGCAGTCGAGCTTTCTTATAAGTTGCCTACACATATCATGGAGAAAATGCCTAGCGACACACTGTGGGAGTCGAAACTCGCACAACCAAAATTTGTAAAGAGATTTAGGGATTCGACAAACTTCTATGTAAAGAAACCAAGAAACTGAGATCCAAAGATGGAGATTTTATTCAAGCTGTTTCGAAAGCTGTTTGTAAAGTAATAAGCGTTTAGCTAGGTCAATTTTCGGATCCCTTTTTTCAAAGAGGTACATGTCTATTTATACCAGAATAAGTCGGCTAGGCCTTCTCTTAATCAATAAAGGAAAACTTCCTTATTCTTCGGGATTTCCTTTTCGCAAGTCGGTTATGACATCTTGGGCTTTACAGCTGGGTTCGGCCTCCAAGTTCTCTCGAGCTCGGCCCACCAATGTCTCTTCATTGCGAACTCGGCCTTTCTCAACCTACTCTTCGTAACCTTGGGCTCGGCCCATGATTACTCAGATGTTTGTTTCATCGCCAGGCTTGCCGGCTTGTCATACTTGCTAAGATTGCCATTGTGTCACCGATCTCGTCGGCTCGTCGTCATGTTTCCAAGCTCGCCTGCTTGCCGAGCTTGCTGGCTCACCGTATTTCCGAGCTTGTCAATGTGTTACCGAGCTTGTCAATGTGCTGCCGAGCTTGTCGGCTCGCCGTATTGCCAAGCTCGCCTGCTTGCCGAGCTTGCCAGCTCACCGTGTTGCCGAGCTCGCCTGCTTGCCGAGCTTGCTAGCTCACCGTGTTGCCGAGCTTATCGGCTCGTTATCATCATTTGGTTCGTTGCCAATATGTTGGCTCATCACCGTTTGGTTCGCTAGCATGTTGGCTCGTCACCGTTTGTTGGTTTGCCAGCATATTGGCTCATCACCATTTGTTTCTTCATGCTGCCGAGCCAAGTTTGGCTCGTAACCATTTCTTCCTGCCTAGCCAAGGTGTTGGCTCATCACCGTTTGTTGGTTTGCCAGCATATTGGCTCGTCTCCTGCTCCTTCCACTGCCTAGCCAAGTTTGGCTCGTCGCCATCTTTCTCCTTGCTACCGAGCCAAGTGTTGGCTCGTCTCCTGCTCCTTCCACTGCCTAGCCAAGTTTGGCTCGTCGCCTTCTTTCTCCTTGCTACCGAGCCAAGTGTTGGCTCGTCTCCTGCTCCTTCCACTGCCTAGCCAAGTTTGGCTCGTCGCCATCTTTCTCCTTGCTACCGAGCCAAGTGTTGGCTCGTCTCCTGCTCCTTCCACTGCCTAGCCAAGTTTGGCTCGTCGCCATCTTTCTCCTTGCTACCGAGCCAAGTGTTGGCTCGTCTCCTGCTCCTTCCACTGCCTAGCCAAGTTTGGCTCGTCGCCTAGCCAAACATTGGCTCGTCATTGCTTGCTTCTGTCGCCGAGCCAAGAGTTTGTGCTTGCTCGGCTAGCATTTTCTCCATACTTAGTCTTATCAGCAGTTGATCTCGACGAGGTGAAAACTGACCCCAACAGTTAGCCCCCCAGCTCGGTAGTATTATTAATAATAGTGACGAGGTAAGAAGTCAAGATCGAGATCAACTGTCTTTGGGCTACCGAGCCAGATTTGTGGTGAAGTTGTCACCCGGCATTGACACATGCTGAGCCAAACTGATAGTTTTACCGAGGTGTTTTATTTCCGAGCCAACACTGGAGTATCTTATCGCCGAGCCAACTCCTTGACGTGCTGCCGAAGTGTTTTCGATTGCATTGCCGAGCCACTTTGGTATGTGACATTTGTTTTTCATTGTGCCGAACCGACACCTTTATCACGTTGCCGAGCCAACTTATCATTAGTTTGACCGAGCTGCTTTGGCTCGTTATCTTGCTGTATTACTTAGATTGTTATTTCGCCGAGCAGTCTTCTTTTGATGTGCTGCGAGCCAAGCTGTCATTTGTTTTTGGCTCGGCAGTAATGTTGGCTTGAAGTATCTGTTCATGATTACAACTCTATTGGGAATTGTAAGCGTTTCGCATGTTTCCGAGGCTGCGTGGCGTCACGCGCTGTAATTTCATGCTTCTTTATATTCAAATCTTTGTCTCTCCTCATAACTCACTTCTCTTCATTTCCGAAAAATCAGGTAGCTCTCTTCTCTCTCCTCTTTTCTCTCTTTTTGTTTTAAGTAGTTGGCTAGGTTTTCATCGATTCTTCTGTTCCGCCGCCGCCACTATTGATTTTTCCGATCCATCTTCAAACGTGGCTCGGCGTCTCCTTACATTTTCCGATCCATCTTCAAACGCGTCCGGCGAGTATTTGAATTTCCCGATCCATCTTCATCCGGATCGAGTCATCCTCCTTGATCTTCCGTTTCCGAGCCAAAATTCTTCGCATTGAGTGTTTCCGAGCCAAAATCTCTTCACTATTTCTAAGTATCAGCTTTACTCCGAGCCAGAGAAATCGATGTCTCATATCACCGAGCTGGAAGATTCTATTGGTTCGGCAACTTCTGCTTCACTGCTGGGTCGCAAGATGGTTTTATCTCCAGAGATTTCCGAGCCAGCCGAGCCTAGTTCTCCGCAGGGTCAACTGCAGGTTGTTGTCCCATCTCTGATAGACGAAGCATTTGATGCAGAGGCGGATGCCGAGGCAGCTTTGATTCAGAGAGCCCTTGCAGAATTCAAGGCCGAGCCGACGGAGTACGTTATTGACGAGGTGGAAAAAATACGCTTGGAAAGATTGTTTGCGAGCTACCAGGCTAGTACGTCGACGAGGCGAAAGCCTAAGAAAAAAGCTCCCAAGAGACGACCCGACCCCCCTGGTTCGTCTTTATGTACTGCTGAGTCTTTGGAGGCACTAAGGCATCGTTTCAATATCTCGGAGGATGTAGATCTGATTGTTCCGGCCTCAATAGACCGAGCTGAATCTGCACCGCCTGGGTATTTCACTCTCTACGAAAGTTTCTTTTACGGTTGTCTACTCTGGTTTCCGATTCCCAGCTTGATCATCCGTTTCCTATACAAACATGGGTTAGCACCGAGCCAAGTTATGCCTCGTGGGATGCATCACTTAGTTGGGATTCTGGTTCGGAGCTATGAGTGTGATGCGACTGTTCGCATCTCCCATCTTCGGCAGTTCCTCGAGTTCTGAAAGATTAAGAACTCCCTAGCCTACTACATCTCCAATAAGAAACAGAGAAAAATAATCGAGGGCTTCCGAAGCAAGGATGGCGACTGGGGACATTATTTCTTCTTTGTTCCCATTAATGATGCTACGGTAGAAGCCGACAGTATCCATTACGTCAAGTCGGAGTGGGGAGATATTGGTGGGCGAGCCGTAGACCCTTCAGGAGATTTACTAAGTTTTGCTTTGTAGCGAGCTGACCACCGTTTTCTTATGTGTTTTTTCAGTTCGGCAGATTCTACCACGCTTCCCAGAAGACACGCTTACGCTTCGGAACACACTTGCTGCTAGGAAGTGCCATTGGGAAAGACATTTTTCCCTAAAAAGAGTCGAAAATGCTCGAGCTATTTTCGCCGGTGTCGAAGTGTCCGACAGCTCGGAGTCTGAATCTTCAGTACCAAGTCCTCCGAAGAGAAATATGGGAAAGAGACTGACGTTTTGCAATAAACAAGCTCTGAAAGAGAAGGTAGAAAAAGAGGCGGCCATCCGAGCCGACGAGGCAACTGTCGCGGCAGATCAAATTGCCGAGCCAGTTGCTCAGACTGTCACCGAGGTGGAACAACAGCTTCTTCCCGAGCCGCCTGCAACTGATGCAGAAAACAGGGAAACAGTTTCTGCCATCGTCCCCGCCACCAGACCTTCTAGCTCGGCGCTTGCCCAGCACAAAGATGTCAAGAAGAAGCGTGCTGCTGCCGAGCTTGACAAAGAAAAGGCCAACAAAAAACAAAAAAGAAAAAGACAAAAACCCGCCGATCCAATTCCCGCCGAGCCAACACCAGCGTCATTTCGTCAAGAAGGATCAGCACCGATCTGTAATGACGCTGAAGCTTCAGCGACTCTCTTCTCGCAGGTTCGCTGCTCGGGTGATAGACTGCCGCCCGTTGATGTCCTAACCCACGGCGACCTGTATACTGATATGTCGCTCCGAGGCACCAAGGTAAGTTCGTATACAAATTGTGGTTCAGTAACAAATCTTGAGAGCTAACTATTTGTTCTTATGATCAGTTCGTCGCGTCGATCAACAAGATTGTCGCTGCGTTCGAGCACGACATTAGAAAGGATAAACGCCGAATCGAAGATGCCCAGAAGGATGTATCTTTCCTTCGAAGCAGGGTTGCCGAGCTGGAAGGCAAACATGCGGACGAGCTAGCGACTGCTGCAGCTCGGATCGAAGCTCTCGAGAAGGACAAGGCGTTCCTTAAGGAAGAGTGGAACAAAGCCGGTGACTTGGCTATGAGAATAGATCGCTCCAAGCAGAAGAAGGCTGCCGAAATTGAATCCTTGAAGAGGCAACTCACTGCTGTAAAAGCTTTGCACGAGGCAGATGTGAAGAAGGCGCAGAAAGCTGCGAGGCGGGAGATGTCCGAGAAATTCCAGGAACGGCTCGCTAAGATTGAGAAGAAGATTGACGAGCTGAGAGAGGCGAAAGAGAAGGAGCTTGATCTGGCCCAGGTTGACAGCAATCTTCAGTTGCTCGAAATTTTGCAGAAAGAGGATGCGCCTGCCCTTGACTCCGAGGTGGCGAAACTAACGGGCTGGAGAGCTGATCTAGCCGAGGCGGCTGATGAGTTCGAGAAGATCGAGGCCGAGCTGAAGAAAGATCTGACGCTTTCTCCTGTTTCTTCAGAGTCTACGGGCACTCTCCTAGGGAGCGAACCAGTGGAAAACGCGGCGGCGAACGTTGGTGTTGGAGATTTTTCCGGATCGAACGCTGATACGCCTGGGATTTCTGCTCTCGCTGCTGAGAAACCTTCCGAGCCAGATCCTCTCGAATGATCTTTTTTCTCTGTTCCCTTAACTTAAAAACTCCTTTGTCTTTTATTCAGTATTTTTGGGAAGACCAGTGCCTGGATGGCTTTATCCACTAAGCTTTGTAATGATTGTTGTTTGTCGGCATAACCTCTGTTTAAAGATTATCTGCTTTTGCTCAAGTAATCTCTTACTTCTGCTCTGATGTGATATTGCGAACCATCTTTGTTAGTGAAAGTATGGTTATCTTTGTATTTAGTGCTTTTGTTGTCAGTTTAGGGTTCGCGGTGATCCGACTTACATTCCCGTTCTTTTGACAATGAAACATACTTAATCTCATACTAACTTTTTGGGTCTAGTATAATGTTTCAGAGATGTTTATGACCAGTGTACCAAGAGGCATTTACTGGGGTTTTAGAGTTTAGTTTGAGTGTTAAGACTTGCGAGTTCTCGACTTACGGTCCCTCTCAAAGATAAACTTGTAAGAATATCGTCCAGGTATACCTTTCGGATATTAGATTAGGATATACCCAACCAGAATTTGTATAGCGGGCTTTCATACCCGTAAAAGGGTGTTGAGAACCTTTAATCCCGTATAGAGATAATGGTTAAAATCCATAAAGGATGTGGTTGTCCGTCTGTTGTGGCCAGCAACAGACGAGGTGATAAATATCCATGAAGGATGTAAAGGTGTAACTTGTGTAGACTAAGTGACACGAGTTTACTTAGAAATTTTTTGAAGTTATTACCTTTAAAGAATGATGCGAGGTGTGGGAGTATACATGTATACGTACCCACTCCCCCCCTTTTTTGAGGAGGGGGACAACTGAACTCGTCCGAAGACGAGCTGCCTACGTACCCTTTTCAGGGATCAAGTCGTCCCGTAGTTCATGTGAAGCGATTTAGTTGTAATACCTCCTTAGATGCATTGCGTTCCAAGATCTTGGTATCGGAACATCAAACATGTTTGAGAGCTCGTATACTCCTGGTCGAACTGCCTTGGTGATCTTGTAGGGTCCTTCCCAGTTTGCTCCTAGTTTGCCAGCATTTGTTTTGGCTGTGTTTCTAGAAAAACCTTGCGGAGAACCAGATCACCTTCTTTGAACTTGCGACTTCTGACGTTAGTGTTGTAATACTTGGCTGCTGCCTGTTGATAATTTTGAATCCGAACCAGTACTGATCTCTTGTTCGTTAACCAAGTCCAACTCATCGAGTAGCATGAGGTGGTTCAGTCCTTCCTGTCCAGAAAGAAGTCTGCGGCGGACGCCAGGACATTGGACCTCAGCTGGGATGACACATTCGGTACCATGGACAAGAGCAAAAGGTGTTTCTCCAGTGGCACATCGCGGAGTGGTTCGGTGCGACCATAATACTCCTTCGAGTTCATCTGCCCAGCATCCCTTCTTTGCATCAAGGCGTTTTTTCAATCCATCCAGAATGGTCTTGTTTACTGCCTCTGCTTGTCCATTCCCTTGTGGGTAGCGTGGCGTAGACTTGCTGAGTCGTATCTTCCATTTTTCGCAGAAGGCTTCAAACCTTGTAGAGATAAATTGCAAGCCGTTGTCCGTAACAATTTCATAGGGAACTCCATGTCGGCATAAGATATTTTTCCAGACGAAATTTTCGACTTGGGCATCCTTTATGTTGGCGTAAGAATCTGCTTCTACCCATTTTGAGAAGTAATCTGTCAAAACCAGCAAGAACCTCTTTTGTTTGGACCTATGCAGAGGCCCGACGATGTCCATTGACCAGCGCATGAAAGGGTAGGGCGCTGAGATTGATGATAGCAGCTCCGTAGGTTGATGAATCATTGGGGCATGTCGTTGGCATTTTTCGCACCTGGCAGAGAATTTTCACAGTCCTTCACCATCGTTGGCCAATAGTATCCATGACGCTTGATCTTGACCGCCAAGGCTCTTCCGCCGGAGTGATTGCCACACGAGCCACTATGGACCTCTTCCATGATGTTTCTCGCTTCGGCGCCTTCGACGCAAGCCATCAGTGGTCCTGAGAATCTCCACTTGAAGACGTTTCCATCTAGGAGAACATATCGAGCAGCTTGAGCTCTGAGTTTTCTAGCAGCCCACTTATCTGATGGTGTCTCGCCGTCCATGATGTATACGCGAATTGCTCCCATCCATTCTTTGTCGCATCCGTAGTCCGTTTCTGTTTGTTGCGGATCTTCCTCCATGTCCACTACTTCACCTTCGGCCGGAGGCGCAGTTTCAGGTTCTTCCTCTATCTCAATTACCTTGTCCTCCACCGATGATGTCATGTTCTGGTCGTCTAGATTGGTGGTGTCGGTGCTGCCCTTTTCTGCAAGACTTAGCCCAGATATTCCTTCGGCTCGAACGGCTGTTTGAGAGCGAGTGACCGCGTTCACGGTGCCAGAGAGGCTGATACTTGGGTTTTTGATGAATTCCACTGGGATTATTCTTTTCAGTCCGGATCGGAGGTGGATGCGAGTGCTGCTAGCGCATCTGCCGAAGTATTCTCCCCGCGTGGTATCCGTGTTAATGTGAACTCTTCGAACTGCGCAGCCAGTCCTTTGACAATCTTTAGATAGGCTTCCATTCGGTCGTCTCTGGCTGTGTACTCGCCGCTAACTTGGTTGACCACCAGCTGTGAATCGCAGTAGGCTTGGATGTGCGAAACCTTGAGTCCAAGAGCAAGTCTCATTCCAGCTATCAAAGCTTCATATTCTGCTTCGTTATTGGATGCACGAAAACCCAGGCGGAATGACTGCTCGAGGATTTCGCCTGTTGGAGAGGTTAACCGTATTCCCACTCCGGATCCTTGTTTTGATGATGATCCATCCGCGTGAAGCCTCCATATTGTGCTCGGAGCCGGCTCCTCTATCACTTCTTCTGGGAGTTCTATCAAAAAGTCGGCTAGGACTTGAGATTTGCGCAGGTTCTGCTTCGATATTCGATGTCATATTCGCTCAGCTCTATTGCCCACTTTGCCAATCTCCCAGACTGGCTAGGGCTATGCAAGATGGATCGCAGTGGGAAGGTAGTCAAAACTACAATCGAATGTGACTGGAAGTATGGTCTCAGTTTTCGAGCGGACATTACCACAGACAATGCCAGCTTCTCCATCTGTGGATACCGTGTTTCAGCGTCGGTGAGAGTTTGACTAACATAGAAAATTGGCTTCTGCTCGCTGCGCTCTTCCCTGATGAGTACACCACTTACCGCTGTGGCCGAAACGGCCGTGTATAGAAATAGTGGCTCGCCTTCTACCGGTTTCGTAAGTACTGGAGGGCTGGCTAGGTACTCTTTCAGCTGTTGAAACGCCTGCTCGCATTTTTCTGTCCATTCAAACTTCTTGTTCCCACGTAGTGTATCGTAGAAAGGCAAACATTTATCAGTTGACCGAGAGATGAAACGATTCAGCGCGGCGACCCGTCCAGTTAGCCTCTGGACTTCGCGTTTTGTCTTCGGCGACACCATCTGTATGAGCGCATCAATCTGCTTCGGATTGGCTTCAATTCCACGGTGGGTGACCAGATATCCAAGGAATTCTCCAGATGTGACCGCGAATCTGCACTTGGTTGGGTTCAGCTTCATGTTATGCAGATTCAGTTGCTTGAAACATTCTTCCAGGTGAGTTACGTGATCCTCCTCCTCTAAAGACTTCACCAGCATGTCGTCTATGTAAACTTCCATTGTCTTCCCAGTTGGCCAGCGAACATTCGGTTTACTAATCGCTGGTAGGTGGCTCCAGCATTTTTTAGACCGAACGGCATGACTTTGTAGCAGTATATCCCGCGGTCTGTGATGAACGCCGTCTTCTCTTGATCGTCTGGGTTCATTAGGATTTGGTTGTATCCGGAGAAGGCATCCATAAATGAGAGGAGTTTGTTGCCGCTGTCGCTTCCACCAATCGATCAATATGCGGCAGTGGAAAGCTGTCTTTGGGGCAGGCTTTGTTCAAGTCGGTGAAGTCCACGCATACACGCCATTTCCATTTTTCTTCTTAACCACCACAGGGTTAGCGAGCCAGTCTGGATACTTTGCTTCGACTATTGATCCCACACGTAGTAATCGTTCCACCTCGTCATTCACTGCTTGTGCTCTGTCCGGACCAAGTTTTCGCCTTTTCTGTTTGACGGGTTTAAAGGTTGGGTCCACGTGCAGCTCGTGGCACGTTACGTTGATGCTGATGCCGGGCATATCTTCAGCTTCCCATGCGAAGGTGTGTAGGTTCTTTTTAAGGAAAGAAATCAGCTCTCCCCTTATTGGATCTTTCAGCTCGGCCCCTATTTCGACACAGCGTTCTGGGTGATTGCCATCTATGTTCACCGAGACGACGGGGTCGCAAGTTGGTTTGCTTTCCCTCTCGCGATCCTCCGTGATCTGTAATTGCTATAAGAGTTTTGCCAACTCCTTCTCGGGTTCCCTGTCAGTCTTCATCTTCTTTCTCCTGGTGGTGGTTTCTGTGACGGGGTTCCTAAGTTTGTGTTCGGCTAGGAAACATATGCGGGATTCTTTTTGGTTTCCCCAAATTGTTTTGATTCCCCCAGGGGTCGGAAATTTGATGCAGAGGTGATAGGTCGATGGTACAGCTCGCATCGAGTTTATCCAGGGTGTGCCCATGATCACATTGTAGATCGCAGGATGATCTGCAACCGAAAACTCCACTATCTTGGTTACCTGTTCAGCTCGGACAGGGAGTTTTATTGTTCCAAGGGTCATGGTCGTCTCTCCGAGAATCCAGTTAAAGGCTTCGGCGCGGCTGTGATTTTGTCCAGGTCTATGTTCATCCTTCTGAGAGTCTCCCGGAAGATCACATCTACGGAGCTTCCTGTGTCTATCAGAACTCGGGCGACGTCGCAATCATCAACGATCAATTCTATCACGAGGGGGTCGTTATGTGGTCGGTCGATGCCGGTGGTTTCCCTTTCTTCGAACGAGATAACATCGTTGGGAAGTTTGGAGGGTGCTGACCAGTTTACACTCGCATCGGCTCGCCGCTGGAAAGCTTTGATTGAAGACACCGTGTCCGAACAGTATTGTGATCCACCCATTATCATATTTATTCTTCTTCGAGAACCTGACTGCGTCGCCTCGTCATCTCGTCTTCCTCGCTTGGGTGTATCATCATTTTGACTTATCTGGTTCGGCTGATCTTTTTCGCCTTCTTGCTCGAAGTCTTTAAGCTGACTGCGCTACCGAGTTCTCCGGCTACCAGCTTTGCCGCAAGCTTCATTCCCAAGGTTCGGCAATTGGCAGTTGAATGACCGTGCATGTGATGAAATTCGCAGTAAGCTTTTTCGTCGTACGAACTTTGACTCCGTGTCCAGGTATTCCAGGGTGTTTTGCCTCGGCTCGTTCCCACCTGGTAGTTGTGGGCTCCTCCAAAATTAGGTTTCTCGTGATGTACATACCCGTTTCCTTGAATACTCTTCTTATGAGGAGGTTGGCTCGGCATTTGGAAAGAACGGTTCGTCGCTTTGGCGGCTCCATACTTCTGAGACAAAACCTTCATCTCTTCTTCGTTGACTATGAAATCTGAGGCTCGGTGCAGTGCGTCCTGGATTGATAGTGGTGTGTTCAGAGCAATCTCTTTTCGGAATTCGGATTCGTACCACAGAGCCCTTTTTAAAGCGAGCACAGCGGCCTTGTCACTTACGTCTTCAACTTTTGACATCACTGCTTTGAATCTCCCTATGAAACTTCGCAATGTCTCCGTAGGCCTTGAGTCAATGTCCATAGGTCGGCATCTGAGGCCCTCGATCCATAAACATGGAGTAATGCTTCAAGAAGGCGGCAGACAGCTGCTGGAAATCATCAATGGAGTTCCGCTCTAATCTTGAAAACCATTGGAGGGCTGCACCCTTTAGATGTTCCACAAATACGAGCAGAAACCGGCATCTCTCTCCTTTTCTCTAAAATTGGCTCGGCCCATTGCTATGATAAACGCCGTTATGTGTTCCTTTGGGTCGGTTGTCCCTTCATAGACTGGGACTTTGATCTTTCCTGGGTCGGAGACCCTTGCCTTGGTAATTCGGGCTGTAAACGGTGTATTGTGCGCTTCTTCCAATACGCGGTCAATCTCTGGGACTTTACTGGTTGCCTTGTGCACCTGGGATCAGACGGCTTTCATCTCAGCAGTGGCTCGAATCAATGAGGCTCGGATTTCGTCCAACTCTTCTCTCTGGGCTCGGCTCGTCGTTCTTGGTTCATCAACAAACTGCGCTCGTTGGACCCAGAGGAGATTTTCCTCTTCCTCTGCCGAATTCCTGGCTCGGTTTAGGTTAATATCGCCTTCGCTAGCTCGGGGTTCTGTTATTGCTGGTGCGAATCCCTCGTCAGCAAGGTTTTCTGCGTTGTCGTTTCCTTCTTCGTCGAGGATGATTGATGTAGCCGATCCAACGTCGGTGCGTAGGTCATATCCATCACTGGTTCCTCTTGCGCCTCGGGTCAGCCGGGGTAGCTCGGTGATAGTTGATCTTGTCACCACGGGTGCCTGCTCGTTCGTTGGATGTGGCGGTGGTAATCCTCCCAAAGTCCTTGGTGCATCGCGTGGTGTTGAAAAATTCAGGGCCGTCGGGTTTAGGCCAAGCCGCCTGGTTATTCCGCTAACAGGTGGGTTCATAGTTGAGCCGACTCCTCCAGATCGTATGTTTCTGGGTCGGCTATCGGTTACTAGTGACTCGATTCTCTCTGTTAGCGAGCTGTTCAGCTTGTCTTGCTCCTCGGCCTTTTTTAGCAACGCGGTCATCATGTTCTTCAATTCTGTTAAAGTTTCTGTGGTGCCTTCCGTGTTCGCTGGAGGCAGATCGGTTCCTGTCCTAGGAGGATCGACACCGGTGTTGCTCGCATCGTCACCGCTTCGGTCTCCGTCGGTAGTCATCACTTCGGATCTCGTATTAAGTGGTTCTAAGGTGTCAGAAAGTTTTAATGTCCCCACAGACGGCGCCAAATTGTGGGAGTCAAAACTCGCACAACCAAAACTTGTAAAGAGATTTAGGGATTCGACAAACTTCTATGTAAAGAAACCAAGAAACTGAGATCCAAAGATGGAGATTTTATTCAGCTGTTTCGAAAGCTGTTTGTAAAGTAATAAGCGTTTAGCTAGGTCAATTTTCGGATCCCTTTTTTCAAAGAGGTACATGTCTATTTATACCAGAATAAGTCGGCTAGGCCTTCTCTTAATCAATAAAGGAAAACTTCCTTATTCTTCGGGATTTCCTTTTCGCAAGTCGGTTATGACATCTTGGGCTTTACAGCTGGGTTCGGCCTCCAAGTTCTCTCGAGCTCGGCCCACCAATGTCTCTTCATTGCGAACTCGGCCTTTCTCAACCTACTCTTCGTAACCTTGGGCTCGGCCCATGATTACTCAGATGTTTGTTTCATCGCCAGGCTTGCCGGCTTGTCATACTTGCTAAGATTGCCATTGTGTCACCGATCTCGTCGGCTCGTCGTCATGTTTCCAAGCTCGCCTGCTTGCCGAGCTTGCTGGCTCGCCGTATTTCCGAGCTTGTCAATGTGTTACCGAGCTTGTCAATGTGCTGCCGAGCTTGCCGGCTCGCCGTATTGCCAAGCTCGCCTGCTTGCCGAGCTTGCCAGCTCACCGTGTTGCCGAGCTCGCCTGCTTGCCGAGCTTGCCAGCTCACCGTGTTGCCGAGCTTATCGGCTCGTTATCATCATTTGGTTCGTTGCCAATATGTTGGCTCATCACCGTTTGGTTCGCTAGCATGTTGGCTCGTCACCGTTTGTTGGTTTGCCAGCATATTGGCTCATCACCATTTGTTTCTTCATGCTGCCGAGCCAAGTTTGGCTCGTAACCATTTCTTCCTGCCTAGCCAAGGTGTTGGCTCGTTACTCTTTTCTCCTTGCCACCGAGCCAAGTGTTGGCTCGTCTCCTGCTCCTTCCACTGCCTAGCCAAGTTTGGCTCGTCGCCATCTTTCTCCTTGCTACCAAGCCAAGTGTTGGCTCGTCTCCTGCTCCTTCCACTGCCCAGCCAAGTTTGGCTTGTCGCCATCTTTCTCCTTGCTACCGAGCCAAGTGTTGGCTCGTCTCCTGCTCCTTCCACTGCCTAGCCAAGTTTGGCTCGTCGCCTAGCCAAACATTGGCTCGTCATTGCTTGCTTCTGTCGCCGAGCCAAGAGTTTGTGCTTGCTCGGCTAGCATTTTCTCCATACTTAGTCTTATCAGCAGTTGATCTCGACGAGGTGAAAACTGACCCCAACACACACCTCCTATCTTTTTGAATAACGATAGGCAACTTGCAAACTTTATCACAATGGCAGAAAAAGAGGTTATCCGGCTTTGCGTGTCATAGAAAAGAAACGATGGAATTAAAGCAGAAGCTACAGGTAAAGATGAAGCTTGTGATGTCAAAGAGGATGGTGGTGTGGATTTTGATAATGTTGGTAATGTTAAAGACGAGCATATGATGCCACCACCGAACAACAGCAGAGACTGCCGACTGTATGCGAAGAAACAGCAGATGCCGCTTTTATTCTGCGATATATTCGATGAGACGCCTACGAAGCCATTACCAATGAAGAAATTTGGATCCATTAAGGTTGGCGAAATATTTGATGACAAGGAAGCATTAATTATGCAATTACGCAAGATTGCAGTCATCGAAAAGTTTGATTTCAAAATCGCCACGTCGAGGAAGAAACTATTTATCGCGAAATGTTTTGTTCCTAATTGTTCTTGGAGGATTCGTGCGTCGACTCTGTCAGTTTCATCTGAATCTCCAGAATTTCTCGTTCGGATATATAAAGAAGCTAATACATGCTCTGCTGTCTGTAGGTATTCTCGTCAACGACAGGCTAATGCAAAATTTATTGGAAAGATGTATGTTGATAGGTTTAGTGGTGGTAATGATCTTAAAGGAATCACGCCTAAGCATGTAATGAACTGTATTAAGTCACTACATTGTCTTGACATAGACTATACGAAGGCGCATAAAGCGTTGGCATATGCACGAGAGCTGGTCAGAGGCACTTTTGAGAGGGGTTACCAGGACTTACCTTCCTATCTATACAAAATAGAGCAGGCCAATCCAGGTACGATTACAAAGCTTGAACGTGATGCTCAACAAAGGTTTAAGTATTTGTTCATTACTTTTGGTGCTTCCATCAAAGGATTTGAGTTCTTGAGGAGGGTTGTTGTGATAGATGGAGCACATCTAACTGGAAAGTACAAAGGTGTTATGCTGGTAGCTGCAGGTCAAGATGCAGATTCGAGTATATTTCCTATAACTTTTGGGATTGTAGACTCAGAGAATGATGCTTCATGGGAATGGTTTTTTACACACTTGCGTGGTGTGATACTTGATGATAAAAATTTGGCCATTATTTCTGACCGTCATCCATCAATCGAAAAGACCATTGAGAAGGTTTTCCCCGCAGCTGATAGGGGAGTATGTTACTATCACCTCAAAAATAACTTCATCTTAAAGTTCAAAAAGAACGCAATGCTCAGTTTGGTGTGTCGTGCTGCATATGCATATCGACTGGTAGATTTTGAAAAATTGTTTGGTGTGATTCATCGTCAGAATAGTGAATTAGCAGTTTACTTGGAAGAGGCGGAATTTCGATTATGGGCTTGTGCACATTTTCCAGGAGATAGATTTGGTATAATGACAAGCAACATTGCAGAATCCATTAATGCCGCGCTTAAGGAAGACAGATCATTTCCTGTTAAACATTTCGTGGAGGGTATTAGAAAGTTATTGTCAAGGTGGTTTGTGGAAAGGCGAGACAAAGCTGCCTCATTAAAAACAAATTTCCCCCCAAACGTTGAAAAGTTACTGCATTAAAGACACGGTAGCTTGGAAATTTTAAATGTTCATCATACTGATTCAAATTGTAGCCATGTTACAGGTGGAGATTATGATTGTGCGGTTGATCTACAGAAGGTATGTAAGTTTTTTTTTGCTATTTATCACTGCCAGTTTCAGGAAACATATCCTGAGCAAGTCTGCCAGTCTCAGGAAACGTTTGTCTTGTTGATCTACTCTGAGTTCGATTCCTTTTTAAAATTTATGATTGCAGAGACTTTGTACTTGTAAACAATATGATGTCGAGAAGATTCCCTGTGAACACGCAATTAAAGCAGCATTAAGTCGGAAAACTGATGAAGCTACCCTGGTGGATGATCATTTCACAAAGGGCTACTTGTATTCAACGTACTCAGAACCTATAAAACCTGTAGACAAAGATTTGATTCTACCACCACACGTAATTAGTGAACAATGTCTGCCACCAGTCATAAAAGTACCTTCCGGTAGACTGATGGCAAAGAGATACCTTTCTGCTATTGAAAAGGCTAAGCGGTTCAAGCCTAATCAATGGAAAAAGAAAAAAACAGAACCTTCGCAGAGTACTCCATCCACAAAGTAAAAAACGAAGTAGAGGACTCAATCCACAAAGAATCAAACGAAGCAGAGGACTCCATCCGTTACGAAGAAAACGAAGCAGAGTACTCCATTCAGCGATAATATTTCACCCACTACTCCATCCCCAAAGGTGAGAAGGAAACGATCTCGTAATTCTCCGACTACTCAAACACCAAATAAGAAAGCTAAACTTTCGCAGAGTACTCCACCCCCACAGATGAAAAAGAGTCTTTTCCAGAGTAGCCCAAAAATTCATCACAGGTGCTCAAAATGCCATAATGCAAGACACAATCGAAAAACATGCCCATTTTCTTGACTCTGGCTTCACTCTGGCTTTACTCTGGCTTCACTCTGGCTTTACTCTGGCTTCACTCTGGCTTCAAGTTTATTTAAACAAGGAAACAAATCTTGGTTTATAACTTTATTTATTTGTCCTTATTTATGGTGCTCCGTTGTTTTATGTTAGTCTTTAGTTTGATGTGGGTATCATAAAATAGTCGGTATCGCAGAGTGTGCATCTGGTATCGCAGAGTCTGCATCTGTTATCGCAGAGTCTGCATCTGCATCAAGTATCGCGAAGTCTGCGTCTGATATCTGCATGAATCATCCAGTAATCTGCTATTAATCTTCCTGTGCTCTACTATAGATTTTACTTTTAGTTTCATTCAAAAAATATATATGCTCAACAAATCCGAGGGTAAAACATGTTATTCAATTAAAATCCACATCTTGAATTACGGAATCATAACTTTTCAAGGATTTATAAATACAGAAACAAATAAAATTAGAAGAAATAGTTCAAATCTCCTATATAATGCGGCAAAGCTGTCTTGCGAACCAATACAGGTAGCAGTTTTCGCATCCAGGTTGATATTCATGCTCAGTGGCAAAATTTGGAAAAGGCAAATCTGGACAGTCAAGGTATTGCCACGTTGATGCAAAAGAATGGTTCATGGGTGGATAGAAAGCTACAACCGCATCCAGAACCTCCTCCCCAAGCCTGGTGAGTTTATCAAAATCACCTTCAGCGTGTACGTCGACACATAATTTGAGAAGTTGTGCAGCCCTTTTCGTACGTCCAGCACATACACATAGCATTCCACAGAGATAAGTTGCGTTAGCACTGAAAGGGACAAGCCGTTCCAAAAGCTCAATGGCTGCGCTGATGTCTTGTTCTGCGGTCACGAGTCTTGTAGCCTCATAATAAATAGCAGTTGGGTTTCCGGCATTTAAGCATCTTACAAAAAAGCTGCGATTCGCCCCGTCTAGGAGAATTTTATCTGTGTCCTCACATAGATCGCCGAGACTAAGTTCCTTGAGGAATTCATCACTGTACACTACATCTCTACCGATCCGCCCTATTCGGAGGATGTGTCCGACTCTCCACAAGGTGAGGCGGCCAAGTTTTCGTGCAATGACAGAGATAATGTCCGAAGGGAGCTCTGGTATTTGCATGTTAACCGACGATGTGATGCGGTATTTGGATTTTGAAAATAATTAACAGGCACTATGTTCGTAAACAATCTACTATTTTTATAGATAAGAAAAGAAATGAAAGGGGTCGATCTTCCTTCAAATTGTCTTGGAAAATAAAACTCAATTTACAGGAACATCGGTCAAACATTTAGTACAGTCATTGCACACGCCTCAGTTAATGGCTCAACATGAGAGGCATGCGGGATGATTACTGTGCAACCAGTCAACTATCATAACATAAGATACTCTGCCTTGGAAAAGACAACTCAATTTAATAAGAAATGGCAGAGAAAGCACGTAAATTTGCCGCGCAATAAATGGCGCGAACACCCATAAGAATAAAGGACAAGTTATTTTTTTACACATGAGGAGATGAATGACAACTCATTTAAAAAGTATACATCAATGAACATGTGTTTATTGCAGTAGTTGAAAACACATTCCCTAGTCTGCCAAAACCCTAGAGTAACGCTTCGTGTTCATATAGGAGAAAGTCGTGTCTGTTTGTCTCTACATCTATTTGTTTACCAAAGACACAACATTCATCATCTTCGTCTCTCTTACCAAGTTTGTGACCATGGGTTATAGTGTAAGGCGAATTAAAATGGAACTTAATCGGATTCAGAAGGATGTTCCTACACAGTTCATCAGGGCATGTATAAAATCTAGAACTCCCAAGTCTTTTATGCAGTTAGAGGTAGTATTATTTACGGATGATAATAGGAACTTTACGGATGTAGTATTATTTAGATTAAATGTCTGAGTTGAGTCTTATATGTTTTAGGTCCCGTTGGTGATTGTGTTTACGAATGGGAAGCAGCTATCAATGGACCCTTCGACAGTCCCTATGCCGGAGGGATTTTCTTGCTTACCATCCATTTTCCTCTGGATTATCCGATAAAGGCGCCAAAGGTTTGCTTTTTGCTTTTTCAGTTAATTGTTATTTGTTGCAGGATGAAACTTCACTCTTGATCATCTTGCTTTTCATCTTGCTTTTAATTGATATTCTCTTTGTCTTTGCATGCAGGTGGCTTTCAAAACAAAGATTTACCACCCAAACATCAACGCAAAAGGAGCGATTGACTATGATATCTTGAGGGAAAAATGTTCTCCTGCTTTAACCATGTCCCAGGTTTGGAATTTTTTCAGATTTAACAAAGTTTTGTCGAAAAAAATACTTCAGCCAAACATGTGTGTTAATGGGATGGATTTTTGTTATGGAATTAGGTTTTGATGTCAATTTGCGCGCTGATGACTGACCCAATCCTAGATGATCATTTTCTGCCGGAGGTAGCCCATATTTACAAGACTGAAAAATCTAGGTTCGAGTCAACTGCGCGAAGCTGGACGGAGAAGTATGCCATGGGATCAGAGTGAGGTGGTGGAGGCAAAGAAAGGAGCTGTCTCATCTGTGTGTTCTTTAGTATCTTTTCTATGTTTGCTTGAGTATCTTCTGAAGACTGGTTTGCTATAAGTGTTTCATTTTGAACTCGCGGATCAATTCGGTTATTGGTTATTTTGAGCGAAGGTGCAGTATCTGCTTGTACTCTGCATCTGAAAGCAGATGATGGGCGGACTCTGCATTTAGGCTGCATCTGTGTGTTCTTTAGTGTCTTTTCTATGTTTGCTTTAGTATCTTCTGAAGACTGGTTTGCTATAAGTGTTTCATTTTGAACTCGCGGATCAATTCGGTTATTGGTTATTTTGAGCGAAGGTGCAGTATCTGCTTGTACTCTGCATACTCTGCATCTGAAAGCAGATGATGGGCGGACTCTGCATTTAGGCTGCATTTACATCGCTTACACTGCGCATAAACTGCATCTTCGCAACTTGTTTTCATCCACAAAGGTCTAACAAAACAAAATAAAGTATACATAAATTACTGAACTATTATAACGAGACATACAAAAGTGTTACTCCGAGTCCCAAAAGATCGAGTGCAATAATATTAAACAACACAGTTGATGAGGTTTATTCTAGGTGGTATTGTTACGACGAATAGGGTCATCAATGTATGCATCTTCAACCATTGAGAAACCACCGGTCTTAACAACCCTTAGTTGCTGGATTGCTTCTTCAACGGCAGGAATTGCTAGATTTATGAGGAGTTCAGAGAATGGGTAGAGAGCCGAGACACGTATCTCACCTGCAATGCCAAAGAGTCACCTAGTCATATATGTTGCAATATTTCTCTATGGTTGAATGAAGTAGTAACACTACCTCCAAAATAGTCCATATTCCAATTTTGTAGCACGCAGAATATGACCTTCCCAATTGGCTGAAGTCGCCAGAAGTACTCAAATTCATCAGCAAATGTTCCCTTCACAATACAGTTGATATTTTCGCCGCTGCAGCTCACAAAGACGAATTTATAGTACTTCGTTCTCAAAAGACATCGTAAACTATAAACATAATTAACTTACCTGAAATTCCTCAATGTGAAGTGTAGAACTTTGTGACCAGGGACAACGTAAACGTCATCTGTGAAGCCTTGATAAATTTCTAATTTCTTGACTTTCACAATAGCACCAAGCAAATCAACTGTGTTATAGAGCAACATGAATATAGATTATTTGATCTGACGTGAAATGGAAAATCAAACAACTAATATTCCATCAATACTTACAAACACTAATCTTCTTATGCAATGAGCCGTTTAGAACTCTGCGAAATGGAGATAACGACACCATATGATTACCACAGATTCGTGCTACCTTTTTAATGATCGATTCTTCATGGAAGAAGATATGGAACTCATGGTGTGTTAGTTTCCACTGACCCGGCCTCGTCGTCACTTCAAAATCCCTAATCAAATACCATTCCCCTTCAGCCACGTCTTCAAACTTTGACAACAGATGATTTCGAATGGTTGCAGAGATCCGAACACCCTAAACCATAAAACCAAAGATTGTATCTATTCCTCTAAAAATTAAACAAAATCATGTATTCCTAAGAGACAACATAAGGACATCAAAGCATGCATTTCTTACAGCGTGATAATCAGCGAGAAGCAAGTGTCTTTCAGGTTGAAAGCGTGCATAGTTCTCTCCAAATTCTCTTACGACTTGAACCAAGATTCTTCCACCATTCTTCATGAGTGACAAGTCTAGAACCATATCTAAATGAGCCATTTTTTTAGACTGAAAGTTTTAGAGAAAAGTTTTGAGCCTGAAATGTTTGGAAAAAAGTGTTGGAGCCTGAGAAGTTTTGATTGTTTTGAAGAAACGATTGGATTGAAGAACGGTAAATAATCAAAACTGACTTTTTACGGTTCCAAAAAATATTAAAGAGTCAAAGCAATATCACATCACAAGTTTGGTTCGCGAAGCGCCACGTGTCGATAATCGCATGATGCAATACGAGAAACAAGGCATTGCCGTAATTGTTAGAATGCGCAGTGTCATGCATTTACTTACTCTGCATTTAATTGGTAAAACAAAGAATAACGTATAATTACCGTTATTCCAGAATAATATTTTAGATAAGTTATAGGAAAATATTTCAAACTTCCCTACTGCAGAGTACGAACAGACGCTGCGAATTCTCTACACCTAGTACTGCTTTGTCTCTTCATTTATCATAACCTTATATTAAACTTCCCAAAAACCAATATTATTTTTATTATCTCAAAAACATATACGATTGTGAATACGTAATCATTACGTATATAATAAATTAAGAATATATAGTAAAAATGAAACTTACTTTTCACGGTTCGATTGCTGAAAAGGGGACTTATTTGCTAGTTTCTACGATTCTTTATTATGGGGCCCATATTGATGGACACTCTAGCAGAGGAAGAGCGGACTTCTTTAATTGATACGACAATAACTTTTGATTCGACGTAGTACTACTTTTAAAAATAACTTTTTAGACGCAACTCAATAAACTTATTGAATTGGTCATTGGAGATATTTAGAAAAGTTATAGTATAATATTTCAAACTTCACCACAGCAGAGTACGAGCAAACTAATATACTGCGCTTTCTCTATTTATAATCTGCTTATTAAATAATGTTAGTATTTACTTTGCTCTTACTCTGCCTACGACAGAAGAAGAAGAACAGACCTCTATTTTTATTCTGCGTATTATTTTATGGGGCCCATTTTGCTGGATGCTCTATCAGCAGAGGAAGAAGAAACTAATAAATGATGGGTCCGACTGGTAGCATGTAGTATCAAAGTTGAGTTGCAGTAGATGTTATATTTGATATAACTTGCAGTAAAAATATGTTGTAGAAACTGCAGATTTATGTGGTGAGTTTTCTTTTACTCTGCATTTTACAGGAGAAGGTGGGAGAAGTCTATTTGGATTATGCAGTTTTGCTTTAGAGAGTGTGAATTAAGAGCGTTTAGTTTTTAATCTGCTCTTACTCTGCATATAATCGTTGAGTTATAGCTCCTCTACGAAACATAAAGTATCAAGTTAAGAAATTACTAATACTTAAACAAGTAGAAAACAGAAGAAGAGGACGACCGAAACAACACCAACAAGTACTCCAATCATTAGCGTCACGATCATGTCCTTTTGTCCAAACACCCTGTCATGAAGATTCATAACCGTCACGGCGACCCTTAGAGCTCACGCTGGATGCTGGAGATGTGGTGTCACTGTTGTTTATGCCGTACTCGTAAGGACCGAAAGCCATAACCCCGAGTATTAACTCTTTTTGGAATTCCAATGTGTGTTTAGCCACGACGATGAGATATTTAGGTTCCCTTTTGTCGATAATATACGCCAAAATAGCACGAATCCCTTAATTTATTTACACACGAGAAATTTAGGTTTTAGGGGGCAAATTAAAAATTCAAATCTCTTTGAATTTTCAAACATTCTTCAATCTCGTGGCAAATACGGGCTCATACCCATATATAGAACTGATCCTAATGGTACTGCCGAAAATAAACGATAAAAAAGAACGCATTTGTTATATAACAGAAGAATCAAAGGACAACGTATAGGTGTAGTGTTGTTTGCATGTTCACTGCAAATGTTATGCAAATATGGTAGAATTTAACTTATTATACAATACAAATTTTACGCGGCTTCTCTGCAACAACTGTATTAGACGTATGTGGTGTAAAGCAGATTACGGCACATTTTACGCAGATCATAGCATTTTGCTTGAATAGCAGTGGCATATTCGATAAGTAAGAGATAAATAATAACTGAATGTACCATAACATTAACAACCGTTTGTTAGAATGCCCAGTGTCATGCATTTACTTACTCTGCATTTAATTGGTAAAACAAACAATAACGTATAATTACCGTTATTCCGAAATAATATTTTAGATAAGTTATAGGAAAATATTTCAAACTTCCCTACTGCAGAGTACGAACAGACGCTGCGAATTCTCTACGCATAGTACTGTTTTGTCTCTGCATTTATCCTAACCTTATATTAAACTTCCCAAAAACCAATAGTATTTTTATTGTCTCAAAAACATTTACGATTGTGAATACGTAAACATTACGTATATAATAAATTAAGAATATATAGTAAAAATGAAACTTACTTTTCATGGTTCCATTAGAAATGTTAAGAGTCAAAGCAATATCAACTCACATCACATCATGCACTCTTATACGGCCATACTCTGCAGCCATCAATGGCAAGATCGGGTTGCGCCAATTACTTTTGATTCGACGTAGAACTACTTTTATAAATAAGTTTTTAGCAGCAACCCAATATACTTATTGAATTAGTAGAAAATTATAGTATAATATTCAAACTTCAAGACAGCAGAGTACGAGTAAACTTCATATACTGCTCTTACTCTGCCTACGACGTGTCGATAATCGTAGACATCTATTTTTAATCTGCGTATTCCTTTCTGGGGCCCATTTTGCTGGACGCTCTATCAGCTGATGGGTCCGAATGGTAGCATCTAGTATCAAAGTTGAGTTGCAGTAGATGTTATATTTGATATAACTTGCAGTAAAAATATGCTGCATAAACTGCAGATTTATGTTGTGAGTTTGCTTTTACTTAGCATTTTACAGAAGAGGTTGGGAAAAGTCTATTTGAAATCTACGGTTTAGGGGGAAAATTAAAAATTCAAATATCTTTGAATTTTTAAACATTATCAATCTCGTGGCAAATACGGGCTCATACCCATATATAGAACTGATCCTAATGAAACTGCCGAAAATAAACGATAAAAAAGCACGCATTTGTTATATAACAGAAGAATCAAAGGACAACGTATAGGTGTAGTGTTAATTACATTTCTATCCATTTGGCATATCTCGCCACGTCATCATTATTTAGTCGCAAACCAATGGTAGATCAATAGCAAACCAATGGCAGGTCAATGGCAAACCAATGGAAGATCAATAGCAAAACTAAATAGATAAATGTGACAATTATAAAACTAAATAGATAAAAAATAGGTGATATTCTACGAAGTGTCCGGGGAACGGTCGCGTTTCATCCCTCTAGAACTCCAGGAACATCGCAGCTAACGTCGGCCGATCCAAACTCGCGACTTATACGATCCAAGAACCTTGACTGCTGGGTCAAAGTTGTTGCCACAACCCCAACCGAATCCACAACCCTCTCCACATTCCAAAGTCGAGTCTCCAAACCACATATTTTAGCACGTAGGGCTTCTCCCTCCAACTCCAACTCCTCGCAACGAGGACATGAACATTAGTGATGCGAGACGGATACACGTTTTTCCAAGTAAGCCTAAGACGATCCAGGCTACCTGGATGGACCTCTGCTTCGTCGATATCTGCCCGAAGAGAACTCCCGTCAACTGCGGCGTCGGAGAGAAGAAACTCAGGGCGCCAGTAAGGGAGTGGAATCAAAAAGGACATTAGGAAAATCGGGATATGTGCGACGGTTCTGCTTTGTTAGAACTGATGAAGCGCAACAGAGAGAAAACGCATGTTAAAAGAGTTAGCTTGATCAATTCGCCAGAGTCTAATGAATTTTTGTAAGAGGGAAATTACCTGAATCAGACCACAAGCGGGGAAGTCCGTCAGGACCGGAATGACGAACAAAGAAGTAGTGAATCTTGTCATCATCACCACCCTCAATTTGGAAGGGAAGTTCAACTGGAGATCTGCAACCGTCACGAAGAACAAGTTCATATCTATTAGATCAGGGGTCTATACTCCTAACCTCAAAAGCCCCAAAAATCATAGCACTGGAAACAGTGATTCCAGATAAGTCCGACAGTATTTGGAGGGCGTTTATCAACCCCCATGAGCGGGCATTAAGCTGTCTGGGTGCAATCCGAAGTTCTTTACAAAACTCCATCATCAAAAAAGACAGGCGATGGCGGAAACCTGCCCGAAAGGAAGACCAATAGATGGTGATATAGCCTACCGGAGGAATCCCGGGCACATCTTGTACCTCTGGATATTTGAATCAATCCGAATTCCTTGGCAGAGCAGGAATCACACTGTTGGGTTCGCTCCCGCCAGAGGAAGAAGAAGATGAGGAAAAGGCAGACATCGGATTCAAAGAAGATTGGTGAGACTGATGGGTAGAAAAGAAGAATAAAAGATACGCTTGCGTTCTGTAACTTTTGGATTATCTTTGTTTTGTTTGTACACCCAAAGAAAGAAGAGATCTTTTATACTCGTTGAAGGAAAACCGTATCAGTATGGAAGCCCTAATAGGTCATACTCTGCAGTAATTACTGGACGCCTCTGAGATGATGCTGCACCATGCGAAGGGCCACGTGTCGATCATCACATTATTGAACAAGAGAAACAAGGTAAATTATTAATTGTTCTACTACAATACGTCATACGCCATGTGTCGATCATTCATGATAGAACACGTTAAATAAGTAATGGCAGTGATTGCGACTACTCTTTTTATATTTTGCAATAAATTTAATAGTACTCTGCTTAGGCACCTTCTCTGCATATACTCTACGAAATAACGGGTTAAATGATGGGAAGATGGACCGCTGAAATGATGGGAAGGTGGACTGTTGAAATGACAGCTAAGCGAAAAAACTGACGTACGTGGTTTTGCTTTATCCCTCTCGTCTATAAAAGAAAGAAGAACCCTCAAAATAACTTGCGGCTTCTCTTATACTCAATCTTTTTTTTAGTCTGCGCAGTTGATTTTTATTTTTAATAGGCACATTCTCTGCATTTTACTCATTTACAGGCACATATTCAAGACATCATGGCCGCAGATCATTCGAAGAAAAGAAAAGCACCAATGTCAGACCTGGAGTTGGAAGCAGAAGAGAAGCGGAATGATGCAGTTATGGAGGCGGAAAAGGAAGGAAAGGATCGCCTGAGGGCAATTCTTCTGCTGGTGCGATCTCAAATGAGAGTGAAGGACGAAGCTCACCGCGTCAAACTCAAGTTGGAAAGAATAGCCGGTAAACGCTCTATGTTGGAGAAGATGATGCATGAAGAACAAGTGGTCATGGATGCTAGGCGGCAGCAGTTAGCAGAGAAAGAAATGATTGCTGAGGAGGAGCTGAGAGGAATTACAGTTCCTCGTATTGATTGGTTAAAACTTGATCTTTCATTTATGGAGGACTAAAGTTATGTAGAACTCTTGTTATCCTAATTATTTTACTTTTCTTAAAATTCCAACAACATTTAGTTTATTTGATGTTGTTTATCTTTTCTTGGATTTGTTGTTTGTACTCTTTTCTTCGATTTGTGTTTCTGTGTGTATTCAAAACTTTCAAACTACATCTCCTTTTGGATGCAAACTACGGTTGGTGCAGAGTAACCTACATCTCGTTTTGGATGCAAACTATGGGCAGATTTTGGTGCAGAGTACAAATAGACTTAAATATAGAAGCAGAGTACCGAAAAAGTATGCCAAGCAGAGAACCTAGGTTTGGAGCATATTTTAGGCAGATTTTGAACTTATGTTTATATACGTACCATGTATGTTTCTGCAGATTCTGCGTTTAGTACTTCTTCTTCTCTGCATTTATAATAAACATCAACTTCTCTGCTGGAAAATGGGATGATTATTCATATTCCTTTTCTAAATTTATTACAAAAAAATCGAGCAAAAACTGGTACATGTTCTTATTCGTCTTGATCATTGTGAGATACCTGGCGGATAATTTCCGGGATAGGGGATATTTTGTCAAATCCAAGCTGTTCCCATTCTGAAGGATGGGCCTCGAGCCGTTTTATAATCTTCTCGATTCTCTTCTGTTTCTCGTGAAGTTTAGCCTTTTTCTTCAAGATTTTCTCGTGAGTCTTGATTGCTCGCCGGTACTTCTCGTTAAGCTGCATAAAATAAATTATAGATACATAAGGAACAGCAATGGAAAACTCTTGAAAAACATGCAACACCTTTACCTTAGTTATGAACTTCGTGGATTGCTGAAAACTTATCGGGTTATGGTTCATGAGTAAAACTGAAGGAATCTTCAATCCAGATCATTCAAATACAGTTGTTGAACTCGCGGAAGATTCATTATCGTTCATCGGATTGAAAACAGAGGCTACAGATGGCTCCATTAAAAGTCGGCTATATGTGTTCTGCAAATAAAGAAGAAGTGTTGAAAATAACCCACGTCATAAATACAAGAGTGGACCCAGTTACGAAATACAAGAGTGGACCCACTTCATATATACAAGAGTGGTTGACGAAATCCACTTAAAATCACAAGAGTGATGACGCTAGATATTCCAACTTCAATGAAACTCTGCTGATTTTTATTATACTAAATGGAACGCAAACACATACTCTTATAACAGTTATGGGCCCATGCTTATGCTGAGTGTAAGAAAGCAGATGCAGAGTATGAGCAGGTGCTGCGTATTCTTGGTTTACACTCTATAAGCGTAGTTTATGATGCGTGTAAACGAAGAATAAGCAGAATTAGTTCTCTTCTACTAATGAAGGAAAAACATAAATTCTGCTTGTACGCCGCAGAGTTTATGTTTTTCATCCTTAGTAGAAGAGAACTTATTTTGCCCATGTTTATGCTGAGTGTAAGCAAAGCAGATGCAGAGTATGAGCAGGTGCTGCGTATTCTCGGTTTACAATCTATCAGCGTAGTTTATGATGCGTGTAAACGAAGAATAAGCAGAATAAGTTCTCTTATACTAAGGAAGGAAAAACTTAAATTCTGCTTGTACGCCGCAGAGTTTGTGTTTTTCATCCTTAGTAGAAGAGAACTTATTCTGCCCATGTTTATGCTGAGTGTAAGCAAAGCAGATGCAGAGTATGAGCAGGTGCTGCGTATTCTCGGTTTACAATCTATCAGCGTAGTTTATGATGATGCGTGTAAACGAAGAATAAGCAGAATAAGTTCTCTTCTACTAAGGAAGGAAAAACTTAAATTCTGCTTGTACGCCGCAGAGTTTGGTTAATGTAATATTTACTAGAACAAATCTCCCTATTTACTATATACATATATTTACTAACCATGCAATTAAATTTGAACGTCGTAGGGATCGTAGATACTTGCAATAATTGACTCATCACACATGCGTTGATCGGTATACGAAGATGTCTCATCCAACACCTCTGCAGCGAGCTTCGTCCTCCAGGTCATCATTTTGGCATTACACAGTTCTCTTGCTGATAGCGGCAATCCTAACATGTGACACTCAATGTATTTGAGTGCGTATACTCCACAATCACCTACTTGTGGACGTATTTTGGGAACGTCTTTTACAATTGTGATTGTAAAAGCTGCTTGATCATAGTCTTGAGGAAAGAACATATGAATTGCGGCAGGAACCATTTCAGCAAAAGCCCTCGCCGCACAATATCTAATTCTAGAGTATTTAAGGAATCATATATGTAAACAACTCGATCAACCAATGATATGACCGTCCCAACCCAATGATTCGAGCTCACGTGTAGAATGAAGTATAACGTATCAACGTCTTTGCCCCAGGCCAAATTTGTTGCGGCATAAGCTGGAAGAATACCGTGTACATTCTCGTAAGTACCACCAGGCCATCTTTCAAGCTTACGCCAGTCCTTGTACTGATTCTTCCAAAGCATTTGAAATACTGCATCTAATATAGCAATCCGCGGACTCTTGAAAGAACTAGGATTTTTCTTTAGCCTTAGTCTATACAAGTTCAGTGCTGCGTCAAGGTGCTGATAATAAATGAAGGACAAATGTTAGGCACCAAAGCAGAGTCTACTAGATACACAACAACAACGGTCTGCCAGCTAAACATGAAATAAACACTTTTGCCAGATCCACTGTTGACGAGGAATAATGTACTTACCATATCGTGTAACCATTCCCTCGGCTTCAAAAGTAAGTTGAAGAATTCATGGACCGTTGTTTTTCCTCCAAATGGATAAATATTTTTGTTCTGTCGAAGAAAATCAACATTCAAGTTAGACTGCAGGATAAAATAGATGATCTTATAGGCTGTGTGTACTTACTCATCAGCTCTGAATACGTTCATCTTGTCCACCAGTGTTTTGTCAACATCTCCAAATACAATTTCGTAAGCAGATTTCTGGGCCAGTGGTTTTGCGTTGTTGCTAGGTACAACAGGAAGCGCAGTCGATTTGCTTAACCTTTCACTCCTCCTTGTTGTTAGCTTGTTGGTCTGGCGAAGATTTCTGGAGCTTTCGTATATTTCGATTTGAGATGTAGTTGGGTGGACTGAATCCACTGATGGTTCAATGATATTAACTGGCTGGGAGTTTCCTTTTCCTCTCCCTCTTCCTCTTCATCTTCCTCTTCCTCTTCCTCTTTCTTCAATGATTTCAGTGTCAATCACTGAGCCTTTACCATCTTCAGCAGTCGAAGCAACTGTCTCTATGCAGACGTTGGTTATCAATGCCGTAATGGGATCCTTAATGCATACATTAGTTTCATCTGCTGCAGCGGCATCCTTAATGCAGACATTGCTTTCATATGCGGGAGTGGCATCCTCTGCCTGAAGGCATGCTTTGGGATCATTATCTCCTTTTTCTTCTTTGGCATCTTCTGTCTTTTCACTTCCATCAATTTTTTCAACATCTCCAACTCTACCATCATCTTGAAGATGTTCTTCTTTGGCATCCTCTGCCTTTTCACTCCCATCACTTTTTTCAACATCTCCAACTCTACCATCATCTTGAAGATGTTCTTCTTTGGCATCCTCTGCCTTTTCACTACCATCAATTTTTTCAACATCTCCAACTCTACCATCATCTTGAAGATGTTATTCTTTGGCATCCTCTGCATTTTCACTCCCATCACTTTTTTCAACATCTCCAACTCTACCATCATCTTGAAGATGTTCTTCTTTGGCATCCCCTGCCTTTTCACTCCCATCAATTTTTCAACATCTCCAACTCTACCATCATTTTGAAGATGTTCTTCTTTGGCATCCTCTACCTTTTCACTCCCATCACTTTTTTCAGCATATCCATCTCCATCATTACCATCATCTTGAAGATGTTCTTCTTTGGCATCCTCTACCTTTTCACATTTGTATATTTTTTCCCCATGGAACATATCTTGAAGATGTTCTTGTTTGGCATCCTCTGCCTTGATGCCATCTGCCTTTTCACTGCAATCTATTTTTGCATCATCTCCTACTTGTTCTTGTTTGGCATCCTCTGCCTTGATGCCATTATCAGTTACTTTTTCTTTGCCATCTCTTACTTTCTCATTTGAAAAGGAGCCAGAGGCAACAACCTTGATTCCTTCTCCTTCGTTGTCTTTGCCATCTCCTTTGTTATCCACCGTCGTCTCTTCTTCGTCATTCTACGAATTTCAAAGTAATGACTGTTACATGAACTCAGCTTCAACCTCTTACACCTTAAGGGCATACTCTGCCGTATAGGATATTGAGGGATGCCAATGATGAATATAGTTGAATGCCATTATTAGTCTGCCGTAACAATTACATGTCTCACATAAATTAATGATACAACCTAGGCAAGCAGAGTATGCCATGCCCCTCTATTGTTTTACCACATCTGATAGAGCATGATATCGCATATCATGCCAGTGCTTTTATTTCAACAATTGCTGAGTTGGACATATCTTGCTCGAAACAAGTCATCCTCTCCATTAGCTTTCCAACGACCTGTGCCAACTTGTTTAAGGTTTCACCCAAAACAGTATGCTGTTCTATGCTAGTTCGTTGCTGCTCAAGTCTGGCGTTTCAATTCTAGCTACAATTGCGTCAAACTTGGTCTGCTGTTTATCTAGCTACAGAGAACTTCGGTTTCATGACATACCGTCCGTCTTCTTCTTCTTCATATTCTTCAATTCCCTTCCGCTTCCTCTTCCTCTTTTCTCCATTTCGCTCTTCAATTCCCTTCCTCTTTTTCCCTTTTCCTCTCTTTCCTTCATTATCTACTTTCTTTTTTTTTCTAGTGCGGTTTTCTGGGACTGGCGGCGTTTTTGAGACCCTCCATTTGATGTCTGACAACGGCTGGCCAGAGAGAATGTATTTGATGAGATTATCAAGCTTGACATCTATTACGTCGTTACCTTTCCAACGTGGATAGATTTCTGCCCGGGATTCTCACACATAGTAGTTACAATCACCTAGAAAACAACATATGGTTACATAAATGTCAGCCAGAAGTCAGCCAGAAGTCAGCGTAACTCTGCCAGAAGTCTAGCGATGAGAATATGTAAACTTGTGGCAGAGTCTTTTTGCAGACGCTGCCACTGTGGCTTACTCTGCCAAAACTCTACATTTTTACTTCAACAAACTATGCCAAAGATATACATACCTCTTTACTCGAGAAGATCTTCTCCATATCAGGTCTGCCAACTTTTCTCTTGTATCTTAGCAGATGTGTACCTTCAAAAGCTATAGGTGTTCCCAAATTTTCTCCCACTTTGGGCACATAAGCATACTCCCAGACCTATAGAACTTGCATGAACCCCTTCAAAACATAAGAGTATTGCCATATCTTCTCTTTAGTTACTAACTTAACCTGCTCAACAGGATCTTTGTAAGCAACCCTCCCCCAGGGATACCCTTCGAAAGTTGCCAAATCTATCACCAACCTAGCTAGGTTAAGGGGAATTTCGGTACGCCGATTAACACCCAACAGACCGTTAGACAGAATAGCTAGGTAACTAAGCCTAATTTTATCTTCCCTGGACCAAGATTTGCTTATATCTCCACCATGCTTCATACACAATTTCACTATGTCCTCAATACAAGGGCTAGGATGGTGTATTTTGAGAAGACTCCGAAAGCGATTCCAGGTTTGGTGATTAGCTTCAGAAGATACCAACCCATCCAACTGTGTAATTTCATTACAGTTAAGACCTGTGATCTCTTCAAACTCAAAGAGCGAGAACCGTGCTGGCTGCCCCGCGATCAAAACCCACAACTCAAATGGGCTTTCACACTCCAATTGTTTGCAAATAAGATGGTGATGCACTAATTTCGCACTCCATCCGAAACCCAACTTCTCAAACTTACAAATAACTCCTAGCGGTGACTTGCGGACATAATCCCACACTTCCTCACCCACTACACCTTCCACCAGTGAAAAATGATTGAACTTCGAACTGTAGTTTATTCTGGTATTTGGATCTGGCTCATTTCCTTTGGAAAAAATAATGGTAGGAAAATCCATCTCATAATCATTCATATACATGATATATTCGAAGGAGAAATATCGGAAAAATGAAGAGATCGGAGAATTATCGGAGAAATGAAGAAAATGAAGAAAATGAAAAAAGAGATCGAAAAAATTGAAGATACGCTCCTCTGCTCTAGGGTTGCCGAGGGGAAGTAGAAGAAGAGTCAATGTTGTGTTTTCCAAACTTTCTGGGCTTCATGAGCCTGAAACAACTGCTTTGAGGCCCGAATATATATTGTGGAAATATTTTTAAACTAATATTACCTAATTAAGACGGCGTCCCCTTTTGTCGTACAGTTAAGTCAGCGCCGCCTTTTTCTTTTAGTTGAAACTCTTCAAAAATGCTGCGCTACATCGGCATACAGTCTGCGAAACCCTAAACCACTCAAAACTCTTCAAAAACTTCGATTAACATTTGTTTAGCCGTCATAACTCCAAAGTGATCTTCAATCTAAGTGTTTAAAAGTTTATTTACATTGAAAACACAGAATGGAAGAAAAATCGATAACCATGGTAAATACCAAGGAAATGTTTCACATAGTGTCGTGTTGAACAAAGATACACGAAGAAACATATGATAACGATTTTTTTGTCTGAGTTGTTTTTTTTAACATAAGTTTTACTTTGAAACCAGTAAAAAATAATGTATAAAGGTAGTGGAAGTATATACAAACATACAACAACAAAAAATCACTACAAATCCTATATCAATCTGCATTCGGTCTGCCGTTGGTGACATTCATTCAGTCTGCGATACCCTAACCACTCGGTTTTCACTGTGGAGTTTTTCTTTTTAACATGAGTTGTACTTTGACAACAGTTAGAAATTAATGAAATAATGTATAAAGGAAGTGGAAGTATATACAAATATACATCAACAAAAACTCTCTACAAACGAATTCTCCGATTGCGATCTGCATTCGGTCTGCCCTTGGTGATATTCAGTCAGTCTGCGATACCCTACCCACTTGGTTTTCACTGAGTTTCTCGAGTTTTCTGGTTTCGGCTTATACCAGTTAATGCACTACTGGTGATTGTCTTCTGCCGTTGGTGACCTTAAGGGGTAGCGCTAGTATTTTCAAAATTATTTTAGAACATAACTAAAATTAGGGATTATTTCACAACCACGAGCACTTCAACAAGAATCAGTCACCATTCTTTTCAAGGCACCTGCGATTTTGAGAAGTGGACACAAGAAGGGTTCAAGCACTTGAAGAAGTTGGAGGATATATGGACTACTTGACCTACCCCGCGCCAACCATGCATTTCCTTGCCACAGTGAAGTTCATTGAGGATGAAGCGAATAGACATGGATATGTCTACTTCATGGTTGGGCCAATCCAATACTCACTCACTTTCGGCCCGTTTCCCTAACAACACGCTCGCATAGCGCTTCATGGATGAGGACGAGATGCCTTTGTGTTGTTTCTTCCACCCCTTCAAGATTACAACTCTGATCACTTCTAATAAAACTGTTTATGAGTTTATGTTTGTTTGTTTTTTTTTGTCGGGAGTTTATGTTTTATTATGAAGAAACATAAGTGCAAAGCTAATTGGAAGGAGTCAATGTTCAGCTCTTTTTTGTAATGAATTATCCTAAAGTCTGATACCAGTCTGGCTTTGGTCTACCGTTAGATGGTTTGGTCTGCGAAACTCTAACTGTAAAAAAGCACAGCAGCGTATACCGAATTTTTGCATAATACAAGTAGAATATAAACAGTGTTTGCGTATACTCTGCTTCCAACGGCAGAGACTGATAACGCTTTGTTTTTCTTCTGCGAGTAAAAGCAGAGACTGCGCATACTCTTTTCTCTCTCTACTTGTACTCTGCGTAGTCTACATTTACTTGCGTTGCAAATATCAACATGCAGACAGTGTGCCACCGGTCCGCGTTAACTCTGCTGGGCTTAAGGGGTAGCGCTGGTATTTCCAAAAAAGTGTACTAGTTCTACAATTTTCCCTACGAGGGTACCACGCTTGATATTAAAGTTAGAAAATGCACCATTTTGAACTATTTCTTCTAAAAACAATTCTCAAAAATTTATGGATGAAACACTTATACAAAATATTGAGTTGTTAATCTGAGAATGATTTTAGGAATCTCTCTCTAACTTGTGATTTTAAACACGTTTAGTTTTTCTTTCTTTTTTAATTATGTGCCAAATCTTTTTTTGTTTTAACTTTTTCTTGTTAAAAACAAAATTCACATGTCATCATTTAATTGCACAAGTGACTTGTGAGTATATAAAGGATTTGGTCTACCTTTTTCCCAAAAAAATTTAGGTCCAACTATTTACAAGCAATGGTTATTTAAAAAAAAAAATCATATAACCTTCGCATTGCGAGGGTCCTAATCTAGTCATATATATGAAAGGAGGATATCCCTCTCCATATAACTGCCACGTCATCTCGCCAGGATGACACGTGGCACCAAGTTTTTAAATTTCAAAAAAAAACATAAGAAAAATATCTCTTCATCTTCTCTTATATCCTTCTCCATCATTCTGTTTCCAATTAATTATGCATTTTATGTTTCTCGAGAAAACATTGATATTTGCCTCTACGCATCTCTGCCCATAATCCGTAACCGACTTCCTTATTTTGAAGACCTATAAATAAGAGGAACTTGATGAAGGTGTGTTGGTTCTCTGTTCGCATGGACGAATGAGTGTAGATGTAGATTCTTCGTCGTAAAAATAATTGGAACTTGATGAGTGTATGTCTGATCATGGTGGTCATTGCGAGTGTCAGAGTTGATACATGCTGGCGTGACCTAGCTGTGGTCGCCATCGTTTTCGGTCACCATCCAAGAATTAGAAGTCTCCTCCAACAATGATCACGCATAATCAACGGTAATTAAGATCGTCTTCCTAACCCATTAAATCTCTTCGGTTCTAACAATTTTGTAAGGTTATTGAATGAATTTTGTTGACCTTCTAAAATCTTCTCTCTCAATCTCTAAACATTGCCTGCTAAATTTCAGAGCTAACGGGGAATATACGGTGGTTACGTACACAATTACCAGACGGAAATAATGGCATATAGCGCCTATCGGTGAAAACGGCAAATTCTTGTGGGGGTAAATCACTATGTTCGTCAATGATTAAGTTCATTGGAATTCTAGGGTTTTGTTCGAATAAAGCAAGTGTAGGTTCACATGGGCCTCCCTCATTAGTTAATTTCAATGAATTTAAAAAAAACTCAGAATACAATGCTATTGCTATGACATTCTTGGCAAAATATCTCTAAGGGGATTAGTTGGGACTAATCACAAGATTTGGAGAATTAAGTTTATCTCAAATCTTATCTTATAAGAATGCTTATTGAGGTTGAAGTTTCCTACTTTCTTGTGCAGTTACATTACACAGGTTTGGTTTGTTCTCCATATGAACGCTTTGACTAAGGTTATTTATTTGCACAAAGTCTATGGTCCAGTTTATCAGTGGGGGATCAAATGGATAATTCAAGCAAAGTCAATTGCGAAAATCATACATATGTGGTTCAGTTTTAAATTTATCAGATTCATTGTGCGGAGACAAGCAATTTGTCATCTTTAGTAACTTTGTTACCCTTTGTGAATCATGTTAGCTCTAGAGCTGCAGGAAATATATAGATGATGGTATACATAGGAGACAACGTTTTCTTGAAATTAAAAAAAGAAGCATGAAGCGCTAGAACTATATTGAACAACAAATTCTAAGATGTTTAACATTTTCCTTTAGTACATTTGCCATGAATCATTGACTTAATTACGATGGGTTTTCTTAAATTTTACGTGCTTCTATTGATCATGTTGGAGGAAAATGACACACATACATATTTGGATTGATAATATGTTGCGTTTTTGAGGAACTTGCAAAACTAACCGCCGAATGTAAGTGTTTGTTATAAAACATGCACTGTATAGTAAATATCACTAAGATCTCCATTTCACGGCTAACTTAAGTTACTATCAATCCAGGAGGCTTACCAAACAATATATAATACGCTCTTGGGAAACTCAGACAATATGTTCATTGTTTCTAATTCTATCACTAATCTTGCTTTCCGAGATTTGTTTGAATGTGAATGTGCAGAGTCAGAAGCATGCCAAGGTTTAAATTTTTAGATTCTATGAAGTCGGCTGACATATTTTTTTGAGAAAATGTTACATTCTCTAAATGGTCGAAGCTAGAAAAAGGTGCTATGATGATCTCATGTTGTTCTTTAAGACATTTAAAACCAATATTCAAGCTCCAGAAAGCTTAGATGGCCTTGGGAGAATGCACTCTATGTAACAATGAAGATGCTCAAGGTTTAATGGAAGTGTAGGATTTTCTTTTAAATATATTTATGTAGCATCCTATTTTCTTTCTTAAACAGAAAACTCGTCCATGGTCCATCCATGGTCAAGCCTCCAATCCGTCTATACCCCCTCAAGGATACCCACCCCCTATATAGCCTTAGTGCCATTTTCCAATCTGGCACCAGTAGACATTACCCATGTTTCAGGAGTCACTGAACCATTTCTGATTTAGTTATTAGACCATGATTCGAGTTTTACTTAGTTTTTTTCCAACAAGTTTCCACTCCATCTCGACCATGGTCTATCCAAACGATCCTATTGCGGATCAGAGATGTTACATAATCTCTCAAGTATCTTTTAGCATAAGGAGCTTGAGACAAGATGATTCCTTCGGAATTTCGAGTGATCTTAATCTCTAGAATGACATCTGCTAGTCTCATGTCTTTCATATCAAATTGCCACTTAGCAAGTTCTTAGTTTGATTGATCATGTCTTTATTGCTGCCAATAATGAACATGTCATCAACATACAAATTAACAGAACAAAATGTACCTGTGGGGAGTATGTTTGATGTATATGCACTTAGCACATTCATTAATGCTGAAATCATTTGACATCATGACGTCAAATTTTTCATACCATCCAGATTCCTTTTGATGATTTTACAATTTGATCTCATGACACACCTTTAATGAATGGATCTTAGGTTGTCATCCGATTGGATATAATATATTGATATTACTCCATTTGAGATCAATTGTCTAATGGTTTTATGTCATGCATCTTATTAAAAAAAACATGACTAACCATTATACACAAAATTCAGTGCCCGAGCTATAGTCATGATATCTTCCACCAAGTTCTGAAACCACTCAGCTTCCTTAACTTTATCTAAAGCTATGAACTTAGGTTCCATGATTAATATGTTTCACATAATTTGGAAGATTTTCATGATGTTATTTTACTGCCAAACGTAAAGATAAATCCAATTGTTGACTTTTAGTTTATGGAATCAGTTAACCAATTAACATAATTGTATCATTCCAAACTATTAGTTCTTTACCATAGTGCAGTAGTGTAGCTCAATACTCTAGTTACAATTTTTCAGTGTTTTCAACCTGGATTACTCGTGTGGTAACTAAGTACATGTACAAAGTTCGCCATACTTGAGTCTAGTATAATTGGTTAAGTATTCTAGACTTCCGATCACACTTTAGTAGATCTTGATAAATCTCACAAGGGTCGTTTCAACATATGAGCTTGAGACAAGATTATTCCTTTCGAATGTCTAGTGATTTAATCACTAGAATCACATCCTCTAGTCTCATGTTTTACATGTCAAACTTTCCACTAAGAATATTCTTAGTTTGTTCGATCATGTCTTTATTGTTTCAAATAATGAGATTTACATACAAACAAAGCAAAATATATCTGTGTAGACTACTTTTGATGTATACATACTTATCACATTGATGCTAAAACTATTTGGCACCATAAAGTTTTCAAATATTGTATGCCACTATTTCAGAGCTTTCGTAAGCCCAAACAGAGACTTCACAAGTCTAAAGACTGTGTATTTTTTTAACTAAGCCATCGGTTTTCAAATTTTGAAAATCCATTTACACTAGGAATTTAAGTCCTTGTGACAAATCAACTATCTTCCATGTATGGTTTTCCATAATGGAGCCGATATCACAATTGACGGTTACCTTCAACAAGGTTAGTCCGGTGTAGTCATGG